>JANAVB010028770.1:0-44792 GCA_029216955.1 Iris pallida
CGAACCGAGGAACCCTATTAGCAGCAAGTTAGCGACGTCTGTAAATACGTCGCAAAGCGTCGATGTATTTCTAATATTCTGCGACGCCATAAGCTTTGCGACGCTAAACGTCGCTGAACTAATAAAACTGGCGACGTTTTCCGACATATCAACGGCGTTGGTTTTTATTACACTAAAGGTAGTCGCAATATGTCGCTGTTTGTCGCTATCAGCGAGTATTGTGACGTTTACTATTGGCGTCGCTAATTTCAAAAATATTAGCGACGTTTTACATTGGCGTCGTTAATTTCATCGCTGATATGACTTATTTTGGTAGTGGTCTGAGTCTCTGACAAAAGCAATGATCTATAAATATTTACGTACGATCCGTATGCTACACCTTTGATACGAGGATAAAAGATGTAAATGCTAAGGAAGACAACATTTTATGAAATAATTTAACACAAAATTTAGATCTTGTATATTTGTTTCTTTAAAAGTAACATAAATGTAAAATTATGAGATCATCATGAGTTGTTGGTATCCTTGAAAATGCATTAGAAGTGTCATATCCAAGATTATGTGGGTCTTACAACAACATAAGAAACTATACTATCTTACAAATGTAAGACTCCACAATGACATGCTTGTATTCGGACATAAAGATGAATTCATGGTTATTAAATTTAAACCATTGAATGCTCAAATAAATGGAGAATTCAATTGAAAAAGTTACGTCCGTTTAAAGAATCCAAAGGATTTAAGAGATAAAAATTGACTAACGTACATTATATGCGCACGACATTGAAGTGTTTTAAAGACTATAAATACTTGAGCTTCTATAGAATTATAATGAATCAAATATCATGACTAACATTGTTCTTCTAAAAAATAAATAAATATTTTATTAGTTATCTGGGTTGATCTTTTTAAAAAAAATGACATCAACAGTATTGAAAATAAAAATAAGCAAAGCTTATAAGACGACATGGTAAATAATTTACTATGAAATGAACAATTTCAATCTTCATATTCTTTAACTACTAATACAATTTGGAACAACATAATTGTGTTGTGTAGTGCGCATTTCTATTTGGACAGATATGTTTCCAACAGAAAACACATCTTTCATCCATGCATAATAGTAATATATATAATATGCCAACAAACTGTATTATACAATGTTGTATTTGATGAGTACCCATTGGAGAAAGAGAACAAAAAAAGAGATGAATTATAAAGGTCCTATTTTTCAACTATGCACTACAATGTTGTTGTATGTAATAAACATGTTGTCTAATAAAATATCTCATTGATTTCAGTTACCAAATCTTTTTTAAGTTTAAATACAAATCATGTCTAGGAATAGATAATGACTTATTGTCTTACAATAAAAGATCATAAGAGGCGTGATTTATAGTGAACTAGGTCGTAGATCATTGGCCATTTTAGTATCATACTAATGTTCTAGAATAAGATAATAACATTAGTATTGTACTAATGTCCACATAGGTTCATCCAAATTCACTAGAGTACAACTATTTTGTAAAATTATCTAATGTCATGTTAAAAAATTACAACAATTCCTTCTCAGAGACAATTTTTCTCTAGAATATAAACACATTTTAATAATGGAATTATTGGTAAAAGAATAACTGATTTTAACACTTATAATATACCTTTTAACAAATAATACAATTTTGCTATGGATTCTAACAGTAAAATAATTTAACAATATTTTCATGAATATTTTCATAATAAAAAATAAAACAATAAGGCAACTACAACTATACTCAGTCCGTATGTTGCAAGGACACATCAAAATGAGGTACATATTGGTATTGTTTCCGTCTCCGTGTCCATATCCGTACTCACGAAAGAATACATATGTTGACATAGGTACTATTGAGAGGAAACTAGTATCCAGAGAAAAAAAATGTGTACCAAGTGGATCTTATTGCCAATTTTTTTTGTTCTATCCGGAACTACGTTTCTTGTCTTTAAATTTTATATATATATTCACACCTCACTTTGATTCGGAGATTCTATCAACATAATTGGAAGAGTACAAGACACAAGTTTCATGTGCTATATCCTGACACCAACTATATATTGCATACTTCAATAATCGTAGATCCAAAAATAAAGTCAAAGAAAAATAACGATATCATAAAAATACAGTAAAATTCTAGAACAAATAATCATACTAGAATTCTACATTATCTCAAAAATGTATAATACATCCAAGTGTTTTGGAGGATGAAAATGTGAAACTATGCAAAGAGAAAAACTAGTAACATAACTCAGACTATGGAGAAGATGCCATCTTTGCAATATTAGCAACAACAAAAAAAATGTCGAAGTGAAGTTTTACATGAACTTGTAATATTATACAAGAAAAGATGTCATAGATTCTTGCATTAAGCTATTTTAACTGATTTGACAAAAATAATAGCAAAAAGATGAACAACAATTATTTGCCAGATAGAGAGCACTAATTTTTTTTTTAAAAATAGTTAGAAAAATTATTTTTAAAGATTTCACATAATTCTAAAACACATACTTTAAGGCCAAAATATTTAAAAATAATCACATGGGAGTCTTCATTCTCCTTTATTCCCTAACCTTAGAGAAAAGCATATATATTGAGGCCAATCTCAATACTTTGAACATACTGAAAATTACTAGAAAACACTCTCTCTCGCTCTCTCGAATTCTTGTCACTCCGTAACTCCTTTGTTCTTGGTTTGTTACTCTGGACAGAGCTAAGTCAGGGTCAATCTCCCCGAGTTATGTGCAACGACGGGATACAGGTAGAGCGGGAGTTTTACCGCTAGGAGCATCCGAAAAAGTCTGCACATAGACCCGGATTAACTCTTAGGGCAGTGCTTCGTGCACGACTTCCCCGGAGGCCGGTAACTTTAACTTCTTTTATTTTTTTTGCAGATTATTGGAGGAGAAGAGCAATATTTTCTAACAAGAGTTGCGGACTACAAGCTTTTAATCATGCCCGATATCATTCTTCTTCAGCCAGTCCACTCTATCTCGAGCGGTACTCGGCACGTTTGTAGGAACGTCAATTTATTCGTCCCATTCTCGTCAACAACCAAACTGCCGCTACTTAAGTGGGATAGTTCCAATCCCTGTTGCCTTACCTGCCTAGGATCCGGTGGCGGGACGTCCATCATAGTGACTCCCCTGTCAGTCTGACTAGCCCCCTCCCCTTAAGAACAGTAGTTGATATCCGACCCTAAAGTGTCCTCTTTAGAACATTGACTTGCCACGTGCCCAAAACTGTTGCACGGCGTGCAAGCCGGGGGCAACAATTCATATTCCACAGATTGCTCTATCATCTCTCCAGTGGGTAGACGAAGTTTATCTTCCTCGAAAGAGGATTAGAAGCCTCTATCTCGACAAACACACGAGCATAAGCCAAATGAAGTGCCTATTGGGATACCTATAATGCTTGTCATTTTCATAATCATGGACATGCTCCACAAGGGGAAAGCCATGGGATCAGGCAAATCCGGACTGGGGGTAAAGTTTCTCTCGCTCAAAGGTAGGGCAGCCAGAGACCGTCATTTGAGCACAACCAACCTACCATCGAACGTCCACGGTCCTTTTCAAGAGTCTTGACCAAATCCTCGTGCGAGAAAAATAGAATAAAGTAGAACACATCAGCATGGGAAAAGATCTTGATTTCTCCTCTAGGTCTTCATTTGTGAAGGGCAAAGCCTCGAAGGTGACCATAGGAAGGTTGTGCATCCGTTACGTAAAGAATCAACGCAATACTCTCGACTTTCATGAGATCGTCATCGGTTATATCCACGATCCGTTCTCCATCAACAACGGCCGGACGGTTCGACGTATAGTAGGAGTAGTTTTGGACAACAGCCCCTGGCCGGATGTTGGCCCTTTCTTGCACCCATCTGGGTCATATGCCCTCCCGTCCCAGGGATATGGATCGAGCAGTTGGAAGGGCAGGCATAGAGAGGTCACGAAAGACCAAGTTTATTTCCTCAAAAGAGAGCCAAAATAAAAAAAAAATCAAGGAACGACACTCTCTCATGTCCATATCATACTATTCATCTGCCATTCTGCCTCAACACAATTGTTTGTCCTTCTTACCAAAATTTGTGTGCCATCTGACCGAGTCCTGTGTCTGTCCCAAATGCTACGTCCGTCCCTGTAACCCCCTTACAAACAAACAAACAAAAAACAAATAAACTTTAAACAATAAATGCAAGGACCAAAATACCATCTACTCTAGCCTACTTTTGCCGCACAAGTTTGAACATGACAAGAACGCATCGGTAATGTTATGGACAAAGAAAAGGATCGATATGATGAAGAGCTATCGGAAAATGCCGCCTACTATCGCTCGTCCTGATGCTTTTTGTCATATCCTTGGCTTTCTTGTCTACTTCTTCTCATCCTAGTTACTACATGTTGTCTAGATTATTTAATAATGTCATTAATCCAATAGTTTCATTTTGAATTACTTTAAAGCAAGTTATCTATCATTTTGGGGTCTTGTTAACATGTGTCCTAAGTATTGTATTTTTTTTTTTTGAATATATATGTGTGTATAGCATTATGATATTTTTTATTGTATATATATAAAGAGAGAGAGAGTGCTTGTAATTAAGTTGTTCTTTGGCTTCGAGTTGTTGTAATTTTATTGAATTATTAAAGAGAATTATTTGTTATATAGACTTTCCTATTTATCTCCGATACAATGACATGTCTTTGAGACTGTTCTATCGACCATGTATGGTTACCTTGTGCAAGTACAATTTAGGCTTATACGACATCAAGTCCAGTGACGACTTTCAGTCATACAGAATCGGAACGTGACAGCTGCGAGCCATGTGTGGACCGGGTGTGGAATGGATGCGGGATAGGGTGCATCCCAGGCGGACCGGGAGCATACCAAACGGGCTGGGTTGTGGGCCTTCGGGCAGGATTTTGGCCTTCGGGCGGATTATGACCTTCGAATCAGGTTGTCGGCCTTCGAGACGGTTGTGGGTCATTCGTTGGCCATTAATAATACAATTATATATATATATATATAACTTAGTTTATATTTATAATAAGAAATTAGAATTATTTAAATAAATAAGGTATAACCTAAATAATTAAATTCCTACATACTTATGTATATAGTCCTATGCTACTATTTGAATAAATAAAGTAAATTCCAAAAGTTGCCATAATTATCAATTAGCTGTGTATGATTATAACCTCCTGAATAGATAAATAATTGTAAGTTAATATTTTGTATTTATATTGATATATATATAAACATAACTAATAAATAATAGTAGATAAACCATTATAAATTACAGTAAAAGTATATAACTTAAGTGTAATAATAATTGATAAGTATATCATTTTAAAGTACTCTTACCTTTGAGTAATGTTATGGAGACACACTTCTTTTTGACACAGTACTCCATAGCCACACTGAAGTGGCAGTGCATTAATGGATGTCAAAGAAAGTATTAAAAAAGAGAGATAATAATTGGCATCCAATAATGTACTCTCTCACTACAGTGTGGCTATGGAGTGTATCAAAAAAAAAGTGTCTATATATATATATATATATATATAAGCAGGTAAACAGTTTCTGAAATCGCTCCCACTGGGCTTCGAACTCCTGACCACTCGGACGCATGCAACTCTCTTAACCACTAGGCTAGAGATCATTTGCTATATATATATATATATATATATATATATATATATATATATATATATATATATATATATATATATATATATATATATATATATATAATGCATAAAATTTAATAATCTATAAGTATAAAATAAATGCATACTAATTTTTGGTAGGCTGTTTGGATGGACCTTACAAATTTACTTCGTACACGGGGGGCGGCGGCGGTATGTGTAGGCACTAACCGTTGGCCACTTGATGCCACATTAGTCTTGGATCGAATTACGTGTGCTAGCTAAGCTAGCTTGTGGTGATCATTACATTTGACGGCCCCTTGTCACTTGGGAACTTCCTGAAAGGGATCAACAATTCGGACCAACCGATCGAAATCCTTCACTTGCAAACTTCCTAAAATGTTGGATATCAAATCTCACCTATAAATGTTTTCTATATAAGGAGACCAGACGCTCTACTTGTTCTGATCTCTTGTACATGTGCAAGGTGATTCGATCATTAATGGGGCTCTCTCGGAAAAGGCTCGTCATTCTCTTCAATATTCTTGTGTTGCTTCTCATATTCTCTCATGGTTGTTATCTCTAGCTCAAACTCATTTTATATTTTTGCGCTTAATTTGTTCTCTCTCTCTATCTAGCATATGTTTCATGAAGCAGCATATCGTTTTCCATGCAGTGCTATATTTTTATTTGACTTAATTGTAACTTAATACTCTTAACTATTACAGTTTTTTAACTTGATACATTTAAAAAAAATTAATTATGTACATAATGGTGCTTGTAACAACTTCATATTCATATATAAAACTTAAAACTACTCCTCCTCTCCCATAAAGTACAGCCCCTCCACGTCCAGGCACCCTCTGCCCACCCCCACCCCCACCTCCACCCCTATCCCCGTCTATCTCACCACCCCCCCCTCCGCTACACCCACCAACTTTTAGATATCAAATTGAAATATTAAATAGTTGATGGTATGAAGTTGTCGAGGAAAAAAGTTTAAGGTATCAAGTTGAAAAACTGGAATAGTTAAAGGTATCAAATTGCAATCAAGTCTTTTTTTTATTTATTTTTGTGTAATACTATACACATGTTTTTATGTTTAAATCTGATGGACAAGTCCTATATATATATATATATATATATATATATATATATATATATATATATATATATATATATATATATATAGGGAGCGGATCGGGAGCCCCGTCCGCGGAGCCCCGTCGAAGCCCCTGCGATCCTTAGCCGTTGGATCGCGCGGGTGGGGACGGGCCCCACGCGGGCCCCCGCGCGATCCGATGGTGCAAGGGGGGGGGCTTCGGCGGGGCTCCGCGGGCGGGTATCCCGATCCGTTTCCATATATATATATATATGTGTGTGTGTGTGTGTGTGTGTGAGACCTAGCTAATTATGGAAGGTATCGAGTTGCAATCAAGTCTTTTTTATTTTTGTGTAATACTATACACATGTTTTTATGTTTAAATCCGATGGACAAGTCCTGTTTATAAATTAATGTGTGTGTGTGTGTGTGTGTGACCTAGCTAATTATGTACGTAATGGTGCTTGTGAAATACTATAGAGGAAGTAATTAGCAAGGTGGAGGCAGATGGTAATTGTGAGCCAGTTTCGAGTGGATCGTTCACTGGCATGTGCCTCGAACTCGGCTTAGCCTTCCAGGGGGACGACGCATGTCGAATAACATGCACGAGGGAGAACGACGAATACTCGGGTGGCTTCTGCAACGATGGCTTCAAGTGCAAGTGCGTACGTAAATCATGTACTGGACAATAGCTATATATAGTAGCAATTCAGTACCTATACTACTGTCTACTACTAGCTACTACTACTTCTGGTATATGAGAATAAAGCAACTCTCTCTCTCTCTCTCTCTCTCTCTCTCTCTCTCGAGTTAAGAAAGACGTCCAAATCATGATTTGTACTTCTTTGAAACTTAATAATATGCATTCTGTTGTTCACTAAACGTCCGTTTTTTCCTAGACACTTTGATGTCCGCTTATTAAATTTTTCTACAGTTTAAGCCCCTTTGAAGCATGCTTACTTCCATCATATTTTTTTTTTCTCGACAAGTTACGGAACATAATATCCTAATATAATATAAAAGTTAGATGAAGGTTGCAAGATCCTACTTATAAAATATTTAATATTTACATCATGTATTTTCTGTATATACCTGCTTAATTTTCTCCCTCGAAGTAAGATTCATCGTTCATGAGGAATCTCTTAAACCGGTTGAAAACATAATTATATTCATCGGTCAGGCCAATCAGGAAAAGGAAAAAAAAAACTGTAACCTCCGTTAATCATTTTTTTTAGATTGATTAAATTTTTTATTTTTCAAAACTTTGAAAATTTTCTGAATCTTTAAAAATCGTGCAATTTAATATTGGAAAGTAAACTTCAACTTTAATGCTATCGGTACTCGTTTGTCATTGTTTTGTAAATAAACTATTTTGTGAGATATTTTCCTAATTTAAATTTTACGTCCATTTAGAAGAATCTATAAGTTATGAAATACCTACTCAATATAGAGAAAATATTTGTTTGTAAAATTATGTTTCTAAATAATATATGCATTTTATTAATAATTATTTCAATTAAAGGTTTTGATAAATCGGTTGATTATTCGATTCCCTCGTATCAGCCTATGACCGTTTTGGTCCTAATCCTAGCCTACCAAGTTGGTCTTGGATCGTGGTGTCACGGACTTAGTGTTTTTGCTAGCACTTCGTCCCGTGCGGCGCACTGTCTTTCTCCTCAAAGACTCGTGCAAGCCTTCCCGTCCCCGACTTAGCTAGATCGCTAAGAAAACTAGAATAGTGGAGCAAAGATGGGGCTAGTAAGAATCTCTTTATTGACTTGGAGAATGCTTACAATTTTTAGGTGGTGAGGAACAAATGAGAGCCTCCCCCTTTTATAAGTGCTCAGAGAGCAATACAAGGAAAGTCCTGGAAGAAATATTCCAAGGATTATTATATCCTACCATAACGGGAATGGCATATTCCAGGTTTATTCCCTAGCGACATAAAGGAAAACTTCAAGGACCTTCCAGAAGCTTCTTGGGCCTCCTAGAACGATCTTGGGCCTTCCAGAGAGATCCACATTCTTCTAGAGCCTTCCGCCATCTTCTAGAATGTTCTGAAAGCTTCCCGCGTAACCTTGGTCCGCGAAAAGGTTATGCAACTGGGCCTCGGGCGGGGTGCAACATTTGGGACGTTACATTCTCCCCCACCTAAGGCGTTGACGCCCTCGTCAACCATGCTCGCTGAGAAACGCCTGGATCTCGGCTTTGAACTGATGCAGCGTATCAGCACGTTTCCAGCTAGACTCCGCCGTAAGGCAAGCCCTTCCACTGGATGAGGTACTCCACATACGGGGACACGCCTCGTCGTCGAATGGTCCTCCTGTCCAGCACAGCTTCCACCTCCTTGTCGAAGGAAGTCGTCATCGTCGCCGTTGGTCGCTTCGGAACTCCGCGCTGGGGATCCTCCAAGTCTTCATGGTACGGCTTCAAGCAACTGGCACGGAAGACTGGATGAATCTTCAGTTTGGCAGGGAGTTCAAGCTTGTAGGCCACCTTGCCTAGCTTCTTGAGCACGGGGAAGGGGCCTTCATACATCCGGATTAGTCCTTTGTGCACCTTGCGGAACACCTTGAACTGTTGCGGTTGTAGCTTCACCAGCACCATGTCCCCCTCCTTGTACTCAACCGGCCTTCGCTTCGCGTCGGCCCATTTCTTCATCTTCCTCGCGGCCTTCTCCAGAAATGCCTTGGCAATGTCTGCCTTTGCCTTGAAATCTGAAGTGAAGAGGTTGGCCGCGGGGCTTCTACTCGAGGACCCCGCACTCAGCGTGTGCGGGACAAGCGGTTGGCGACCCATCATCAACTCGAATGGACTGCTGTGCGACGACTCGCTCCGTTGAAGATTGTAGCAGAACTGAGCGACGTCGAGGTGATGCACCCAATCCCTCTGGTTGGCACTCACAAAGTGCTGCAAGTACTCCTCGAGTAGCGAGTTGACCCGTTCGGTCTGCCCGTCCGTCTGCGGGTGGAAGCTGGTCGAGAAGTGTAAGTCCGTCCCGAGGATTTTGAACACTTCCGTCCAGAACTTTCCCGTGAAGCGGGGGTCTCGGTCGCTGACAATGTTGACCGGGATGCCCCAGAACTTCACCACGTGGCTGATGAACAGTCGCACGGCCTCCTCTGCTGTGCAGTCCGTCGAAGCAGCAATGAAGGTCGCGTACTTTGAGAATCGGTCCACCACCACAAGAATGGACCCAAGCGCCCCCACTTTCGGCAGGACGGAGATGAAGTCCATCGAAATGCTCTCCCACGGCCGACTCAGCACGGGAAGAGGCTCCAGCAGGCCCCCGGGCTTCTGATGATCCACCTTGTCCTGTTGGCACACAAGACAAGTGCGAACATAGTCCTCCACATCCTCGCGCATGCGAGGCCAGTAGTATGCGGCCCTCCAGTAGCGCCAAGGTTCGCTTCTGCCCCGGGTGTCCAGCCCACTTTGTGTCATGACACTCCTTGAGCAGCTGTCTCCGCAAGCCACTCCACCTAGGCACGACCACCCTGTCGCCCTTGGTGTAGAGAAGTCCGTCTTTCAGCCAGAACCTTCTCGTCTTGCCCTCCTTGGCAAGTTTCACTATGGCCAGTGTTAGTGGGTCTTCCATGATTCCCACTCGAACACGGTCCAGAATGTCCCCCTTGAGCAAGCACATAGATGCGAGCTCGACCTTTCTGCTAAGCGCATCGGCCACCTAATTTTTTTTGCCGGGTTTTTACTGCAACACCATGTCGAACTCGGCTAGAAAATCTTGCCATCTCGCCTGCTTCGGAGATAGCTTCTTCTGGGACTGGAAGTAGCTCGTGGCAACATTATCCGTCATGACCACGAACTTGGTGCCGAGGAGGTAGTGCCGCCATGTCCTCAAGCTATGCACGACCGCGGTCATCTCCTTCTCCTGCACCGTGTAGCGCCGCTCAGTATCATTCAGCTTGCGGCTCTCGAACGCGATGGGGTGTCCTTCCTGCACCAACACCCCCACCGATGGCGAAGTCGGACGCGTCCGTGTGCACTTCGAACGCCTTGGAGTAGTCCGGTAGAGACAAGACCGGCTCCTCCGTCACAGCCCGCTTCAGTGCCTCGAATGCCTCCTCGCATCGGGGCGTCCAGCTCCACGCCCGATCCTTCCGCAGCAGATCGGTCAGAGGCGCTGCGAAATATCCTCGGATGAACCGCCGGTAGTAATTCGCCAAGCCAAGGAACGATCGCAGCTCCGTCGGCTTGGTGGGAGCCTCCACTCCCGTATGGACTGGACCTTTGCGCCGTCCATCCATATCTTGCCATGCCCGATCCAGTGCCCCAAGAACGACACCTCTTCTTGTGCGAATGAGCACTTCTCCCGCTTGATGAAGAGTTCGTTCTCCCTTAGCACCTGGAAGACAGTCTTCAAATGCTCGATGTGCTCCTCCATCGTGTTTGAGTACACGACGATGTCGTCGAGGTAGACCACGACGAACCGATCCAGGTAGGGATGAAAGAGCTTGTTCATCAAAGTACAAAAAGTCGCAGGAGCATTTGTTAGACCAAAAGGCATAACCATAAACTCATATGCGCCATACCTCGTCACGCATGCCGTCTCAGCCTCGTCGCCCTCTGCAATCCGGACTTGATAATACCCCGAGCGCAGATCAAGTTTGGAGAAGTATCTCGCGCCTCCTAATTGGTCGAACAAGTCCGCCACCAACGGGATGGGATATTTGTTCTTGACGGTTACCTTGTTTAGTGCACGATAGTCGATGCACAAACGAAGGCTTCCGTCCTTCTTCTTCTGAAACAGCACCGGTGCACCATACGGGTCCTTTGACGGTCTGATGAATCCCGCGTCCAGCAGCTCCTTGAGTTGCTTCTTCAACTCGTCCAGCGCGGGCGGGACCATGCGATATGGAGCCATGGCGGGCGGCTTCGTGCCCGGCTCCAACTCGATGGCATGGTCTACCTCCCTCCGCGGAGGTAGCCTCTTCGGCAACTCCTTCGGCATGACGTCCCCGAACCCCACAAGGACGTCATCGATCTCAGGCGGAAGATCCCCCTGCACAGGCGCCTCCTCCGTCTTGAGCACAGCAAGGTAAGTCATCGTTAAATGGACGGTATGGAACTCCTCAAGCATAGTGCTAATAACACGTATTATAAAACTAAAACACAAGCATGGAACTCCTGAGCTGTAGTGCTGATAACGTGTTATAAAACTAAGAAACAGAGAAACTATGTTGTAGCCAAATAGAACTAAGAAACAGAGAGACTATTTGCATAAAGGGATCCACTTGTTTTTAGTTTTTAAAAAATATATGATTAATTCACAACAAGACAATTTATAAATTGTTTAGAACTGGACATAATCTTATTTATCTTTTGTTGTTTCAGGTTAGCAATATTATCAAATTGTTTATAATTCGCAATAAATAGTTTTTACTCTAGATACATTGCAAGTCTAATTAATTTTTCCTACCAAGTTAGTACTGGAATATGTCCACCAAGTCACTATTATGTAGCTGTAAGTAGAGTCTAAAATTTCAGGAGCAGACGACAGTGTTTTGCTGTGTTTCGAATTGACGTTTTTGTTACAACTTGCTGTGTTTTCTCCCCCCGTTGCTTGCAGGTTAGGTTGATGGGTCACAAAGAACACATGTTTTGGCGTTGCTCTTGTGTGTTTATAACTCAAAATAGGTGACCTAACGGCAGCCTCACATACTACAATACAATACAATATAATATAATACAATGCATTAATAAGAATAAATAATGCTATTTGTACCTCCAAATTATTTCTCTAAATCATCCCACCTTACGTGGCAGCTGACGTGACATATTAAATAATATTATGTACTGTCATCTAACATGGCAGCTGACATGGCAAATTTTAACCGTAAATATTAATGACCCAATTGTTTCATGTTAATATTAATGTTAATATTAATATTAATGTTAATATTATTGTCAATGTTAATATTAATTTTAATATTAATGTTAATGTTAAAATTAATTTTAATTTTAATGTTTATTTTAATGATTATTTTAAAATCTGTCATGCCAGTTGTCATATCAACATGTCATATCAGCTGCCATGTCAGAAGGAATGGATTGGAAGGATAATTTGGAGAGACAAATAGCATTATTTAATAAAAATATTAAAAAAATGCTTAAACTATGCAAGGATGTAAACTCATAATCTATACTTAGTGTACGCTTGCCTCCGAAGTTTGAACAGAACAACAACATACTAGCAGCACATCGAGTCGTGGTGTACTGGTAACACCACCGTGCACCGGGGGTGAGGGCCGGATTCGAGCCCTCCCTCCCACGGAGGTGGCTGGGTGGCGGTGGCCACGGTCTCCGGGCCAAGGTCGAGTGGAGTCGTCCACCGGCTTTGGTTTAAAAAAAAAAAAAAAAAAAAAAAAAAAAAAAAACATACTAGCAATGTAAGGACAAAGAAAAGGAAAGCACAGTCCAGTCCTGCGGATGGTCAAAATAATATTTATCTTTTATTTATTAATGCCGGCAGAAGAGCAAAGCTCCATATATCGCCTACCTACTTTGTAGTTTCCGTCCATTGGATTTAGGTGTTCATCTTTCTGGAAAATTAACCGTCCATTTCTCCTTATTTAATACGCATTAATCCTCCCTTCAAAGTTCTCTCATCAGTCATCACTACTGTATTAATATTCCTGCAGTGTTACTAAATACTATAGGTGATCGATGATGATGAAAAAGAGCAACCGGAAAATTCTTCCTACTCTCCTCCTCCTCGTGCTTTTCCTCATATTCTTTGGTTCTTCTCTCTACTTATAAATATATTGAAAATAATATTTTGTCTGTGATTTGTAACAGCGGACATGACCATCGGCCGACAATTGGCCTCTCCTGCTATCTCGAATTCCATCCGGACCAAAAAGCCAATGGCTAGTTGCCACGTAGGCCGTCAGTCATGCCCGCGGTTACAAACCGCAAACAATATAGCAGCTCCGTAAATATTATATAGTTTTACTTACTTCTTCTCTTCCTAGCTACTGTAGTATATATATACTAGGGCTGTGTACAATTAAGTCAAACCGACTAAATCGAACCAAGTCAAACCGAACCGATTGGTTTTAAACCGAACCGATGGTTCGGTTGGTTTGGTTCGACTTCAATTTTTTCAAAATCGACCGGTTCGGTTCGGTTCACGGTTTGGTTGTGCCAAAAACCGTCTAAACCGAACCGAACCGAACCAAATCTTTGTTAATTAATTAGGGTTGGCCGGTTGGGTATGTGTTCATTGGGTTGTATTATACATGTTTGGTTCATTTATTCACATCACAGCCATTTATCAAGTTAAAGTTGAAAGAGATCTCTCTCTCTCTTTCTAGTCTCAAAGAGGAGTGCTGACGGCTCCTATTCTTTTCTAATTGCTCATGTGTACATGAAAGGGACTTTTGGTTGAATGTATATCATTTTTTTAATGTATAATTGGCATTTTTCTCCACCTACAAAGCGCAAGTTGAATTGAAGCTGCCGAATTGTATTTACTGTTGCAAAGTGGAAGTTGACTGTGGTTTTACAAAAGAAAAAAACATACAGCCCATTTTTTATGTGATCAAAATCGACCAAGTCGAACCGATCCAAACCGAACCAAGTCGGTCGGTTTTAAAACCGAACCGACCATTTGGTTGGTTCGGTTCGATTTTGTTTATTTTCAAACCGATTAACTTCGGTTCGACTTCGGTTGGGACCAAATAGGTCGACCACCGATCGATGCACACCCTTAATATATTATGTTAGATAAATAATGTCATTAGCAATTGTAGTTTCATTTTCAATTACTTCAAAGCACGCTATCTATCATTTATAATTGCAGTTTCACCACCAATTGTGTTAATTACCTTCCAATTAATGAACTGTCCTTTGAGAGAGAAAAGGATATTGAATATTAATAACAGCACATCTATTTCAGGTTAAGCACCCAAACATACTATAAAAATAATTAACAAGGAATTATCCTGACCATTCTAAAGCAATTTATTTTTACGAAATTTGATCTTCTATAATAATAATAATAATAATAATAATAATAATGTTCTTCTATGTATTAAAAGTTTCTCTTTTTGTTTGTGTTTTGATTGAAGAGGTGGGTACAATAACAGTAGCGGCTACATGCTCGAAATTTCCGAGCAGGTTATATTCTGGTCCATGTATCAACGATAATGAGAGCTGCGACAAGGACGCGTGTCAGGGTGACGGACACGAATGGGGCGGAGGGTGCAACGATTACATGTGCATGTGCTTAAGGAATTGCGAGACTTGCCAGGAAAAGTGTGACTATTTGTACGATGAAGGCAGTGACAGCCACATATTTTGCATGGCTGATTGTTAGGGCCACCAGTTAGGTCTCAAGCTAAGTTTGCTGTCGTCGCTGCCTGCCAGCCTGCCGACGATATTGCAGTGTATCTTAAAACTACTGTCGTGGTCGTGGTCGTGGAGTACCTTCTGATTTGGTCTCAAGTTTGATACTTCGTGGTCGTGGTCGTGGTCGTGAAGTACCTTCTGATTTGGTCTCAAGTTTGATACTTCGTGGTCGTGGTCGTGGAGTAACTTCTGAATTGGTCTCAAGTTTGACACTTTATGAACTTATCTTTGGATTTTCGCGTCGTGTCTTGTATTGCAATATTACGTGTTCTTCTACGGTTCATCTAAGTTCTTACCCTTTTTCTTCTATTGGTTGAGAACCTTGTTAGCAATCACCCGAATAAAATGCGCAAATTTTTTCGTATATTACATAAACGTATAATACTTGTATACTTTTGAAAAATTCGAATTTGTACGCAAATTTTAAGCCTGTGGCGTTTTAAATGTGTACCGTACGATTTTTTAAAAAATTCGGCCAAAAAAACGTGACCGAGAAACCCAACAGTTTTAACTTTCTTAACTCTTGCTGCTATTAGATATTAAGACTGGCACAATTCTCAAAAATTATCAAAAAAAAAAGAAGAAAAAGTCTCACATTAAAAAAAAAAAAAAAAAAAAAAAAAACCAAGAGTCTTTGCATATGTTGCTTGCAACAATCAAAGAAAACCTTTCGGTTTTCCATCATCCAACCTCTTCTTATTCTCACACTAAACCTTTGTTTATGAAGAAGTAGAGGTGGTGGGCCCTATATATATGCTGAATTTGTTCATATGAAACGTACTAAACACGAATTAAATCTAATCCGAATGTTTTTCGTTTTACGAATTTTTGATCATATTTTACTTATATTGTGCCGATTTATGCTCGTACTTTTGTCGTTCCGAATTTTTTTCGGTTGCCGAATTTCTAACAAGGGTTGAAAACGGTAATATTTTAAGGTTCTACTGTAGAAACCCAAACAATAACGTCTGAATTTCACTAATATTAAAAGTGTACATACTTTACTCTTTAGTCTTTGGGAAAAAAAAAAATCAAGAAATTAATTAAATGCATATAATCTAAGGGCTTTTTATGTGCGAGTTTTTTAAATTAAGAACTCATGGTTCCTCAAGGATTTTGAATATTTTATGTAATAACCGAAAAAAAACTTGTATTATACGCGAATTTTTTTGCATCTTTCAGAAACGTATAATACTTGCGTACCTTTGACAAATTCAAATCAGTACATAAATTTTAAGCATGCGAAGTTTTAAACGTGTTTCGTATAAATTATTAAAAAATTGAACAAAAAAAATGTGGTGGAAACATATTTAATTAACCAAATTTGACAACATATTTAAGAATGTGAAGTTTCTAACCTCAATATTTCCCTCTTTCGAATATTTGAACGAGTTTTGAACGTATTTTTTGCACTGAGCCGATTTATACTCGTAGTTTTGCTGTCCCAAATTTTTTCCATTTGTCGAATTGCTAACAAGGGGTGTTCCTCCCAACACAATATTTGATTGGCTAAATTTCAACAGATACCCTCAACTATTCCACTTTTTTAACATGGTATCCTAAATTTTAAAATTCAACTACTTAATACCATCAACTATTGAAAATTTTCATGTTGATACCCTCCACTAGTCAAGGTTAACTATTACGTTAAAAAAAATAACGAAACTACCCACTTTCTCCTATGCCAACTTCCACTCCCCCCCCCCCCCCCCCCCCCCGACTGCACCCTCCTACGTCCCCACCCCCGAAGCGGAACCCCGTGCATGTCGTGCCCCCACACCTGTAGCCGTCCCGACGACCGCAACCACGCCATTCCCTCCCCCCACCGCACTCCACCCCCCCCCCCCCCCCCACACCTGTAGCCGTCCCCACCACTGCAACCACGCCATTCCCTCCCCCCACCCCACTCCACCCACCCTACCCCTACCCCCCGCGCAGATGCACCACCCCGTAGCCGCACCCCCACCCTTGTCGTCGTCGCGCACTGCCGCTGTTGCTGTTGCTGTCGTCGCTGCACACTACTGTTGCTACTACCGTCTCGCGCGCTTCCGCTGTTGATATCGCCACTGAATGCTTTAGATGTTGCCTTCGTCGCGCACTGTCGCTGCTATCGTCATCGTCGTGTTACCGCCTTCTCGTGCTGCCGTCGTCGCCACTGTGCGTTGCCGCTGTTGTCTTCGTCGTCGCACTGCTACCGCTGCCGGAGAGGGAGGGGAGAGAATGGGATTTTTTTATCATTTATAATTTTTTGTTAACACCGATATTCTAAGTTGTATAATTATAGTTTAGGTATCAAGTTGTCGAGTTTTAAAGTTTAGGATTTCAAGTTGAAAAAGTGGAATAGTTAAGAGTGGCCCAAGTTGAAATTTAGCATGTTTTATTTTATGATTGCATATTTTCACCAAGTACTCGGATGCATGTAATAAATAAATGGAAAATGCTTTATGTACCTCCAAAAATTTATCACTCCATGTCCCTCCGCCACGTGGTCCTCTTCTATTGGCTCATATTTTTTTCCCAACCACCCCTCCTATTTGCTTAGGTCAATAAGGGAGTGTCATGTGACGGAGGGACATGGAGGGATAAAATTTTTGGAGGTACATATAGCATTACTCTAAATAAATGTATAGAGTATCTATGTGCAAGTCGATGTCATCAGGCTCAAGCTTGTGTATGTTACTGTAATATGATGGGATCTGTTGTTCCCAAATACGATGTTTCAAATCTGTTCTCTCTACTATAAAAGTGAGTCCCACAAATTTTGTAAAAAGTTAACCCTCACAAGAGGTAGGACCCACATTTTTATAGAAGAAAAAACATATTTGGGATATCATATTTTAGGACAACAAAGTCCATCTGATATTTCACGAATCCTCGATGAGTTGTCCTCGGTCTGCTGCATGAGACAACAACATTTTTTATTTTTTGTTACACAAAGTACACATGATTCTGCTATGTTCTTTCGCTCATCTAGCAAAGGTATTATCATTCTGGTCATATACGTAGATGATATGGTCATTACAGGTAATGATTTACAAGGTATTCATGCTTTAAAGTTACACTTAAGCACGTGTTTTGAGATGAAAGATCTAGGTATTCTTTGTTACTTTCTTGGGATAGAGGTTGATCATACTTCCGATGGTTATTTTCTTTCTCAAGTAAAGTATGCATCTAAAATACTTCTTCGAGCAGGTTTAACTGATACTAAGACTGCAGATACTCCACTTGAATTGAATACAAAACTTCATGCATCTGATGTAGTGCCCCGTCTCGCTCAGTCAATCGGAAGAATCGAAACGCCGACGGCGTTCGGACTTAGCCCTGCAACGGCTGCTCGAAGACATCGCTCGGTCGAGGCGACCGCTCGCTCAGATGGGGTAGTTTCGGTGAACTTGCCTCATCTTAGCCTTCACATAATAAATCGCATGTTTTCAACTTGCACAAGTAGGCTTGATAATAAAAGAGACGAATCCACATAGCTAAAAGAAATAATCCCGACGGGTCGAATTGAGTTAGAATATGGAAAGGTCCAACGGTCGGCTTAGAGTTTGTAAGCCCCTATTTTTCAAATTTTAGTTAAATTAGTGTTAATTAATTTTTTATGTCATTTATGGCCTTAAAATAATTATTAGAATTTTTAGGAATTTTCTAGAATTTTTAAATGATTTTAAATGAGTTTTATATTAAAATTTAATTTGCAATTTTCTAAAATATTTTAATTAACTTTTGCAATTAATTAGATTGTCTTAATATCGTTTTGCAATTATAAATTTGTTATGTGCAAATTTTATTTTGCACATATACTGTGCGGGGTGGGTTATGCAAATTCCTATTTGCAGCTACCTACTGTTAGGACCTATCTGCAATTATCTAAAACTAGGAGGACCTAAACGCTAATCCTAAACCTACCCCCCCCCCCGACCGACGACCGCCACGCCGACGGGCAGCCCCGCCATTTCCTGCCCGACCGACCTATCGACCGCCTTAGCCCCCTATAATGACCCCCTCTCTCCCCCAGACTAAACCCTAACCCTAAAACCCCACCACCACCGACCACCACCCTGTTCTTCCCCACTTAATTCCGCCTGAACCCTAGTTCCGACGACACCCTACCACCACCTCACCGGCCGTCGTCATCGATCGCCACCACCACCAATCGCTTCGCAGCGCTGAGCCGTGCCCAGCGCCACCCGAGCGCCGCTTCCCCATCACCTCCTCCGCCGCACAGCACGTTCGAAACCCTTCCTCTTCGCCGGACACGTAGGTTACAGTTTTGTTTTGTGTCGTACGTGTCTCGTTTTGACCTATGTTGCTCGCCAGGACACGGGGATGTTCGTCCAGTAGCTGGACACGAGAATCAGTGGTCATGCGTGTCGTGCGTAGCACGGACACGAGGATTCCTGTGTCCCAAACTGTCAGGACACAGGACAGATTTTATATTTTTTTTATTAATTAACCTAACCTAAAACCTAAATAAAATAAACCCGAGCCCCATCCTAACAGCAAGCCTGCTCAGGCCTACTGGCTAGCGGGTGGGGCTCCGAGTCTTCCTCACTGTGCACAGAGGGCTGAGTTCGAGCCCTCTGTTTGTGTTCTTTTTCTTTCTTTTTGTTTTCTTTTTTGTTTTTCTTTGTTTTTATTATATTATATGTATATATTGTATATGAATTTCTTTATGATAAATAAATATTACATACTATATAATATTTGTTGTCTTATATATATATATATCTATATATATATATATATATATATATATATATATATATATTAGATCTATATATATATATATATTATAATATTATATATATATATATGTATACATGTTTATATATTTATTTCTTTATTACATATAAGTATTTCTATATATATATATATATATATATATATATATATATAATATATATATAGATATATATATATATATATATATTATATATATGTTATAAGTATATATTTAAGTACATAATTATTTAGCCTAAGTAATTATGTAATAATTACATATGTATATTTTAAATATAAAATTACTTGTCATATTTTTATGACTATTTTGTAAGTTTTCACATAAATAAAATATTAACATTTACTTTGCTTTTCTACCACTTAGTATTTTTTGTATATTTAAATTACTGCAACCATTTGGTGTCCAAGCCTAGCATGGGATATTTGGGCTCAAATGTGTTTTCACACATTCAAGACCTGTACAAGTCATATTGGACTTGATTCATGGCCTTGGGTCCTATATTTGAACTTTGGTTCAAATTATATACATGGACAAAATACGCAGATAATTAATTATTGTGTGCATTCCTGTTTTTGATTTTCTAAAAATACTTAAATTATTGCTAAAATTATGGAAAAATAGTTTTAGATACTATGTTAAGTTAGCTAATTTAGTATAATTTTTGTAGTATTTAATTTACTATTTTGCCACTAGTTTGGCATATGAAACCAAAACTCACTTTCTGTATACTTAGGAAAACTGATTTTTATAAAATATTTGTACTGGTTAATAAATTCCAGAAAAAATTATAATAAATTTCTATGATTAACAACGATCACTTTAGTACTTTACTTTAAGAAAAACTAGGCTTTTTGCCTATCTCTAAAATTGTTAGAACACAATGATCTTTTGATTTATTTATTGATTAATTACGACTTGTAGCTTTTTGTGTTATTTGGAGTTTTAGTCGTGTTGAACCCCATCCCTCACTAGTATAAAGATCCCTAGAAAGTTAGTTAACATAGTGTGTCACCCCACATTGGTCTCCTATGCCAAGTCATCATTTTGGCTAGGTGCCCAGTCACAAGTCGTGTTTCACAAATTAGTGTCCTAGTGTCTTAGCTTAGTGTAAAACTAAGTTGTTGCATTTACTTCTACAGTGACGAGCTACCAGACATCCATAGCATTGTTATCGCAGCTTGTTTTGTTTTGCTTTGCTAGAGGCAAGTACTTTCTACGAACTTTACATACTGCTATAAATCATAAAACTGTGAATCACCAACCATGTTAAATGCTGATCCTTGGGGTAGCAAGTTAGAACTTCACATGTTGTATACTTTCAGTTTCTACCATGTTTATACAGTATCTCATAATCTCTCACATGCTTAAATAACGGGTTAAGGGGAACTGCTAGTAGTGTACGTGATCATGACCCCCTTCTCCGTATGTATTTATCGAGCACCGTTACATTCTATATGTATCTGTGTCGTATGTCTGGTCCCGCGTTTGTGTATGGATATACACCGATGCCGTTATGTGTACGTATGTGCACATCAGAAAATTGATATGTACCGCTGTACATCCTGATTACCTATTGACTGATCACTCACCTACTACAGTTTTAAACTTTAAAATGTATATCTATCGCATGCTAAAACATACCTAAAACTGAATCAACATGATATGTCATTTCCTTTCCATCACATGATCAGTATTATATGTTTGTTAGATTTAGTACTTGCTCCCGTCCTGACAGGATAACGTTGTAGGTGTCCTTACTGAGGAGGAGTTACTCTGTGACACATACTATGGAGATACTGTCGAGGACCCGGCTCTGCTTTACGAGGATGTTCCTGCAGGGAACCTCGCCTAGTTTCTTTGTTTACTTAGACTTTTGAGAGTAGACATGTATTAGACTATATCATTTTGTAACTGGACATGTATCCAGTTTTACATTTCAGTTCACTTGTACTTGGACATTTTACTATATACGACGACTTTTGTGTTTGGAGCATTTATGATTCTTCTTCACTTATAGAACTGTTAGCACATTTAGTCTTATCCTGTTGTCTTTAGA
The DNA here is from genome assembly GCA_029216955.1 of Iris pallida. Taxonomy (NCBI): domain Eukaryota; kingdom Viridiplantae; phylum Streptophyta; class Magnoliopsida; order Asparagales; family Iridaceae; genus Iris; species Iris pallida. The sequence goes on from JANAVB010028770.1 coordinate 21,946, forward strand.
ACAGCTTACTACGTTTTATCTCAATGTAGGCTGGGCATGACTCGGCCTGGTCCAACAATTTGGGTAGCGGGTCGTGACAAGTTGGTGCACGGCATGCTTTGAAAATGACACTCGATCCTTCGTCCCGTGGCTTGGGAGAAGGAAAGTTGGTTGAGTAGGCAAAGTTATGAACGTAGCCTAAGTCATAGGCGTCGCCCGTATAAATGTTTCATAAAGCATGCACGGCCCCATCGCCCAAGGCTTGGCATAGCCTTGACCCGCCAATGAGTTAAGTTGCGTCGCACGGCTGCTGGCGTAAGTCTAGGCGCCCAAATGACTTGGTCGTTCGGAAGTCGAATGCATGCGCGGCACGTTTTTGCAATGCGAGACTTGACGTAGCCTTTGCTCGTCGAGTCGTTGTGTGTTTAAGCCAGGCAAGTTATGTTAGGCTATCAGAGTGGTGGCAAGCACGGTCCTACGAGTTCTACGGTTGGGTATAACCACATAGTCCTACGGTCTCAAGGCCCGTCGACTTGGGCAGGAGTGTCACGTAGAGCATGATTGGCTTAAGGCACGATGCACGGACTTAGTGTTTAAGGCATGAACCACGGTTGATTTAATGAGTTCTGGAATAATGGACTATCGAATAGGCATTGAGTTGAATGAAATAATATGGTAACAGGAGAAGGCTCGCGGCCGTGGGTCGTCGAAGGATCTCAAGGAGTATCAACGGAGAAGGCTCGCGACCGTGGGTCGTCGAGGGATCTCAAGGAGCATCAACGGAGAAGGCTCGCGGCCGTGGGTCGTCGAGGGATCTCAAGGATAGAAGTCTTGATATTGGTTTGAAAAAAAAGGTAACATTGGAAGAGGATGACTGTGTGAGACGTCAGTTTGAGTCGAGTCTTGCATGGTCATTGGACAACTTGTCGACAAGGTAGAGTTTTCACGCGCGACAACCCTTGGCGCCGAGGACCGCGTCGTTCCGGAGGGAAACACGGTATAGCCGTAGCTGGACGAACCGCTCGGGTCATTCGGGAACTATCAGCGGGGCTAGCTACTTGCGTTGAAAGGGTCACCGAATGGCAAGGCTATAAGTCCACGATAGCTTGTGGTGTTAGTGACCAATTCATATAGATGGGTCGGCAGGAGCGGCAATCCGCGTGTGTGCCTTTGGATTTAGTCTAGTTGAATGTGTGTATGGTTGGAAAACAAGTGTTTGGGCCTAAGAATGGCTACAACATAGGCGACGTGCTTCGGCACGGGATACAGCGTCGGGTCTTAAGTTGTTGGCATATAAGTTGCATAAGTTGGTTTGAGTTATCTTGAGTTTAAGTCAGGAAACGCCGCAAGGTAAAGTTGGTCGAGTGACACTTAGTTCACAAGTTGGATGGGTCAGTTGATGATTTAGCGAAGGGCCGCGAGGCGGCGATATGATTGAGTCTCATTGAGTTGCGAGACGCGGCCTCAAGAAGGACTTACAGCACGGTCACGAAAATAGAGTCTTATCGCGTAGTTGCATCTCTGATTTTGGCCGAAAGACAAGCACGACTTGATAGACTAACGTTGTTGAGTCGACGAATTGTTGCAAGCACGGGATGGTATTGAGACACAAAATAGGCAAGGCATCGGTTGTAAAACTGATCCTAAGGCAAGAATAGAAGACAATTGATAAGAATGGACTATGTTGCACAAAGTAAATCAAACGTGTTGGGTTTGTATGGGTGGGCGAGGAGCTCATTCCACCAGTACAGTTGAGTACTGACACCCACATAGTTTCCATGTGCAGGCACAGGTAGAAGCTCGCGGCACGGAGCTCGCTTGGATGCGTCGAGGCATGGAGTTCCTTGGCGATTCGAAGCGCACGGCCGCATGAAGTAAAGACTTATACGGGACATAATGTATGGACGTCGCCTTCCGAAGCTTCCGCTGGTTCGAGACATGTATTGAGAGATGAGAGAGAGATCTGAGTGAACTTGTAATGTGAGCTTGAGTGAGCTTGAGAGACTTGTAATCTTGGCCTTGCACCCCATTGTAATCTATGTTTCAATATTAATAAAGAGCTTCCTTTGAATAACTTGTGTTTTTCTAAATTTCTGCTGCTATTATTCAATGTCTCTGCTTGGGACTTCTGTACGACGATCCCGTCGTAGCCGCTGGAATCGACCGTTATGGAACCCACCTTGCACGAGCGCAATCTAGGCTCGTGCGGCATCAGTCTTAGCGAGGACGATCGCTCCTACGGGAGCGGGGCGTGACATAATGGTATCAGAGCACGGCTTTACGTCCTTGGACTATCGATTGAATTCTTTAACTCCGTTGTTTTCGCAAACTCTGAATTGTACTTCTGCAAGTTGATATCGTTAGTGCGCTCTCTCTCAAATGTTCCACGGGATGTCCATACAATAAGTCTATCTATTTTGTAAAACGTAGGAGAACAGTTTTTGAAAAAAATAAAAAGATGTTTGCGTAAGCACGGTTGGCTAAGTCGGGCTGGGCATATACACCAAAGTTGCGTCGACCTTAGAAAAGTCGAGTGCAGGAATTGAATTGTGTCGAACAATAATGAGTTGAACTCGATTGAGTAAAAGTGAAACGATTATCGATAGGGGTGCTATCGAGCGACGATAACGTCGGTGCGATATAGATGAGCGTGCTTGGAAATTGAGAAATGGTTCGAACAGAAAATTTAAATAAGTGAATTTTGATTCGAATGATAAGTTGATGATTTGTTGAATGACTTCATCCCTGAGTGGTGTATGCGATAGCCTCAGGGATGTCGATCGAATGATTGAGGAAATTGATGTTGTAAATGATTCGATGGATAATGATTGAACTTGAATGTCGAGGAGATTATCCAGTAGGACGATAGCATCATTCGTACGACTCGAAATTGGTTGCAAAGGAAGATCGTTAGGTTACGCATATCGTCGATGGTATTGAGGCGTATCAAAGATCGATATGCAATAACTCGGGGGTACTCTGACTCGGTGAATGACAATCGTGCAAGTGTTATTGTTCGGTTGGGTGCTATACTTAGGATTTTGATCGAGATGAATGTTGGATAAAAATGATTGTGTTTTGATTGTTACGCAGATAACCACAACGTCGACAATCTAGTCTTGTGCGAGCGCAACACTAGCCTCACACATGCGTTGCGTCGGATTTGGGGCGATCGTTCCGCGTGAGCGCTGACATGGTGATTCATGTCGCGAAAATGATCGAACTCGGAAAATCAGGACGTGACAACGTTGATTGTCTCGACTTGTCGGTTTGATACGAAGGAGAATTCGAGGATGTTAGGACTTGCGATTGATGAATAAAATAAACTTGAGGATTGAGTAGGTCCAATCTGTGCATCGAGAATGAATTAGTATGGACACAAAACAAGAGTTACGTCCCGATGAGAATGATTATCTCGCGGGAGCGTGCATGGGGATTCGTGCCCACCGTGGATAATCTGACTCGCGTGAGATCGGGGCACAACATATTGTTAAGTCGGACGACCTTGTGATTGATTACGTGAATTGGGAGGAACGACTTAGGGAGTATAAAATGTGAATCATGGATTAGCAATGAATTATGTCGTAGCGTGCTTGATTTGAGAAAGATTGATAGGCGATCTATGTCAAACATGTTCAAAGAGATAGACGATACGAAATGGCTTGATGAATGAGCGATTTTGATATGTCGTAAAATTGGTTGAACGTGAGTTGTCGTAGAATGGCTTTGTCGAACGACTCAGACCCCGTGCGACAAAATATTAGGATGTGTGTAGGGAATCGATGCTCGATGTTTAGAAATCAGAGTGATGCGAGCTTGGATAGAAAACCCTGTACTATCAACTTGGTTTGACCTTAGGATGGGGTCAGTGTTGATATCGTTGTTTGGGAACTGTGATTCCAATACTGACAATTGACTTTAGCCTAAAGAGATTGTCTAGCGGCTAGGCGAGATGTCCATGTTGCGAGAGTTAGAATCGGTAGAATTGATTTTAAAGGATTGAGTGGATGGATCGATAGATGGAATTGGATTCACTATCACAAGGCTCGGTTGAAATGCATGTATTTCGGGGACGCCTGGAATGTGTGCACGATCCAAACTAAGTGATACGTTGAATTCAAGCGAGACTTGAGGAATGAGAAGTGTCGAGGATTTTGAGATCGTGAGTTTTGAAGAACGGATCGAGGGTAGCACGAGCGTGGCTCGAATTTGGGAAACACATAGGCATTGTGTGTACGAGAGTTCCTAAATGTTGAATAAGTGATAAGTCGATAAGTGTACTCAGTTAGTTTCGAAGACGAAACTTTTTCTGAGTGGTGTATGATGTAGTGCCCCGTCCCGCTCAGTCAATCGGAAGAATCGAAACGCCGACGGCGTTCGGACTTAGCCCTACAACGGCTGCTCGAAGACATCGCTCGGTCGAGACGACCGCTCGCTCAGGTGGGATAGTTTCGGTAAACTTGTCTCATCTTAGCCTTCACATAATAAATCGCATGTTTTCAACTTGCACAAGTAGGCTTGATAATAAAAGAGACGAATCCACATAGCTAAAGGAAATAATCCCGATGGGTCGAATTGAGTTAGAATATGGAAAGGTCCAACGGTCGGCTTAGAGTTGGTGCACGGCGTGCTTTGAAAATGACACTCGGTCCTTCGTCCCGTGGCTTGGGAGAAGGAAAGTTTGTTGAGTAGGCAAAGTTATGAACGTAGCCTAAGTCATAGGCGTCGCCCGCATAAATGTTTCATAAAGTATGCACGGCCCCATCGCCCAAGGCTTGGCATAGCCTTGACCCGCCCTATGAGTTAAGTTGCGTCGCACGGCTGCTGGCGTAAGTCTAGCCGCCCAAATGACTTGGTCGTTCGGAAGTCGAATGCATGCACGGCACGTTTTTGCAATACGAGGCTTGACGTAGCCTTTGCTCGTCGAGTCGTTGTGCGCTTAAGTCAGACAAGTTATTTTAGGCTATCAGAGTGGTGGCAAGCACGGTCCTACGAGTTCTACGGTTGGGTATAACCACATAGTCCTACGGTCTCAAGGCCCGTCGACTTGGGCAGGAGTGTCGCGTAGAGCACGATTGACTTAAGGTACGATGCTCGGACTTAGTGTTTAAGGCATGAACCACGGTTGATTTAATAAGTTTTAAAGGAAGGACTATCGAATAGGCATTGAGTTGAATGAAATGATATGGTAACAGGGAGAAGGCTCACAACCGTGGGTCGTCGAGGGATCTCAAGGAGCATCAACGGAGAAGGCTCGCGGCCGTGGGTCGTCGAGGGATTTCAAGGATAGAAGTCTTGATATTGGTTTGAAAAAGAAGGTAACATTGGAAGAGGATGACTGTGTGAGACGTCAGTTTGAGTCGAGTCTTGCTTGGTCATTGGACAACTTGTCGACAAGGTAGAGTTTCCATGCGCGACAACCCTGGGTACCGAGGGACCGCGTCGTTCCGGAGGGAAACACGGTATAGCCGTAGCTGGACGAACCGCTCGGGTCATTCAGAAACTTTCAGCGGGGCTAGCTACTTGCGTTGAAAGGGTCACCGAATGGCAAGGCTATAAGTCCACGATAGCTTGTGGTGTTAGTGACCAATTCATATAGATGGGTCGGCAGGAGCGGCAATCTGCGTGTGTGCCTTTGGATTTAGTCTAGTTGAATGTGTGTATGGTTGGAAAACAAGTGTTTGGACCTAAGAATGGCTACAACATAGGCGACGTGCTTCGGCGCGTGATGCAGCGTCGGATCTTAAGTTGTTGGCATATAAGTTGCATAAGTTGGTTTGAGTTGTCTTGAGTTTAAGTCAGGAAACACCGCAAGTCAAAGTTGGTCGAGTGACACTTAGTTCACAAGTTTGATGGGTCAGTTGATGATTTAGTAGCGAAGGGCCGCGAGGCGGCAAGGACCGCGAGGCGGCGATATGATTGAGTCTCGTTGAGTTGTGAGGCGCAGCCTCAAGAAGGACTTACAGCACGGTCACGGAAATGGAGTCTTATCGCGTAGTTGCGTCTCTGATTTTGGCCGAAAGGCAAGCACGACTTGATAGGCTAACGTTGTTGAGTCGACGAATTGTTGCAAGCACGGAATGGTATTGAGACACAAAATAGGCAAGGCATCGGTCATAAAACTGATCCTAAGGCAAGACTAGAAAGAAAATTGATAAGAATGGACTATGTTGCACAAAGTAAATCAAACGTGTTGGGTTTGTATGGGTGGACGAGGAGCTCATTCCACCAGTACAGTTGAGTACTGACATCCACATAGTTTTCATGTGCAGGCACAGGTAGAAGCTCGTGGTGCGGAGCTCGCTTGGATGCGTCGAGGTACGGAGTTCCTTGGCGATTCGAAGCGCGCGGCCGCATAAAGTAAAGACTTATACGGGACATAATGTATGGACGTCGCCTTCCGAAGCTTCCGCTGGTTCGAGACATGTATTGAGAGATGAGAGAGAGAGCTGAGTGAACTTGTAATGTGAGCTTGAGTGAGCTTGAGAGACGTATAATCTTGGCCTTGCGCTCCATTGTAATCTATGTTTCAATATTAATAAAGAGCTTCCTTTGAATAACTTGTGTTTGTTCTAAATTTCCGCTGCTATTGTTCAATGTCTCTGCTTGGGACTTCTGTGCGACGACCCCGTCGCAGCCGCTGGAATCGGCCGTTATGGAATCCACCTTGCACGAGCGCAATCTAGACTCGTGCGACATCACGCCTTAGCGAGGACGATCGCTCCTACGGGAGCGGGACGTGACATCTGACGGCACCTTACTCTCTGATCCTACTATGTACCGCCAGGTTGTAGGCAGTCTTAATTATCTCACTATTACTAGACCAGATATCAGTCATACAGTTCATATTGTAAGTCAATTTATGTCTTCACCTCGCTCTGTTCATTATGCAGCTGTTACTCGAATCTTGCGCTACTTGAAGGGCACTTTATATCAAGGACTACACTTATCTTCTACCTCCACGCTCACTCTCTGTGCCTATTCATTGGACGGGAGATGTCACATATCGTCGCTCTACCACTGGCTTCTGCATATTTCTTGGCGATTCTCTCATTTCTTGGAAAAGTAAGAAGCAAACAACAGTTGCACGTTCAAGTGCTGAAGCTGAATACAGGGCCCTTGCTCATACTACGTCTGAGATTATATGGTTACGCTGGCTACTTCATGACATGGGCGTTGAACATTCATCGCCAACTCCTCTGTTTTGTGACAGTAAGAGTGCTATTCAAATAGCTCACAATGATGTCTTCCATGAGCGCACCAAACATATTGAAGTTGACTGTCATTTTGTCATTTTACAAAAAGAACAATTCACCTACCCTACATTACTTCAGAAGGTCAAGTTGCAGATTTTTTTACAAAGACACACCCCTTAGCTCGATTCAACTTTTTCGTATCCAAACTCAATATGTTTTCTAAACCATCTTGAGTTTGAGGGAGGATGTTAAGGATAGAGTCATGCACTTACATATATAATTTTATTTTCCTTCTTTATTATATTACCGTTGTACTTTCCTTCTTTGTAATATTACCGTTGTACTTACTATATTTGCTTTCTTTATAATATCTCTAAATTGAAATTTTTCTCTAATGAATACACACAGAAAATTATTCCATTCTCATTCTCCATTGCTAACAAGTTGCACCTTACTTGTAGAACCCTCGGCAACAGCCTCATTCCCTTGCACAAGCGAACGCTCTACAAATCCCAAATAATTGTTAGTAGGTTGATGGCCAACCTTTGAAGGAGCTTCCCTCCCCCATCATGTGAACGGTTTCATCCTCCATACCCAGAAGATGTCCCTGAAACGGCAAGGCATTACAAGAAAATACAGATTGGTCGACATAAGCAATGCGCAGTACAAATATATGTTTGTGTCGCGTCAAATTTTTTCTAGACATATCTCACTATGTCGCACACATATCGTTGTAGCCTTATCTAGAGTATTTGGCGACATGAAGTCACCGTGTCGTAGAATCTATCCACTTGTGGCGGCATATCACTTTTTTTTTGTAAATTTTAGCGACAGTTGTGTGTCACAAAATGGTGATACATTGGCAAATAGACCAACAGAATAATATCATTTTGCTCGGAAGCTATAACCACGATCCATTCGGCCTGTCAATACCACTGAAGTAACTAGCTAGTCACAATTGAGCTAAGATTGCATGGATGTAGAAAAATGAACCAACAAAATAGTTTCTTCTTCACGTCTCATTCAACACTTCTCGAACTCTTTCCCCATCGCTTCCCCAGTGGATCCGAACAATCCTCATTCATATGGCCAATACATCTACAAGCCGAAGTACACATAGTCGCCTCTTGAGACTTCATCTTTCTCGTCTCTTGGGACTTCATCTTTCTCGTCTCTACCCAGAGAGGGTTGCGGACTACAAGCTTTTAATCATGCCCATCATTCTCGAGCGGTACTCGGCACGTTTGTAGGAACGTCAATTTATTCGTCCCATTCTCGTCAACAACCAAACTGCCGCTACATAAGTGGGATAGTTCCAATCCCTGTTGCCTTACCTGCCTCGGATCCGGTGGCGGGACGTCCATCATAGTGACTCCCCTCTCAGTCTGACTAGCCCCCTCCCCTTGAGAACGGGGGTTGATATCCGTCTCCGTCCTGCTGTCTTCGTAAAGTCCGAACCTAAAGTGTCCTCTTTAGAACATTGATTTGCCACGTGCCCGAAACTATTGCACGTCGTGCAAGCCGAGGACACCAATTCATATTTCACAGATTGCTCTATCATCTCTCCACTAGGTAGACGAAGTTTATCTTCCTCAAAAGAGGATTAGAAGCCTCTATCTCGACAAACACACGAGCATAAGCCAACTGAAGTCTCTTCGCAGTAAGTAGATTCATGCCTATTGGGGTACCTATAATGCTTGTCATTTTCATAATCATGGACATGCTCCACAAATGAGGGGAAAGCAATGGGAGGCAAATTCGGACTGGAACCGAGTAAAGTTTCTCTCGCTCAAAGGTAGAGCAGCCAGAGACCATCGTTTGAGCACAACCAACCTACCATCGAACGTCCACGGTCCCTTTCAAGAGTCCTGACCAAATCCTCGTACGAGGAAAACAGAACAAAGTAGAACACATCAGCATGGAAAAAGATCTTGATTTCTCCTCTAGGTCTTCATTTGTGAAGGGCAAAGCCTCGAAGGTGACCATAGGAAGGTTGTGCACCCGTTACGTAAGGAATCAACGTAATACTCTCGACTTTCATGAGATCGTCGTCAGTTATATCCACGATCCGTTCTCCACCAACGACGAACGGTTCGACATATTGTAGCCCCTGGCCGGATATTGGCCCTCAGAGGAGCCCCCGTCCCAGGGATCTGGATCGAGCAGTTGGGAGGACAGGCATAGATAGGTCACAAAAGACCACGCCTCCTATCTCTCCTGAAGAATAGAAAGAGACGGACCAACTTTCTTTAGCCAAAATAACATTTTTCAAGGAACGACACTCTCTCATGTCCATATCATACTATTCATCTGCCATTCTGCCTCAACACAACTGTTTGTCCTTCTTACCAAAATTTGTGTGCCATCTGACCGAGTCCTGTGTCTGTCCCAAATGCTACGTCCGTCCCTGTAACCCCCCTTACATACATACAAACAAACAAACAAACAAATAAACTTTAAACAATAAATGCAAGGACCTAAAGACAATCTAGCTCTAGCCTACTTCTGCCGCGCAAGTTTGAACATGACAAGAACGCATCCGTAACGTTATGGACAAAGAAAAGGATCGATGATGAAGAGCTATCGGAAAATGCCGCCTACTATTAGACCTGTAAATGGACCGGATTTTGATCCTGATCCGCTCCAGATCCATGGCTTTTAAACGGATTTGGATTGAAAATTTGATCCGTTAATCCATTAATGATCCAATCCATTAATCCATTTATTAGTTGGATTGGATATGGATTTAGGTTGATCCAATCCATTAATCATCCAAATCCATTAATTAAATATTAATTATATTAAATATATTATTAAATATATTATAATTTTAAAATTTAAACAGTTGTATTAGGAATTTAGGATACCTAAACGTTTTTTCTAGGTACAGTGATACAGATATTTGGTTTCCTTTTGTACTCTTAAGTCTTATCCAAAAACATCAATTAAGTATGGTTGGAGACTTAGTATTTTAGTTATATTTGATTATCGGTTTAAGAAATATTTTGGTCATCATGTAATTCAAATTTTGATGAAATCGTCATTTTGATAGATTTCTTTTGAGATTATTTGTTATAAACGGATCAAGGTAACGGATCAGATATCCATTAATCCATCGGATATGGATTTGGATTGTGTCATCAATGATCCAGCGGATAATGGATTGGATTTGGATCGAAATTTTCTAAATTTAAACGGATCCGGATTTAGGTCGATCCGCTCCAAATCCGGTCCATTTACAGGTCTACCTACTATCGCTCGTCCTGATGCCTTTTTCTCATATCCTTGGCTTTCTTGTTGTTACTTCTTCTCATGACTCATCCTAGTTACTACATGTTGTCTAGAATATTTAATAATGTCATTACTCCAATAGTTTCATTTTGAATTACTTTAAAGCAAGCTATCTATCATTATGGGTGTCGTTAACATGTGTCCTAAGTATCGTATTTTTTTTAATATATATGTGTATATAGCATTATGATATTTTTATTGTATATATATAGAGAGAGAGTGCTTGTAATTAAGTTGTTTTTGGCTTCGAGTTGTTGTAATTTTATTGAATTATCAATAAAGAGAATTATTTGTTATATATACCTTGTGTCTATCGACTTTCCTATTTATCTCTGATGCAATGACATGTCTTTGAGACTGTTCTATTGACCATGTATGGTGTTTACCTTGTGCAAGTGCAATTTAGGTTTATACGGCATCAAGTCCAGTGACGACTTTCAGTCATACGGATTGGGACGTGACAACTGCGAGCCAGGTGCGGATCGGATGTGGGACGGATGCGGGATAGGGTGCATGCCATGCGGATCGGGAGCATACCAAACGGGCCGGGTTGTGGGCCTTCCGGCCGGATTGTGGCCTTCGAATCAGGTTATTGGCCTTCGAGACGGTTGTGGGTCATTCGTTGGCCATTAATAATACAATTATCATTTCATATTTTTTTTCTTCATAATATATATATATTATATATATATATATTATATATATATAATATATATATATATGAAAAAAATGAAATGATAATTGTATGTATAAGTATTATATATGTATATATTTATATAACTTAGTTTATATTTATAATAAGAAATTAGAATTATATAAATAATAAGATATAACCTAAATAATTAAATTCGTACATACTTATGTATATAGTCCTATGCTACTATTTGAATAAATAAAGTAAATTGCAAAATTTGCCATAATTAATTATTAATTAGATGTGTATAATTATAACCTCCTTAATAGATAATAATGTAAGTTAATATTTTGTATTTATATTAATATATAAACATAATTAATAAATAATAGTAGATAAACCATTATTACAGTAAAAGTATACAACTTAAGTGTAATAAAATATAAGTAATCATTTTAAATTATTATTATCTTTAAGTAACGCTATGGAGACATACTTTTTTTGACGCACTCCATAGCCATATTGATGGCAGTACATTATTGGATATCAAGGAAAGCATTAAAAGAGAGAGTAATAATTGACATCCAATAATGTACTGTCATTACAGTGTGGCTATGGAGTGTATCAAAAAAAAAAAAAGTGTCCGCATTACTCATTTACCTATATATAGCACCATTAATTAATGAATGTAATTGCAAAACTTAACTTAGCTAAATAAATGCATATATATATATATTATTATATATATTATATATATATATATATATATATATATATTGGAACTCCTGAGATTTGAACTCCTGGTCACTCGGGCCGCATACATCTCTTTTAACCACTAGGCTAGAAGTCATTTGCTCTATATATATATATATATATATATATATATATATAATATATATATATATATATTATAATAAAAATTATATAATATATATTATATATATATATATATATATATATAGAGAGAGAGGAGAGAGAGAGAGAGAGGAATAATGCATAAAATTTAATACTGAAAATTGCTGAGAAGCCCAATTTCGGGTGGGCTTTTATGAAATGCCCACCCGCTAGATTATTTTGAAATACCCAGAATTAAGTATTTCCACGTTAAATATTTCAAGATTTTCTTTAGATGTTCTGTATTTACAAAATTTGTCATTTTTATTTCCAAAAATACCCCTTTCGTGCAAATTTGGTCATCTATATATAATTTTGAATTCGCAAACTCAGATTTGGATTGGGAAATTCGTATTCTTCTTCTTCTTCACGAGAAATTTGAAATCCATTGATATCATCTTTCTCAGAGATCGCAAAATCGTTCGTAGTTCACTGTGGTTTTCGTCAGTCGAACGTCGATCATCCTTCATCATCATCGATAATCATCATCATCATCATCATCATCATCTTCGTGGTTTCCGACGATTAGGTCAATTGTGGAGAGAAGATCTTCTTCTTTCTTTTTATAGATCTTAAAACAAGGTGAGAGTTCAGATCTGTAGAAATTCATCCATCTGCTTCGTATATCTCAAAATTTATGCTGAATTTGTTATGAAGATTATTAACTGAGAAACTGTTAGAGAGATTTTAATCTTGTTATTTTGTGCGAATATGTCGCCTAATATGACAGAGAATTGTCATTTGTCATAGAGAAATAGCATTATCCGTTATAAGTTACAGACAGATAATAACCATTCTCCGTTATATTTAGACGGAGAATGACTATTCTCCGTTATATTTAACGGAGAATGGCTATTCTCCGTGCTTTGGACGGAGAATGTCATTCTCCGTTTGCTTTAGACGGAGAATGCTCATTCTAAGTTGGTTTCGAACGGAGAATATTTATTCTCCGTTATTTTTAGACGGAGAATAATCATTATTAGACAATTTTATTGTTCTATTTGTGACTCTTATGTTTTTATGTTATCAGGGGGGAAGGTATGGAATCAAGTTGTTTAGTTAACATTTGTTTCAAGGGAGACATAGTTTCCTGCCGTGTCACACATGAAAGTACCGTGATTTTTTAAAGATTAAAGTGTGCGATCGATGGACTTCTTTGGATCCACTTTCCTTCCATTTCAGGTTTTTGCACTCTGATGGGACTGAACTGTATGTTGAAAGTATTTTTGGCTTCGCTCATTGGTTGGTGGTTTTAACGGTACTCATGATGTAGTTTTGATCTATTTGTGGAGCAAATATACTCTCCATGTTCTTCATCAACATCTTTTCCTTCTCAAAGCTTTCACATGGGACCTTCGTCTTCCTCCTCTAGTTCTTTGAGTAGATTCTCCTACTGTAAAGGACAAACGAGTAGTACAATTTTATGAGGGCTCAACTGAGACAGTGAAGAAGAGGAAATCGGATATGTGGCCTGGATCAATTACTGGTGTTGGTCAGATTTTTAAATGGTGTTGAAGAAGTTAGGAATGCTGTTAGAAAGGTATGTTTTGAATCTCGTCATCCATTCCATATTTTGAAATCTGAGCCGGGGAGGTATACTGTTTGCTGCAAGAATTACAAGACACATGCTTGTTTGTGGAGCTTCCATGCTATATCTATTTCGAAAGATAATCAAATTTTTGAGGTGAAGAGGTATGTGGGAGAACATAATTGTGGAGCTGGCTATATGGATAAAGGTAATCTGGTTTTCCAGCAAAGTTTGTGAAAAGTTTGGTTAGTGACATTGTTCGGATGCATCCTAAAAAGTCCGCAAAATCTGTTGTCGATGATTTCAAGGTCGACTACGGTTTATCTGTTACATATGGACAGGCATACCACGGAATTAGGCTGGTGCACCAGGAAATGTACGGAGATGATGTTAGATCTTACAGTGACTTGTGTTGGTATGTCAACAAGGTAAAGGAAACCAATAATGGTTCCGTTATCGACTTCCAGAAAGATGATTCATCAATGAGGTTTGAGCGGCTTTTTCTTTCATATGGGGCTTGCGTAGAAGGCTTTCAATATTGTCGCCCATGCTATATTTGGATGCTACTTTCCTTACAGGGATTTAGAGGATGTTTGATGTCTGCTACAGCAAGAATGGTAACCAACAGTTCTACCCTCTTGCATACGGTATAGTCTCAGGCGAAGATGGCGACAATTGGGAATGGTTCCTTAGAAATCTAAAGAATGTTGTTGGATGTAGTAGGCGTATTGTTTTTCTTTCGATCAAGGCACCGGTCTAGTTTCTGAAGTCCCTAAAGTGTTTCCTAATGATTACCATAGCTATTGCTATTATCACATGAAGAATAACATACCGTGAAAGAGAAAGGAAATGAAAGAGTGTATCCGCATGTACTTGAAGCTTGGAGGCAAGCAGTATATGCTCTAACTCCAGGTGTGTTAATGAGACAGATATATGCACATTTTCTATGCATTTACCATTAATTTAACAAGGAGAATGACCATTCCGTGTCAGTAAGACGGAGAATAGTCATTCTCCGTTTCCATCACACGGAGAATGACCATTCTCCGTCCTACATAGAAAGGAGAATATCATTCTCCGTTAGCTTTGAACGGAGAATGGTATTATCCGTCTTGCATAGTACGGATAATGTTCATTCTCCGTTTTTATCAAACAGAATGACCATTCTCCGTCCTGCAAGAACGGAGAATGGTATTATCCGTCTTGCATAGTATGGATAATGTTCATTCTCCGTTTCCATCACACGGAGAATGGTCATTATCCGTCTTGCATAGAACGGAGAATATCATTCTCCGTTAGCTTTGAACGGAATGACTATTATCCTTATTGCATAGTACGGATAATGTTCATTATCCGTTTCCATCACACGGAGAATGATCATTATCCGTCTTGTATAAACGGAGAATATCATTCTCCGTTAGTAGCTTTGAACGGAGAATGACTATTATCCTTGTTTTAAAACGGAGAATGCACTTATTTTTTCATAATTTTGTGAATTGACCTAATTCTTTATTAATTATTTTTTTCTGTATAAAGGTGGGTATAGACAAGCAATCAAGAAGATTTATGATCTGAATTGTGGTCATGTTGTGAATTGGATGAATAAACAAAAACCTGAACACTGGTCAAACGCATTCTTCCCGGGATGTAGATACGGTGAGGTTGCTTCTAGTTGTGCAGAGTCATTCAATGCATGGATAAAGGCTGAGAAGAAATGCCTATATCAGCAATTGTAAATGTCATCCGTGTGAAGATGATGAAGATGATTTCGGATCGCCACAAGGATGCAATTGGTTTGAATAGCAAATTGACTCCATACGCTGAGGATATGCTGAAGCAGCTTACAGATGATGGCATGTGTTATAGGGTATATCGGTCCGGTGATTTCGAATTTGAGGTGATCGCAGATACTTCTCCACATGGTGAATCTTCTTGATTGTCATTGTAGTTGTCGTAGATGAAGGTATATGGATTCCCATGCAGCCATGCAATACAATGCATCAGAGTTGGTTCAGATAAATCTGTTTACGACTTTGTGGAGCATTGGACATCAGATTATTACCAGAAGTTATATTCATGTGCTATTCGTCCAGTTCCAGATTCTGAAAAACAGTTTGAAAATAATCACTGATGTTGTTCTACCCCCTGTTCCGAAACGTGGTCCTGGACGTCCAAAGGCGGACCGTTATAAGAGCAAATATGAGAACAAGGGAAAAGAGAAGAGAAAGATAAGGTGCCAGAATTGTTTTGAATTATGCAATCACAATCGCACCACTTGTCCTCTGCCTCCACGTGCTGCTACGGTGGTCGATGGGGCAGCGCCCCCTCGTTAATACATACACATATATTCCTTCTTTTATAATTGTTTTTTGAATACATATGTTACATTTTTTGATATCAATGGTAATAGTTTGAACTCTGCATATCTATGTTTCACATATATACTAACAGCATAAGAACTTATTATCCGTTATACTCTCTGATTTTATAATGCATTGAATGACCATTCTCCGTGTATCTAACACGGAGAATGACATTCTCCGTGTGAGATACACGGATAATGGTTTTTATAGGTCAAAATACAAGGAGAATGTCATTCTCCATATGTATTAACACGGAGAATGACCATTCTCCGTGTAATTTAACACGGAGAATGACATTCTCCGTGTTAGAAGCACGGAGAATGATATTCTCCGTTTACTTTGACACGGAGAATGACATTCTCCGTGTTAGATACACGGAGAATGGTCATTTATAGGTCAAAATACAAGGAGAATGTCATTCTCGTGTATTTTAACACGGAGAAATGACATTCTCCGTGTAATTTAACACGGAGAATGTCTACATTCTCCGTGTTAGAAACACGGAGAATGCTCATTTCTAGGTCAAAATACAAAGATAATGTCATTCTCCGTGTGTTTTAACACGGAGAATGACCATTCTCCGTGAATTTTAACACGAAGAATGACATTCCGCTTCAGTTACATTCACAGGACTACATCTCATGAGCAAAACAAAAGGTTCTTCATATCTTCATCAGGCAAGAAGTAGAGGATTACATTTGATGTCCAAAAGGAGTGAAACATAAACCTAAAGACAGATAGAAATACCAAGACAAAACGAAAATTTATGAAACCCGCGGACCCTATCTGTGTCGAGGGATATACCATTCCCTCAACCATTTCGCATATTAGGATGTAATTGATCAAGGTCGTCGGCCGGGGTGGTCAGAACTCCCAATGCTACTACCCTCAGACTTGGGCTCCTCCTTCACAGCAGCTTCAATCTTGGGAGTAATTCCTTCCCCGATCATCGCCAATTCTTCTTTTACTCAATTTTTGGTATCACCTCCTCCTTAACGAACGGTGACCCTTGTTTGATGAGAGAAGGCAGCATCTCCTCCTTCACCACTGTCGAGGACACTGTCGCAGGAGGAGAGTCACTCGGTGCAGCCCCCTTGCCCTTCGCGGATCTCTTGGCGACCTTTGGAGACATGGTTATTAAAGAAAAAAGACGAAGAGTTTTCTGAAAAACTGAAAGAGAAGGGAATAATAAATTTCTCTCTCCTCCAGGGCCTATTTATAGGCACGGGCCACTTCCTATGCGATCACTTATTGTATGCGTCCATGCGTCCATTGCGTTGTATGCGCCCACAATGGCCTATGCGCCCATGTGAAGAATCAGCTTACTGCACACTATGCTAACACGGAGAATGGTCATTTCTAGGTACACAGAAAATCATTCTCCGTGTATTTTAACACGAAGTCATTCTCGGTATTTTTAGACGGAGAATGATCATTCTCCGTGTTAGGTACACGGAGAATGACCATTTTATATGTCAAAATAAACGGAGAATGGCCATTTCTAGGTCAAAGTACAAAGAGAATGTCATTCTCCGTATATTTTAACACGGAGAATGACATTCTCCGTTTGTTTTAACACAGAGAATGACCATTCTCCGTATTAGAAACACGGAGAATGGCCATTTCTAGGTCAAAGTACAAAGTGAATGTCATTCTTCGTATATTTTAACACGGAGAATGGTCATTCTCCGTGTTAATACACACGGAGAATGTCATTCTCTGTCTCATACAAAACGGAGAATGGCCATTTCTAGGTCAAAATACACAGAGAGTGACATTCTAGGTTTGCATTAACACGGAGACCATTCTCCATGCATTTTAACACAGAATCAAACAACATAACTTTAACGAAACAGATTTACATATAGAACAATGTAAATTAGTCGAAAAATTGAGTTTCATTACAAAGGACAACGAATACATTACAAAAGAAACCTGACAGACAGAATATATAAGGAATTTCTTGTTGTTTACATTGTCATTTCTTTATGATACAAAAGGAATTGCACAATCACTTCTAAGCAAAAGCTTAGCCAAAGTTAACCTGCTCTTTACAATAATATTGTGAACTGCTTTGTTTGATTTCTTTTGGAAACCAAAGGGAGCTTTCGACAAGTTTTCAATATAATATACAACGTAGAGCAGGCAGCTGGGTGATTGTTGCTGTGGGCAATCTTTACAAATCTGGAGCTCTGTACTTTCATATTCCTGAATTGCTGGGCTTTTGCCCTCATCAATGCAATCTTCTTTATTACGATCAGCTCGATTTTACTCTTCATATATTCAGCATCCTTTATTCCCTTAGCGCCTGTGTTTTTACGCAAGGAGTTGTAGTGTGTCCAAACGTAGGAGCTGAAGTTGAATGATAGGAGTGTATAGTGTTTATTTTCTTCACGGAATAGTGGCACGAATAGCCATTCGATGTCATCCTCCAACTCCATGATAAAATCTTCTATTTCAACTTTGAAATTGTAGATGGCTCCATCTGCTGGCTTGTCTACATCAATATATTGAACAGTACGCTGTTTTCCAGAAAAAAAAAAAAAACAAAAAACAAATAATATCATGAATTAGTTCTTTACAACCCTATTAGTAGGTGTACACATTAATATTTATTTTTCAGTTTTGATTCTTACCAGTGAATGGGGCATCATGATTGCAGACCATTTACACTGTGCATCCTGCGAGCTTGATTGAATGCTACTTCTTGAATCGGCTTGTATTTCATTCATAAACTTTATCATAAAGTTCATGACATTAGCCTCTATTTCTTCCTCATTTAATATGTCTTGTACTTCTTTAGCATTTAACAACATTGTAACATCATTGTTTCTTCTTCTTATTTTACAATCTTCTGCAGTAGTTGGAAAGTATTCGTATACATTTTCACTGCACATAAATTTAGTTTTGATTATGTTAATAATATAGTCTAATGATATAATTGAAAAAAAAGTCACTCCAAGAGAGAAAGATCATTCTCCGTTATGAATTGGACGGAGAATGACCATTCTCCGTGTCAAAATACACGGAGAATGGTTTCTCCGTTTTGAATGTGACGGATAATGATATTCTCGTTCAAATGACACGGAGAATGACATTCTCCGTCCAAATTTGTTACGACCCGATCCCAAGTTAATGGGTCGAACCGGACCATGCCCAGCCTGCACCGTGGTGAGACGGCGGCAGTAAGCTGTTCCATTGCAGGTATTCACAACAACACAAGTACATTTGTCACAACTGTTCTATTCGGAATTTGAAACTTTGTTTAATAAATCAGAAATACAACTGGAAGGGAAATGCTGAAATAAAACTACAAACTCCAAATAAAAGAAAATGCAGAAAAGGAAACTATCTATACATCAGGTTCAGCAGTCCCAGGATCAGCGTCCTCCAGAGACGGCTCCGGTACCGTCGCAGGGTAGAGAACCGGTCGTAGTAGCTATTATAGTATAGCTCGTCATCCTCAGTGTTACCTAAAATGTTGTCTCCAGTCAGGAGGGAGCAAGAACGAAATATGCATCTCATATCTTAAATAGTAATTGGAAAGTGCAGGATAAACAGTTGAAATAATATTTTCAGCAGTTTAAAACACTTCAGTGTGTTTTGAATATGCAAACGTCTATGACCGGCTTGGGTTGATCAGTAGTATCCTAGCGATACGATATGGCTTATCCCCGTGTGTGAGAGGGTAAGCTAACACAGTCAGTTCAGTAGGGGCTTTGGTCATAAACGTTTACACTATTCCCCCAGTCCCAGATTCAGTAACAGTAACAGTCGGTAGAGTTCCGTGCCAGCAGTGTGGTTTAACATGCATCTTAACTTTACTAAATAAATACAGGAATACACAAATCGTAACTTGCCTTGTATTAGATTGACTGGAAAGACGAGTCGGTACCGAGGAGGAACGTCAGTTGTAACTTCGAGTTCCTACAGTTGAGAACTTGACTTAGAACCTTTAATAACCAGGCTAAGTGCTAGTTGCAATCTCTAGTAGTAAGTCCTAGTCAGGTTTTAAGTTGTATTAATCTACAGCTAACGTTTACGTCGCAACTACGTGCGTTTGATTAAGCCGGTTAATTGGATTATTTGGAAATAACAACGAGAATCAATTAACTTTGGAAAACGTTGTGTTTTTGTAATATATTTATAAAAATATAGTTTTCTTTTAATGATAAATCATGAACTAGTTATTTACTAATTTTTCATCCATTTAATTAATTCTTAATTAATTATAAAATTACGCTCTAACTACGATTTAAACGTCTAATCAAAACCACCCAAGATCACATCCACCAGAAAAGAAAGTAAAAATCTACGCTACACAATACAAGGGCACAGCTAAACATCCTAGAGTGGGCTTATGCCCTGTACAATTATTTTTACATCAAATAAGAGGAAATGATTTAATTACTAAATAAAATGCAGTAAAATAAATAACTATAATAAATAGCCTAAATATTAATAAATAATTTAAAATAAATGTTAAAGTCTCAGACTCGGTCCATCATCAAAATCCAGCTAATACCACAACGCCCGGTCGGACCGTGCGTTTGCATTTCGCCAGGGCCCACAGACCGGTACGGTCGTCGCCCGAAAAATCAGTTTTAAAATTCATTTCGAAAACCGATTTTGAAATCAAATTAAATATAGTTTTGTAAAAATTTGGGCAGCACTTCCTCTATTTCGGAACAAACCCAAAACTGGGAAATGCGCCACAGAAACCTGCAATTGTTCCAACCAATAATAATCCCAAAAATATAACCACCGAATTAACTTTCTAAACCACCAGAAATAATTTCCAACCAACAGAACTTCCGAAATACCCGGGAATCACGCAATCAAACCAACAACACCAAAACCCAGCAGACAAAAATCACAGAATATGCTAACGCAGCTAACCGAATTTCCCAAAGGGAAATCGGGGATCGATTCTCATCATAGACTCTACGGGACGAACTACTGTGATTAACAGGGATTACCAAATTTCGTTGGCGGGGAGCCGCAGAAAAACTTGGGGAGAGCAAAACGACGTTCGGACAACGCTGGATCGGGTGCAAACTCCGCATCTGGACAGCAGGTAAACTCCGCGGATCTGGACAGCAGGGTGAATTCCACGGAGCGCTGGACAGCGGGGTGAACTCCACGGAGCGCTGGACAGCGGGAGAAGGGACGACGGGTCGGCCACGTGCGAAAAAGGGCGCGGAAGAGGGTCCGCGGGAGAGGGGCCGCGATTTGGCTCGCCGGAGAAGGGGGCTCGTGCGCTGGTGGCGCGGGAGAGGAGCCGCGGGCGGCGGGGGACGGAGATGGTCGGCGCGGGGCAGATCTGGCCCGCTGGAAGCGGTGCGGGCGGCGTCGGTCGGCGGGGAGTTCGTCGGGGGTAGGTAGGGCTGCGGTGAGCGCGGACGGCGGGCGCTGAGCTTCGGGTGGTCGCACGCGCGGAGAGGGGCGCAGATCTGGGCTCGGCCGGCGGGAGGGTCGCGCGCGGTGTCCGAGGCAGGGCCGAGTTGGCGCGGCTAGGGCAGCGCCTTGCCGGAGAGAAGTCGGGTGGGGTTCTGTGGAGTATTGGGGAAGGATTGGGGAGAAGTTCTCCAGAGAGATGGAGAAGGAGAGAGAGGTTTGAGTAGTGAGTTAGGTGAGGGGAAGTTATTTCTGTGAGAGAGGTGAGTTATTCCTCTGTGAGATCGTGAGCAAGTGAGTGGGGTGGGGTGTGAGTTAAAAGAGTGGTGAATGAGTTGTGGTTTATTAAGAAGAAAGAGGAAGAGTCCCTCTTCCAGAACGTGGGAACAAAGTGAATGAGTGGAGAGTAAATAGTGGAGGGAGTTATAAGGAGATGGAATGAATGCTGTAGTGGTGGGAGTTACGAGTAAAGAAGAGGGTTGTGCTGGTCCAACGGGACAGCTCAATTTTTTTTTTTTTTTAAAACAACTATTAGCCAAATCAGATTTTAAGAAAGAGGAAATGGATTGGGTTCGGGTTCAGGCCTGGGTCTGGGTTCGGACTCGGGTCTGGGTCTGAATTCAAAATCCATGTTATTTAATAAATTCTTTTCCATTCCAAAATATTTAGTAATCATAATATTAAATAATAATAATTTTGAAAACGTTAATTAATGAAAACGCTATTTAATAATAAAAACTCTATTAAATAAATTAATACGAAGATGATGGGTTTCACAATCTTTCCTCCTTAGAAAATTTTGTCATCGAAATTAAAGTAAGGTAGGAAAGACAAACATGTACGGGTACTGCGCCCGTAACTCAGGTCCAACCATAAGGATTTCCAAGGCAGTCGTGGATGAGACGGTTTAGGGACAAGTTTATGATATTATCCACGCAGAAAAATACAAAGACGAACCAAAGTACACGAGGTTGATCAGACCATCATGCACCGGTCCTGATTAGACAATATGTTAGTGGGTGCATCCAATAAAATATCGTCATGATCAAGCTTGATTTAAAGAGATAGCTTGCAAAACTAGGCTAACTTAGCAGCATTAGTCAAATTTAGAACGAAAAAAAAAGATAAGGAATAGGAGTTTAAGTGATGGATCAAATTCTGATTTCTTCTCATCTCTGACTAGGCTTGCAACTGGTTTCTCTGGCACTGAAAGGTTGATTCAATCTTCAGTTCTGAATTATCCAAAATGTGACTCGGATCCGAAATGTAACGTCTGAGCTGTGACGTAGAAGACGTTGCAACCTCTCAAGATTAGCTGGTAGAGCTAACTGGTACGCTACTACCAACGCGTCTTAAACTTCAAATGGCTGATGTATCTGGCCTCAATTTCCAGCTCCGTCAAAACTGATTGTTCCTCTGGTAGGAAAAAGACTTCACCAAATGCAATTTGGTCTTCCCAAACCTACCAAATTCCAAGACGCAAAATCTCAATACATCTTCAAGCGTCTGGATTGACCTCTCTGATTGCTCGTCCCGCGGTACTCCATGAATCCGGTAGATGTGCT
>JANAVB010028771.1:0-130000 GCA_029216955.1 Iris pallida
CAAACCGGTTGATAGAGCTTCAATGAGAGAGTTTGGGCTGAGAAGGGGACATTGAGCGGAAGGATTACTTAGGGGTTTATTGGGGGTCGAAAGCCGCAACAGAGTGATGTGGTGGTGCTCGGCTGCTGCGTCTTGCTCCGCCTTGGGTTTATGTTAGGGCTTCTTCTTGCGTCTTCGACGGACGGCAATGACCTTCTCTTAGTTAGTCTTGATGATCTCCTCGTCGCTGCCGCCCGGATCTATTCTGATGATATTTGTATTCTTCAATCCGATGGCCGATATAGTAGCAATGGGCACAGAATGTGGGATCCTCTCGTACTTGATGGGTTGCTACGAGTTGTTATTCTTTGGGAGGATGATACGAATCTTCGGAGGAGGGAGTTGGCTGATGTCAATCTCTACCAGAAGGCGTGCAAGACTGGGTCGAGAGTGAGCAAAAGTAGCCTGATCAGTCTTCAGCGGGGTTTCTAAGCATCTCGCCAGAGCGAATAGAGCTTGAGTGTTGAATAGGTGTTGGAAAAGACCCGACATCGTGACGCAAATAGGAGCCATAGGGGATTTGCGCTCCGAAGAGAACTCCGGGGACCATCGGATTATCCTCATGATCGAGCCAACTATGGACAACGAGGCACGGAAGCGGATACAGAGGAAATCCTCTTCATTCTGGGGACGAAGGAGCATGTGCTTCGCGTCGATGAGCCCCACAATCATTGGAGCTGTCAGGCCCAGCTTCGAGCACGCACTACCCACCTTGTCTACTGGAGGTTGGAAATTGGAGAATTTGCCGATGAGGGCGTATAGCAGAGGGAGCTCAAAGGCTTCCGTCGTCTCCTGCGAGAAAGAGATGGTCAATGTACCTTCGAAATCAAGGTGGAGCAGAAAATTGGATTATTGGCCGATCTCCGGCGAGACGGAAGAGGGCTGGTCACCACTAGGAGTGTTCGATGGAGTCGAGCACCTTCTTGGAAGGAGAGATGACAGAAATAATGAAGACCGCCATCGAGGAGAGAACATATCGAAGCAGAATCAGCCTGCCGCCGATCAACAGAAGATTCAACTGCCAACCATTGATCTTCCTTTGAATTTTAGAGATGAGGGGTTCGAACATCATGCTATTCCTCTTCCCACAAGTGACCAGGCATCCTGGGTAAGTGAAGGGTGGCAAAGCCATCGGAAAGCCCAAGGTCTCTGTCAACTCCTGTGACGCTCTCAGGGAAGTTATAGGGTGACTGTAAATGAAACTCTTTGAGGAGTTAATTTTCTGATCTGACACCTTCGTATTACGTTCCAAGACCTGAACAATGAGCCGATAATCTACGAATCTGACGGGGTTTTGAATCTTTGGGATTAGGGTCAGGTGAGCACTAGTGATAGCGCCGGTAGCTCCAATCCCTGAAGGAAGCACCTCAGTAGCCTCAACAATATCTTTGTCGATCAATTCCCAGCAGAATAAGAAGAAGTAACCTAATAAACCATCGGGGCCGGGAGCGCTGTCAGCATTGAGAAGCTTGACTACGTCAAAAACTTCCTGTATCTATATGGGGGTAAGACAGTAAGTCATTATCTTCCTGAGTAATGAGAGAGGCAATATTGTCGAGAAAGCCCTCGACCGAATGGATATTCTTTTTAGTGTACAGGTGCTTAAAGTACCTCTCTGCCTCGATGGCGAGCTCCTTCCGATTGCTCGTCCAACTGTTGTCGTCTCTCTCAATCTTTTGAATATGTAGGACATTCTGCCTCTGCCGTACACAAGCATGGAAAAATTGGGATTTACGATCCCCTTCGACATCCTACCTGTGTCGAGCCTTCTGACGCCAGTAGGAAGTCTCTCTCTCTCGATGCATTGATTCAGCCGAGCCTTCGCTTTGTTGAGCAAATCCCTATTTCCGACAGACACATGGGCGTCATAGCGATCTCCTTCCGAGCGACCTCATCCTCCGCCGCACGGAGGGACTAAAAAATGTCTCCAAAAGAGGAGCGGTTCTACTACGATAATGCTCGTCTAGTTGCCTTAAGCCGGAGTACTACTCGCAACAGGGGGTTGGGATACTGTACCGAAGACCAGGCGTCGTGGACTATTCCTTAGAAGTTTTGTTGATCACTCCACACCTGAAGGTATTTAAATAGAAGGACGCCTGCTGGTTCCTCGTGTCTCCTCCGTACACAATTTTTAGCTCTTCGTGCGAATCTTGGATCGTGTCCATACTGACTTTGTCATCATCGCCCCACAGGCACATCTCGTGCACTCTGAATGCTACAGAGCTCCACGAGACTGCCATAACGTCTTTCGACGCCCGTAACTCAATGCCTCGTATCGCTCACGGCGCCAAAGGCATCCCCAACATATCACAATGCCGACGACAGTCTATGCCACCTAGCCACCCGTTCTATGCACACGACCCCCTTACGACATCTTCTCGACGAACTTACGGCACAGCACGACGGGCTACATGGTCGACCATCGTTTATATTCGTGGTAGAATGGTGTCGGTCCTCAACCGTCCACGCGGTGCCCCAGTCATTGAGTTTTCATGCACGGGCGCCCCATTCTGGCCCATGCCATATATATATATATATATATTTTAAAATATATATATTTTAATATATATATATATATTTTTAATATATATATATATATATTTTTTTTCTTAAATATTTTAAAATATACATATATTTTAATAATATTATATTGATATATAGATGATCGCGAGCCCTGTCCTAGCGCGCCACGTTTCTGACTTCTGAGAGATCTCCCCGTCGACTCCGGCTTGGCCTTGGCCAGGCCGGTGCCTGGATGACCACGACCAAATCCTTTGTGAAAGCGGTCGTTGGCAGTGTTGAGGCTCCCCCTCGCCTTGCTGCTAGAACGGTATCCACCTTCAAAGGAGCGCCATCGATTACTTTTTTTGAGGAGGAAGAAGAAGCCCTTACAGTCCCTCTTAAATATGTGCTCATTGGAAAATTCTCCCATAGCAAGCCTCCTATTGAGTTGGTACGTAAAGTTTTACAAGGGTTTGAATTTAAGGGTTCAATCAAAGCTGGGGTTATAGATCGGAAACACGTACTGATCCGGCCAAGTATAGAAGAAGACTACCTTCGTCTTCGTTCAAAGGACACTTGGTTCATTGCTCGTGCCCCTATACGGTTATTCAAGTGGGAGGCTGATTTTACTCCCGTAATCGAATTCGCTCTTATGCTTGTATGGTAAACCTACCTGATCTTCCATATCATCTGTATGCGAAAGAGGCCCTGTTTGCTATCATCTCAGCAATAGGCACCCTCCTAAAGATTGATCGAGCCACGAGGAGTTAGTGCAGCCTAGCATGGCACGTGTTTTGTTAGAGATTGATGATGCAGGAAAACCTATTCAAAGGCGGGTTCGGATTAACCTATCCAAAGGACGGAGCTTTTGGCAGACAATAGATTATGAAAACATTCCTTTGTACTGCTCTCATTGTTTTATCAAGGACACAATGTGGATTTGTGTAAGCTCAAGAGCAAGGGGAAGACTGTTAATCACGAGGATAGAGGTAAAGCTGTCATTAATGAGCAGCCAGACACGCGTCAGGCTGTAATTGTTCCGCAGGTCACTTCATCAATGCCAAGAGTGGACATAGATCAACCGGGTTTAACTGTCGTCATTACTTCTTTGGGTGAAGTTTGCACAAGAACAGATGGGATACCTATAAACCGTTCATTAGTGCCTGATCCTCAAGCACCCAACCCTTCTCTGAGCGAGGTTATTAAGGATCCCAACTTACAGCCGGTCAGCATCGACCAAGTGGCTTCTCATAATGATCAGGGGACCAGATTGGCATCAAACAATGAAGTAGCGGCAGTGGTCATCCCAACCCAACCGGTGATTGATTCCTCGCCCCCAGAGGATATAGAAGAAGGCGAATGGAGAGGGATGACTACCAGGTGGGATGATATTGTTGAGGAGGAGGAAAATGTTGCTCGGAAAGGTGTTGGACTTTCGGAGCCTGTAGCTTGAGACACAAGTGTAGAGAATGAAGCGAGCGATGAAGCAACAAGGGGAGACCAGGACCCTTCGAGTAGTCAAGAATCATATGCAGAAATATGCACAACTCAAAAGCATGCAAAAAAAGGGAAAAAACTTTGGAGCCATCCGATCGAACAACTCGTTCGGCTGCAAGCAAGGCAAACACTGGTAACCCCTCAAATCATAAAGTTTAATTTCCTAATCTGGAATATTAGAGGTATTGCCAATTTTATGACTCTTAAAAGATTGAAGGCTTTGTTACGGGTGAACAAAATAAATTTTCTCGCCATTATAGTGCCTAAAGTTGATCAATCGTAGCTGCAACATTATAAAGTTAAGCTAGGATTCTTCTTAGCTTTCTCTAACTAGAGTTAATATTTGGATCATGTCGAGGTCAGGCTGCAATATTGACATCGTGGATTCCTGTGATCAGGCTCTGACTGTTAGGGTTATTGATACCTTGCTGCCATTGACCTCTCTCTTTACTATCGTCCATGGTGACAGCAAAAATGAAGGTCGTCGGATCCTTTAGGAAAGACTGCTCATGATTCAGTGCAATAACCAGTTGCCTTGGATCGTTGGAGGGGATTTCAATACTATTCTTCGGTCGGATGAGATTGGGGGGCGGCCTGCAGATGCACTCTCGGTAAAGGAGTTTGCTAATTTTTAGCGGGCATCTGGAGTCTCAGAATTACCATACACAGGGAGTAGCTTCACCTGGGTTAAGTCGAACAAAGCGGACCAACGTACGTCTCGTCTAGACCGGGTCTTTGTTGATAGTGCGTCGCTTAACATGGCACCATGTTCGGTGGAGGAACACCTTAACAGGACTGAATCCGACCATGCACCCATTCTTGTTCGGCTATTAGCTCATAATACTGGTGGGGTTAAGCATTTTTGATTCCTTGATTTTTGGATTGCTTATGCTGATTTCCTTCGTATTATTCATGAGGCCTGGCACTCCGTCGATCACCGACATGGGATCACGAGGGTGGCGTTACGTCTTGATACATGTCGTAAGCAGCTGTTAGTTTGGAGCAGGTCTACATATGGTGATATTTTTTAGGCTGTTAGGACGGCGGAGGACGAAGTTCTTGCAGCAGAATTACGGCTTGAGGCGGATAATTCTGATTCAAATAGGGAGAAGCTTGCTCAGGCTACTGCGTTTCTTAAGCAGAGAGTTCGAATTGAAAAGGCTTTCTGGAAACAAAAATCTCTTATCAAATGGGATTTGGAGGGGGATAAAAACAACGTATTTTCATGATTGTGTGAACTATAAAAAGAAGGCTTTGCGGATACATTCTATTACTACTGCTACTGAGACTGTGCTGCTTGATAAAGCGAACATCAAAGCCTATGCTCTTGAGTATTATGCGGCTTTGTATGAGAGAGGCAAGATCAAGGATGATGATGACCTTCTCTCTGCCATCCTGTGCATGGTGGAAGAGGAAGAGAATGATCGACTTATTGCTCTCGTCGAAGAATGAGCTGCTGGACACAATCAAGTCATTGGACATGAATAGTACATCGGGCCCGGATGGGTTTACTATTAAATTTTTTATCTCTACATGGGACATCATTGGTGATGATATTGCAGAGGTAGTTGGCATGTTCTTCGATGGGTTCTCGCTACCCCGATCTATTACCAACACCTCTCTTGTCTTAATCCCCAAAGTAAAGCAGCCCAAGTACTTCTCAGATTACAGGCCTATTAGTTTTTGTTCAGTTTTGAACAAAATCATTTCTAAGACTCTAGCTCTCAGGTTAGCGCCTCTTCTGCCCAAGTTGATCTCTCCGGAACAGAGCGGTTTTGTGCAAGGCATGGAGATAGCCGATAATATTGTGCTCGCGCAAGAATTAGTTGCTAAGATGAACAAGAAACATTGGGGTGGCAATATTGCCATTAAATTAGATATGATGAAGGCCTATGATTGGGTCAATTGGAGATTTCTGCTCAAGGTGTTGCACAAGTTTGGCTTCCACAACAAATGGGTTGATAGGTTGCTTCGACTCCAAAATAATGTATAGTTTTCACCATTGATTAATAGCGAAGCAGCTGGGTATTTTCAATCATTTAGAGGGGTTCGCCAAGGAGATCTAATCTCACCTGTATTGTTCATCTTAGCAGCTGAGGCATTATCTTGAAATTTCAAATTGCTCCCTTCGACTGAGGGTTTTACTCCATTTATAACTCCCAGAGGTTGTTCTCCTATTACACATTTATCATACGCGGATGATGTGCTGCTATTTTCGGCAGGAGACATTAGATCGATCACCTTGATTCAAGAACTATTACGGCATTATGAGGAGGCTTCGGGGCAGAAGATCAATGTGGCTAAGACATAATTGTATGTATCTTCGAAGGCTGGCCGGCTGACAGGGTTACTGAATTGGCAGCAAGGACGGGTTTTACGATTGGGACCCTCCATTCACTTATCTAGGATGTCCTATGGCGGCTGGAAATCGCAATGCAGGTATGTATGAAGGTTTGATTCAGAAAATTTGTGGACGAGTTGAAGGCTGGCACAATAAAATTTTATCACCAGGGGGAAAACTGGTGTTACTCAAATCTGTTGTCTCTTCTATACCGGTTTATACACTGGCTGCGTGTAACCCTCCAGTAACCGTGCTACGTCGCATTGAAGCTCTTTTTAGTAAATTCTTCTGGGGCTCGTTCCAAAGGGCTCCGAAACGAACATGGTTGGGCTGGGACTATATTGCACACACGAAAGAAGAAGGAGGGCTGGGAATTAAAAGACTGGAAGACATGATGCAGGCCTTTACTATCAAGCTTTGGTGGAAGTTTACTACACAGGAAAGCCTCTGGGTTTCATTCTTTAAAGCTAAATATTGCTCTCATATCCCTACAAGTGAGCTTACAGTGACGTCTAATGCTACTCATGTATGGAAGCGGCTGCTTGAGGGAAGACACTTTGCTGATCAACAGATCATGATGGACGATTCAGGTTGGTGGTGGCACAGAATTTCGGGAAGGTTTACAGTGGCATCAGCCTGGGATTTGGCTCGAAAACACTGGCCTATTATATCTCATTTTGTTTACATATAGGGAACATATCTTCTATACAAATGGTCTATATTATTGTGGCATGTTCTTCACAATAAGGTGCCAACAGCCCCTTCACCGAGACGTCTACCACCCTTCGGCAACCCTCGTCACCATCTCCAACTACCCAACACCATCCCGGTCGACCCACGGCTCCCGACCATTACTGGCCGAAGCTGCTGGTATAGCCACCACCATGACAGCTCACCCTGAGCACACCCCGACCAAGCCACCCGACATCACCACCCCGCCTACACCGCCAGCACCATTGTCGTCACCCCGACCACCACCGTGGTCACCATCCGAAACACCACCGCCATTCCGGCCAAAGCCGGCCGCCACCCAAATTTACCACCAAACACCAGAAAAGAAAATAAAAATAAAATAGAAATCAAAAACCCTAAACCTAAAACTCACCGCCGGCGGCCTCGTTTTCACCACGCCACCGCGAGGCTCCTCACCCCCGTCGTCGATGATCTTGGAGCCAGCGCCGCGCCGTTCTTCCGCGGCTGGAAGGACAGCACCGACAGCCCGGAGCGCCGCTCTCCTCGCCGTGAGCTCCGCTCTCCTCGCCGTGAGCTCCGCCTGCGTTCGTCCCTTCTTCTTCTCCTTGGCCGCCGCTCTGCGTAACCGACCGCCGACAAACCCTCCATCTTCGGCCAGATCCGCCAAGCCCTGCCGCAATCCCGAGCCTCCACCAGCCAGTATGATTAATACAAACCCTCGCATCGCCGCCGACGTGGATCTCACCGCCGTACGGCCCCTCCTCCAGCCGTCCACCCTTCCTCTCTGACTTCTCCCGTCGGCCGACAAAGCCCCATTCTCCGTTCACCTCTCTCACAGCAGCCGTCGGTCGACACTCCGTCACGCCAACCCCCGCTTTTCCCTCCGGCCGACTGCCCTTTTCGCCGCTCCACCGCTATGGACCGCCGCCCGCACCTATCTCTCCCTCCGCCTGCACGATCTCTTCTCGTCCCTTCTCTTCACTCTCTCGCTGACCCTCTCAAATTCCCTCTCGTCCTCCCCCTGGCTTATTTTCTCGGAAAGGAGGAAGGGCAGCTCTGTTAGCCTTTGATTTTGAGTTTTTGTTGTTTTGTTTCAAAAAGTTTTTGTCACCTTCTCCTTTCTTTTAAGTGACAGCAGCTTGGGTTAAGTTTCTGTTGGTTTTAAATTTTTGTGTTTTGATTAGTTGTTCCTTATTATTTCTCCTTCTTTTTTATCATTATATTATTATATTATTATTATTATTATTATTATTATTATTATTATTATTATTATTTTATTATCTTTTAATTACAGAATATTAAGTAGAGTATATTATTGGTAATTGTATTTGATTTAAGAATTATTATTATTATTATTAGTATTAATCATACTGTTAATACTATAAGTATAAATAAATATTTTCAACATTTGGTTAGAAGCACTAATGTATTTGATATATTATTTTTGGCATTTTAAAAGTATAGCTTATTAATAAAATGTTATTTTTACAAGATATGGTTCTTAATCTTAAATGATTTTTCTAATATTATTTTTTGTCTAAAAAAATTTGATTTATAAGACATAGGTTCTAGCCTAAAATATATTTGACAAAACTTACAGTTTTTGCCTTGAAATGACTTTTGATTTTTCTCGTAAAATTATTTAGCACGTTTTGATTAACAAATTATATTTCAAGTTTTCAAAAATCATATATCTATTATTCGTCAAAATTTCTTTATTCTTCCTACCGTGACTCAACCCCCGTTTTTCTATTTGATCACCAATTCTAGACTACCTTATGTCCACCCTAACTAAATTGACCGTTCTGGACCCGATGTACCGGTCTGTGCCACCATCTGAGGTTCCCTTGTACAGTTGTTATACCGAAGTCACAGTTCGTGCCACCGTGATATTCGCAGCACACCAGGCGTCCTACCAGGCAAGACACCTTGCCATTTGCTGTTTACTTATTTTAGCTCATATTTATGCATTGTTATTTTCTTTATGCAAATTAAACTGTGATACATGGCATAACCTGTTAGAACTTACTGTTCATTTACATTCTTGCTATGTATTTTTTCTTACACATTAAAACTAGATTTAAGGGAATACCTTGTGTGTTGCATTCATGGCCTTGACACGTTGTACCATGAGGTTGTGTGTCGCATATAGAATACGGACGTGCGTGATTCGCTGGCCACCAGTACGTACAAGCCGTGTGATAGGAATAACCGCTAATAGAGGTTGCATGCTTAGTTTGACTTAGCGGTTATAAAGGTTACTGTTGTGGATACAACAGAGTAGGCATTGGGCGGGGAGGACAATTCCTTAGTGTATGGGCTTCGATGCACTTCCCTTGTGACCCGGACTCTCCGCTGGAGATACGGGGTTGATGACCCATGATTACTGACGGCCACTGACGATTCTGCGGAACGTCATGCTCTTACTGATGGGGCCTCTGGTGCCCAAGGGGGACTATGCCGATCCTGTTTAGCCAGGGCCCATGCGTAGGAAGGATTGTTCTTAACTATATTTCACTTAGAACGGTTAGGCACCTTTATCCGTTAGGTACGAGTACTTTTGGTTTGGGTACTTGTATCTGACTGTGGCTTGGAATAATAACTTATCACGGATTAGTTTGTCACATCTTGTCCTTGTTTAGTTGTAGGTGTGACTTACTACATCGATGAGAAGGTATTGAACCTTGTTGGGGTTCGGATACCATATTGGATTCATGGAATGGAAAGATACGTCGTCTTGAATTAGTTTACCATCTCCTGTCCTTGTTTGGTTGGGAGGGATGGTATGCTCGTTCAGTAGGTGCGTATTGGACCATGTTATAATTCAATTGACTTATTTATTTGAGCAATATTTATTCAGTTTATATGGCATGATATTATGTGTCTTGTTACATCCCTCTAAGGACCTGGTTATCTCTCCAGGTGTGTGCTATTGTCTTTCGCAGGTGCTCTAGCTCTAGCCGTGATCATCGCTATTTCTTCGAGGATGATTGCATTTGGATCGTCTTCGGTTCGCTCGCCAAAATCTTTCTTTTGATTATGTATTTCTTTTCATAGTTGGTAGTGGATTTGTCTTCGCCCAACTACATGTACCAAATGACAATTTCATAGTTGATTATATAAGATCTTCTATTCTTTTATTTTGTGTGAATGAGATTAGTTATGGTTCTACATTTTACAGCTTATGTATCCATACGAGATTTCCATATATTGGGGTATACTTCGTATGAATACAGCTGGCATGTCTACGTTCCTAGTCCTACGTATTTTAGGACTGTGGTGTTACATGTTTTTGTGGTGGCCCATGCAGGTCAAGATAAATTGTTTGGTTACTTTACCGTACCAAGCAAGCCTGCGTATAGAATTGGAAGTCTAGGATCTCATCCACATACTTGACCTCTTTCCTTGATTTTATCTACCGTTTGACTCATCAATTGCATCTTGCTTGCTTCCTTCCATCCCTATTCTTATTTCCTTCGTGCTTGCTAGAGATTGACTTACTAGTTAGTTGTCCCAAAACACCATTAGTTTAATTCTTTAAGTTGGGTAGAATACCTTATGAACAAGCAACCCCTTTGACCTAGTAACCTATATTAGCAAGCTTATTTAGATCCTAGAATTTAGAGGACCTAACCCGTCTAGCCAACCAAGACTTGGACAAGAAGACTATAGGACGACTGTATGACTTAGAATCATTCTACCTTCTTTAAATCTTAATCTCTCGTGCCTATGTACTTACCATTTGACTAAATGATGCTAATGCAGCCTAGTTTTTGCAAGCTTATCTTTTTATCGAGCTTGTTCAAGACATATGTTATTGGAAGAGCTCCCACTAACATGTTGTCTTATCAGAACCGGTGCACAATGGTCTGATCAACCAAGTGCACTTTGGTTCGCTTTTGCCTATTATTCTACGTGGATAGGGACATAGTTAAACTTGTCCTCTAGAGTCCCATCCGCTACTGCCTTGGCAACTCCTTTGAAATTTTTCGATCGTCTTTGAATCACGTATTCGTATTCGATAACGCCTCATTCGAACTCTATATTGCTTTTGCCTTCACCTATTTTAGGAGGACGAAGGCGGTATACTAGAACTTCCTCTATCCTTCCTATCGGCTATGATCATTCTCACTCGATGTTGCTATATCTTCATCCTAAACTACTCGACCCTATCAAGACCCTCTAATTGCTTAATTAAAGCGAATCTATTTCATTCTCTTAAACGTGACCATCATTCATTACCCATGACCATACCGTATTATTTTTCTACGATCTAGATTGCGATTTCTTACGACATGATTTTGTAAAAACATTGTCATCATTGGATCCATTGATACCCCCCTTGCGTCCTCTCACCCCTACTAATTCTTAATTTCGAGGACAAAATTCTTTTAAGTTGGGTAGGATGTAAAACCCTAAATTTTCTACTAATTTTTTTTATTTTATCAAATTTGGTACTGATTTAAATTTTAGTATTGTACGTCGCGTCTATTATACGTCACGCACAAAAATTTTATTTTTCGAAATTGCTCGACGAGTGCGATTATGTGCGAGCGTACATATTTTTGAAAATATTATTTTTCTATTTTTATAGTTTCAAAATAATATACATAATAATTATTTTGTTATCGTTCCAATATTTCAAGTTTGTTATTTTATTTATAAAGCCTTTCATTTCTCACAATTATTAATAATAAATAATATTTTATTGTATGCTAGAAAAGCATAATTATGAGAACATCATTTGTACCTACATACATATTTAAGTAATTATTTATTAGTTTATTTTAAATAATAACATAATTTTCAAAATTAATATTATTAGTATTTTTGGAAAGCATATTTTTAAATTTATTGTGGCGATTTAAATCTTACTTTGAATTTGTAGATTTATTTAAATAGTAAAATATATTTGAAATTGATTATCCCATTTGATTTTAAACTAAAATAATTTAATTTAAATTGGATTTTTATTCGATTTGGATTGGATTAATTTTAAATTAAATTGCAAGCTATCTATGTTTGGGTTTAAATCAAATCCTAATCCTTACCTTTATGGGAATTCCCACATCCTATAAATAGGCAGTACTCCTCCATAATTCCTCACACCTACAAATTTCTCTCCACAAATATACGTGCATCGTGTCCGTGTCCATATTTTTCTTTCCACTATTTTTACTTTTACAATTACATTATTTTCTATCTGTCTGACACCCTAGACACCAAATTCCTAGCCTAATTCTTGTGTCGGACACAACTTCGACACAAATTACAGACCCAAAAATCCTAAGACCTATGACCTCCCCTCTCGACCACGACTACCATCATCCCCATCTCCCCAACACCCCGTCTGCATTTCCAACCTCTCTCCCAGCCTCCTCGACTCTCGGCTTTCCGTCCACCAAACACCACCGTCACTGCCAAATAACCATCGCCCCCACCATCGACAACATCATCAACACCACCAATCCAGCCCCTTCACCGAGACGTCTACCACCCTCCAGCAACCCTCGTCACCATCTCCAACTACCCGACACCATCCCGGTCAACCCACGGCTCCCGACCATTACTGGCCGAAGTCGCTGGTACAGCCACCACCATGACAACTTACCTCGAGCCCACCCGACCAAGCCACCCGACATCACCGCCCCGCTTACACCGCCAGCACCACTATCGTCACCCCGACCACCACCGTGGTCACCATCCGAAACACCACCGCCATCCCGGCCAAAGCCGGCCGCCACCCAAATTCACCACCAAACACCAGAAAAAAATAAAAAATAAAATAGAAATCAAAAACCCTAAACCTAAAACTCACCGGCGTCGGCCTCCGTTTTCACCACGCTACCGCGAGGCTCCCCCCCGCGCCGGCGATCTTGGAGCCAGCACCGCCGCGCCGTTCTTCCGCGGCTGGAAGGACAGCCCCGACAGCCCGGAGCGCCGCTCTCCTCGCCGTGAGCTCCGCCTACGTTCGCCCTTCTTCTTTTCCTTGGCCGCCGCTCCGCGTAACCGACCGCCGACAAACCCTCCATCTCCGGCCAGATCGCCAAGCCCCGCCGCAATCCCGAGCCTCCACCACGTCCTTGACTCCGGCCGCCGTCCGCATGAGCACGAGAACCCAGCGCGCCGCCCGAGGCCATCTTCGCCCTCGTATCGCCGCCGGCGTGGATCTCACCGCCGTGCGCCCCCGTCCAGCCGTCCACCCTTCCTCTCCGACTTCTCCGCCGTCGGCCGACAAAGCCCCCTTATCCGTTCACCTCTCTCACAGCAGCCGCCGGTCGACCCTTCGTCACGCCAACCCCGCTTTTCCCTCCGGCCGACCGCCCTTCTCGCCGCTCCACCGCTCTGGACCGCCGCCCGCCCTTTCACCTCTCTTCGTCCCTCTCTCTTCACTCTCTCGCTGACCCTCTCAAATTCCCTCTCGTCCTCCCCCTGACTTATTTTTGGAAAGAAGGAAGGGCAGCTCTGTTAGCCTTTGATTTTGAGTTTTTGTTGTTTTGTTTCAAAAGTTTTTGTCACCTTCTCCTTTTTTTAAGTGACAGCAGCTTGGGGTTAAGTTTCTGGGTTTTAAATTTTTATGTTTTGATTAGTTGTTCCTTATTTATTTCTCCTTCTTTTTTATCATTATTATTATTATTATTATTATTATTATTATTATTATTATTATTATCTTTTAATTACAGAATATTAAGTAGAGTATATATATTGGTAATTGTATTTGATTTAAGAATTATTATTATTATTATTAGTATTAATCATACTGTTAATACTATAAGTATAAATAAATATTTTCAACATTTGGTTAGAAGCACTAATGTATTTGATATATTATTTGGCATTACAAAAGTATCAAGTGTTCTCACTAGGGGGTAAATGGGGTGGTGCTGTTTTGAGTTGCCTTGTATTTTTTGAAAGTTTATTAACGAATAAATGGGTGTTTTAGTGAATATATTATATATAATATATATATATATATATATATATATATATATATATGAAATCATGATCGCGTTCCTCTCCTCTGAAGAGGGCGCCGCGCCTACCTGAACCCTAACCCTACGATTTCGGCTTGGCCTTTGGCCGGGCCGGCGTCCCTCTCACGACTGGATCATTTGACCGTCGTGATCTCTGCTTTGACGGTTCATGGCGTCCAAAACTTTCGCGAAAGCGGTCGGGTCTGCCCCGACGCTTCCGTCGATCCCTGTCCGATCTCCTTCTTTCTCGAAAGGGGTCCCTGTTGTCTCCTTTCGGAGGAGGATGAAGAGATCTTAATCCAACCTTTTAAGTTTGCTTTGATTGGGAAGTTTTCCCACACTCGGCCACCGATCGACGTGATTAGAAAATCCTTCTTGGGTTTTTAATTCTCTGGTGAAGTCAAAGTCGGGGTGATTGATCCTAAACATATCGTCATTCGTCCTAGTCGTGAGATTGACTTTTTACGTCTCCGGGCGCGAGAGATCTGGTATGTTGCTAAAGCTCCTATGCGTGTTTTTCGCTGGTCTAAGGATTTCAATGCGTCTCAAGAATCTCCTTTAGCACCTACATGGGTTTCCCTCCCTGGTCTTCCTCATCAACTTTTTACGAAAAATGCTTATTCTCTATTGTCATGGGCATTGGATCTCCCCTTAAGCTTGACAGGCTACGGAGGAATTTTCTAGACCAAGTACAGCACGTGTTTTTGTTGAAGTGGACTCGAGTAAACCACTCCCCCCGATGGTGCGCATCAATCTGCCTAATGGGCGTACTTTCTCTCAGAAAGTAGAATATGAACATATTTGTAACACCCAGTTTTCCAGAAGAGGGTAATTTTGGAATTTTGTAATTATATTATTATTTAATGGTATTTATTTCATATTATGATTTTTAGTAATTTTTAACTATTTTTTATTTTTTTATTTAAATTCATGACTTGTGATTTGGTGTTTTGCTAGTGAACAGTAGAGATTGCCTACCCTAGAGCCTAGCCTTGTGATTAGGCTTTTTGACATTTTAGGGTTATCTAAATTTATTAGAATTTATGAGAATTTTTAGAAATTATTTTGGAATTATTTGAATAAGGGTTGACTAGGTTGACTTTGACTAGCTTTGACTAGCTTTGACTTTGTGACCTAACCCTAGTTAAGTTGGACTTGACTAGATGTGGGATCCTAGGTTAAGTTAAGTTAACCATACTCTAGTTAGGGAACCAATTAGGAATATTGAGACTTGAATAGAAGGATTTTGACCACAAGTCATGACTTGTGATTTTAAGTCATTGATTTATGCCTAAGCCCAAAGCCCATTAGTCAAGTGCCCAAACCCTAGCCCTAACATTTTTGTCCAGCCAACCTAGGGATTCCCCCACTTTATAATCTCTCCTAAAATCTAGGGCTAGCCTCTTCTTTAGGAATTTATTACAAGAGAAGAATGAGGTGAGTCCCCATGTTCAAAAATCCCTAAAATCCATTTTTCTCCTTTTTAATCCAAACAAATTGCAATAGGTTCTAATTATTGTTTTCTTGCTGTTGGAATTGGTTGTTCTCAGTTTTCTATCAATTTGGAAGAGTTTCACCATCAAGGAGAACATCACTCAATAGAGCTTTTGAGAGTTTTGATACATTGAGGTAACTCTCTATCCACACCATAGAATCCTGAGATTTTTGCATCATTAGGGAGCCCTAGACCTAACCTAACAGTAGGAATAGGAATCCCAAGTTTTCGTGTCCTTTCGTGTCCAAACTGGACACGTATCAGTGTTTAATTTTAGGTGTTTGATGAAATACCCCAATGGGCATTTCGTATGAATTTTGGGAATCTTTTTGAATAGGAAATTAGTTTATGTTGTCGCTTACACGATTCTTTATGATTGAGGGTGTTCCTGTGTCGCATCGTGTCGGATTCGACACGTGCAAACGCGGGTGCGCGCGCGTGCGTAGTTGTGCGCGTGCCCTGCTGTTCGTGGGCTGTGCAGGACACGACATGCCATATTTCGACATGAAATTTTGTGGGGTCGAGGGGGCATGCACTGACATCATGCCCCCAAAATTCATCGAATCTCGTGCACTGGTTAAGGAGAAATCGATCGTGCACTGTCCTTACACTGTTCTGTACACTGTGACTTTTAGCTACTGACACGGCTTCATAATTCGGACACGCGACACTTTGGACTCGATACAGGCGTATGGACACGTGCACTAGACCTAACCTAGGTATGGACACAACCACGTGTCCTAGTTCGCTGTGTATCGTGTGCACGACACACGTGCACACGTGCACGATGCAGTGCATCGAACTGGACTGTTTTGTACTGTTTGTATCTCGTTTTGACTTGGACACGTTTGTGTCCACTTTGGTGGACACGAACATGTATGACACATTTTAGTGGTGGCCCATGCAGGTCGAGTTTATGTAGTGGTATTCGAACTAGCGTATCACTACAGCCTGCAGTAGGATTAGGATATTTTTTTGGGGTACTCAATCACATTAGGAAAAACTCTTAATCAGATTCCTTTTATCCAATTGCTGCTTATTGATTTTCCTTGAATATAAACTGTCCTCCCTTGATTTTTCACTTCATTCTCAGTAATTGCTTCTTGGTTTGATCCGTCTTCATGATGGTTATGAAGACGATCTCATCGCTTCGGTTCGGGGGATACTATCGAGAGGCTGGCCGCCTCTCGTCCTGTTTATCAGGGCCTCAAGACCACAGCTCTTGTTGTGCCGACTCAGGTTGGCATTTCTGCTACATTGGAGGTGCACCTCTATCTGTACAGAGATTTTTCCCATCATTTCTGATTTCTCTCAGCAGCGGTAATTCATGCAGCATCAGCAGCAGACCAGGGGAAACTAGCGGGGCGAGCTATCGTCAGGACAGTCAAGGATGCACAGGCCGTTGGAGATCTAGTTGTAGGTTCCGTTCTTTTGATTTCATTTCCGCAATTGCCTCTTATAGCTGTCTTGAAATTCGATTCTCCCTGTTCCTTGTTGATTTATCAATTTTGTCCTGTTGTTTTTGGTGTTATGTTGATTTTCTTCTGAAATAAATCATATGGGCTAGGTCACCTAAATCATGGGATCTAGAATCTTCGATAGTCGTGTTAGTTGGCATAGCGAGGACATGTAGTCAGATTTCGGATGTATTTCTCGGGTATGGGAACTTAAGGTTTTCGCCGTCGCATGCGGCAATACAAAAATTTTAAATACCATGAACCTAGAGGTACGTACCTTAGTCAAGGACTCTGTGATTATCGTAGCCTTGCTCACCAGCATAATGAACACTCTGGACAACATGATTTTGGGCAGACGCATATGATTAACAGATTGTATCTTGAGAAGATTTAAAACATCATACCCTTTTGATTGTTATAAATGACTTAGGAGTAGGGATATTCTAGTTTTGTAGAGCCTATTCATAGGTAGTTCCTTCATAGTATATAGATATGGTGACTTGTAGAGTGTCTGTACCCTAGAGGTGATAGTTAGCATTGGTGCTAGAGTAGTAACCCATTGCAGATAATTCCCTATTATTATGATACCAACCAGTACGTATAGGATGTAGTATGCCATACAACCTTGATGATTTATTATAGTTTTCCTTTACCCTTCCAGTAAGGCACCCAGTGACCAGAGCCTGCCCTTGAGCATAGTTGTAGTTTCACCTAAGACTAAGAGGCCTATATATATAGATGATATACTTAGGATATATGTGATGGTTTGTTGTTCTTGAGCATATATATATATATATGTGATGTTTGGGATTGGTGTGCTTTGCTTGTGGGTAATAAGTTATGGGTGACTTAATAGGATTAGGAAGTTAAGAGCTAGTCTATCATAGAGTTTTCTTTGCTAATCCCTAGTTGCCAATACTAGGTAGCTAGCATAGGTAAATCCTAAGAAGTTGACCAGCTGATGACCAAGTACTAGGGTGTTGAGAAAATTGAGTAGTGATTGACCCTTGACTATGTTTGACCTAGAAGGGGTGCGATCATCTTAATTTCGAGGACGAAATTTTTATAAGGTGGGTAGGATTGTAACACCCAGTTTTCCAGAAGAGGGTAATTTTGGAATTTTATAATTATAATTATTATTTAATGGTATTTATTTCATATTATGATTTTTAGTGATTTTTAACTATTTTTTTATTTTTTTATTTAAATTCATGACTTGTGATTTTTGGTATTTTGCTAGTGAACAGTAGAGACTGCCTACCCTAGAGCCTAGCCTTGTCATTAGGGTATTTTTGACATTTTAGGGTTATCTAAATTTATTAGAATTTATTTGAATTTATGAGAATTTTTAGAAATTATTTTGGAATTGTTTGAATAAGGGTTGACTAGGTTGACTTTGACTAGCTTTGACTTTGTGACCTAACCCTAGTTAAGTTGGACTTGACTAGATGTGGGATCCTAGGTTAAGTTAAGTTAACCATACTCTAGTTAGGGAACCAATTAGGAATATTGAGACTTGAATAGAAGGATTTTGACCACAAGTCATGACTTGTGATTTTAAGTCATTGATTTATGCCTAAGCCCAAAGCCCATTAGTCAAGTGCCCAAACCCTAGTCCTAACATTTTTGTCCAGCCAACCTAGGGATTCCCCCACTATATAATCTCTCCTAAAATCTAGGGCTAGCCTCTTCTTTAGGAATTTATTACAAGAGAAGAAAGAGGTGAGTCCCCATGTTCAAAAATCCCTAGAAAATCTATTTTTCTCCTTTTTAATCCAAACAAATTGCAATAGGTTCTAATTATTGTTTTCTTGCTGTTGGAATTGGTTGTTCTCAGTTTTCTATCAATTTGGAGGAGTTTCACCATCAAGGAGAACATCACTCATTAGAGCTTTTTGAGAGTTTTGATACATTGAGGTAACTCTCTATCCACACCATAGAATCCTGAGATTTTTGCATCATTAGGGAGCGCTAGACCTAACCTAACTGTAGGAATAGGAATCCCTAAGTTTTGTGTCCTTTCATATCCAAACTGGACACGTATCAGTGTTTAATTTTAGGTTTTTGATGAAATGCCCCAATAGGCATTTCGTGTGAATTTTGGGAATCTTTTTGAATAGGAAATTAGTTTATGTTGTCGCTTACACGATTCTTCACGACTGAGGGTGTCCTATGTCGCATCGTGTCATTCGATAAGTGCACACGCGGGTGCGCACGCGCGCGGGGCTGTGCACGTGCCATGCTGTTCGGGGGCTGTGCAGGACACGACACGCCATGTTTCGACAAAATTTTGTGGGGTCGAGGGGGCATGCACTGACATCATGCCCCCAAAATTCCATCGAATCTCGTGTACTGGTTAAGGAGAAATCGATCGTGCACTGTCCTTACTGTTCTGTGCACTGTGACTTTTAGCCACTGACACGGCTTCATAATTCGGACACGCGACACTTTGGACTCGATACAGGCGTATAGACACGTGCACCTAGACCTAACCTAGGTGTGGGCACAACCACGTGTCCTAGTTCGTGCTGTGTCGTGTGCACGACATGCGTGCACACGTGCACGATACAGTGCATCGAACTGGACTGTTTTGTACTGTTTGTATCTCGTTTTGACTTGGACATGTTTCTGTCCACTTTGGTGGACACAATCATGTTGTATGACACGTATGTACTATTTATGAAGATTACCAACCTTTTAAATTTCATTTTATTGTGTTTTCAATAGTTGTTTATCAATTTACCTAATTTATTGATACATGAAATTTTGTGGATTCCCAGTTTTCTAAATCAATTTGGGCACCTATTTTAACCTATTTATTACTACTTAAATATTGGTTTTAGTCCCATTTAGTGTTCTCCTATAGGTTAACTAGCTGTGTGTCAAATTTGGTGTAATTTGGTGGGTTATTGCCTCGATAAATGGGTTGTTTGTTGTAGACTGAAAAACTGGAATTTCATAAACTGTGGTAAACTGTTTTAAGACTGATTTATGAGTTCAATTATGAACTATATTGTTGGTTCTTCATATATGGAAAAAATTGAGTTTGAGACCTCTAAACCTGAACCAGTGAACTATTTTTTTCCCTATTCCTGTTCAGCCCATAAATGTGCACACAAGGACACATGAGCAATCACTGATTTCCAGGTTATGCATTGGCCCACTGCTTAGTATTTCACACACAATGTTAGCTTGCTGAATTTCCTTTTTGCACACACTCACAAGCTTTCACACAGACCAGAAATGGAGCCCTCTCTCTCACACTATTTCTCTACACACATGTCTAACTTCATTCACTCACTCACATGTCCCCTCTACACACACAAGCCTAACACACTTTATCACACATGCATAGCTCACTCACTGTTAGCCTAGGTTTCATGTTACACTCATGTCTCCTCTCCACACACCCTACACACACACACACACATATATATGCTCATACACATACATTGTGACCCTTCCCTCTCTATATATGAATATACATATATGTTAATGTATAATAATATATGTATCATAAACCTATATGTATATACAAGTATGTAGGTA
This sequence comes from Iris pallida, assembly GCA_029216955.1. Classification (NCBI taxonomy): domain Eukaryota; kingdom Viridiplantae; phylum Streptophyta; class Magnoliopsida; order Asparagales; family Iridaceae; genus Iris; species Iris pallida. The sequence goes on from JANAVB010028771.1 coordinate 20,548, forward strand.
AACATGTATGTATGCATCTAGGTATTGTATGTATTCATGAACAATACAGTGTATAAATGAATATATGAAGATAGGTATGTATGGATGTAAACATGCATGTAACTAGAAGTACAACTCTGCCTATGCCACTCACACACACCCTAGCCTATACCATGTACACATATGTTAGTATTTTCCCACACACATGCCACTATGTTAACACACACACATGGCACTCTCTATATATACATGTATGTTAATGCCTATATACATATATAATGTATATGTGGCCTATAAGTGAATGTGTGTTATTATATTAAAATTAGATAAATATTCAATGTATACAATATGTGTGGATATATGATATGGCCTATGGCACATAGTATGGGATGTACCTATGTGATACAACCTATATATGGCTTAAATGCCCAGTGAATGTGTGTTGTTGGTTGTATAGCCTATATTTGATGTGTGCTTGCTAGGATAGCCTTGGTTAGGCTTAGTAAGACTTATCTGGGTTAGGTTGACCTAGTTTGACTAGTATGGTTGACTAGAGTTGACCAAGTGTTGACTTTAGTCTAGATTGACCTAGATTCATGTAGAATGCATTGTAGATTACTATTATCATCCCTGTATACATCTTGACTTGTGTTGCTCTAACTAGGAGTCAGGTATCTCATCTCGGACAGTAATTTACTTCAGACATTCAGATACGAGGTGAGTACATTCTCTGACCGTTTCATACTTGTTGATTTATATTCTTGCTCTAGATTACTGTACTTGATGCTGACACGATCATTATCACGGATTGGTACTATACGGATCTTCTTCTGAGATGTTATCTCCTTGTATTCACTAAATACATATTGTGATGTGCGTTTCACTTACATATTGTATTTATTGAATACCCATATCCTTGTATACTCCTTGTGATATGTACTCTCAGTATCACATGAGTCCCAGGGATAGACATTGTACAACTATTGTATAACATTGTACATCTATTGTATAATATTGTACATCCATTGTATAACATTGTACAACCATTGTATAACATTGTACATCTATTGTATATTGTACATCTATTGTATAACATTGTACACTATTGTGCAAGATAACGTAACCGGAGTAGATCCTTGTGTATTGATTTGGGGAGGGGAAGTAGAATTGGTTATGTAATCAAATCCTATTGTACAATATTGTATAACTATTGTATATGTCTATTGTACACCCACGTACAATAGAGTTACCATTGCATTTTCCTAGACCGTTTACATAACCATATTGTACTCTAAATCACAGTAGGCTTACAGTTCTTATTTATCATATTTAGATATTTTCTGTTATCAAATCTCTACTGTTTTTCTTATACATTCTTCTTACAGCATTTCATGTACCTTACTCTATTGCATGCTTTATATTTCCTAACATGATATGAACTGCGTGAGGATTTTGTGCTCGCTCCATCCTGACTGGACCTGTTGAAAATTTTACAGAGGATGATGAGGCACCCTGCACCCTTACTTGGAGTTTGCCTAGTTGACACTCGCGACCTGGACCCCAGGGGAGGTTCAGGCAGCTGCTGAGGACGATACCTTGCTTAGTATATATAGTTTAGACTGTTTTCCCTTTTATGTTTAGTTGTTGTTCCTGATTCAGAGTTTGTATATTGTAGAGATGTTCAGACTTGTTTTATTTCTGTTGTACCTCGGTTGAGGATTCTCTTATCTATTTTATCGTGCCATATTCTATCTCTAGATTGTGATAGAGTTGTACCTCTGTGTTGGCCTCCTTATGGAGAGCATTCATATTATGTTAGTTATAGTTCATGACCTAGAACAGCGTTCTACCGCCGACACTGTGCATAGGTTGGGCGTTGTTACGCTCTCGTACCCTCACAGTGGGTACGGGTCGTGACAATATTCCCCGTACTGTTCTTCTTGCAAGCACCAAGGCCATACAAGGGATGTATGTAAGGTTCATGCTACTAATAAAGCTCCTACCCAGCTTAAATATAAAGAAGTTATGATTGATACTGCTATCAATAACCCTCCGGTGGGGCCTATTAATGTTGAACATGGTGAAACATCTAATCCCATAGTGGCGTTGATCAATCCGGACATTAATGCCCAACCGCCAAAAGTTACTCAACTTCCCAACACAACAGAGGGTGAGCCGACCAATGAGGACCCGCCTATCGATCCTCTGAATATCCCTGCAGCCAATTCTCTTCATGTCAACTCCTTACTACAGTCATCACCTCCACTTTCACCTCACTCACCTCATCTCCTGGAAAACCCTGATTCTTCGTTGGCAGAGCCGCTTGAGGAAGGAGAACTTCGGACGTGGGCGGATCAAGTTGAGTGGAGGAACTCCTCCACGGCAGTTTAGTTGATATTCCTGCTGAGATTACTGGGGTTACTGCTACTTTCGGTCCCTATTTCGGGGACTGAACCTCTGCCTCCTTCGAGAGCGCTGCTAATACGTCGGCTTCGAGCTTGGAGACACCCTCCCTCCCATTCCTTCGGATCATCCTACAGCTGCTAATGGAGATGGCTCATGCCGACCTCCAGTCATCCCTGGGACACAGAAAAAGAAGAAAGATCCTCCACCCCTCCTCCCGCATCCTTCGATCAGCAGCTAAGATACCCCAAACTGCTCCCCCCCCCCACCTCTAATGTTTAAAATCCTCTGTTGGAATATTAGAGGAATGAAATAATAAAATCCTTTCATATGGAGGCAGACTTGTCCTTATTAAGTCTATTCTCACATCTATTCCTGTTCATTGCTTATCTGCTAGTAATCCTCCTATTACTGTTTTGAATCGCCTTGAGAGCTTGTTTGATAGCTTTCTTTGGGGTTCGAAGGATGGCTTGTCCAAGCGTTCTTGGCTTAATTGGGATCGGGTGGCTAGGACTATTCCTGAGGGAGGACTTGGTGTTCGTCGACTAAGGGATGTTATGGATCCTATGACTGTCAAACTTTGGTGGAAATTGCGCTCTACAAACTCTTTGTGGGCTTCTTTTTTCAAGGCGAAGTATTGTGCATCTGAACATCCTTCTGAAGTAGATCTTACATCTGCTGCCTCTCATGTCTGAAAAGGCTTATTAGGGGCCGTCAACTTGGTGATGCACATATTGTTGTGGATGCTATGGGTAACTTCATGTGGACTTCGCATCCTGCAGGTAATTTTCTCTTTCTTTGGCCTGGACAATATCTGCCTGCAATTCCCTCAACATACTTACTTCAAGAATGTATGGAACAAATGCATGCCGACCAAGTGGTCTATACTTCTTTGGAGGATTATTCTAAACAAACTCCCGACTGATGAAATATCATAAAACTGGGCTTCTCAATGGCCTCGGCGTGCCATTGTTGCGAAAATCGTAAAACTGAATCCATTGTTCATATTTTTAGTGATGGGGATATGGCTATGGCCGCATGGAATTATTTTGAAGCTATTAGGGGTTCGATCGAATAGGGTGGATATGCTTCATAGGCGCAACACTTGGTGGAGGAGACGACAGAAACATCTCAAGCAAATTGTCGTGGGTGCTATATGTGGGTGGTTTGGAAAATAGAAACAAGTGGAGATATGAAGACTATATTTTTCTCTTTGATCAACTTATTGCTGAAGTTCGAAGACAAGTGAAGAAATCTATGATTAGATGTACCCATGTTGAAATTCGGATTTATAGGTTGCTTGTAACGATTTATATATATATATATTTTTTTGTAACGATTATATAATATATATATATATATATATATATTATATCTATATATATATATATATATTTATATATATATATATATATATATATATATATATATGCAGATGGAACTTTTTTGTAACCTGAGCTGGGACTCAAAAAAAAAATATATATATATATATAAAGAGAGAGAGTATATTAATATGTATATATATATATATATATATATATATATATATATTATATTATATATATATATATATATATATATATATATATATATTTTTATATTAATATGTATATATATAGTAGTATATAAATATCGATATAATATTTATATTTTTTATATATAGATATATTATATATAGTATTTATATAATATATATATATATATTATATATATATATTATAATATATATAATATATATATATATATATATTGGAACCTGTACTTTATTGATGTATCAGGCGCAAAATGCCGAAGCCTATAAGTAAGCGCATCTTGCACGAAAATAAAACAGTCAACAAAAAGAGGCCAGCCGCTAAAAACTGCTCACTGGCCCGAGCCCATGGTTAGGTCAGCGCTGTCCGGAGGAAGTCTGCGATGTGGGAGCAACGCCTGCCGATTTTGTGAATTTGTCGGAGGGCCTCCCTGATCAGCTGGTTGGATTGTATTGGCGTCCTTCGTATCTAAATTTGTTCCGATTCTTCAAGAGGACCCAGATGCCATGCTGTGTGACGATAATGCCCGAGGGAGTCACCCCAGCTGGCGAGTAGATCGTTGAAGCCCTTGGCCTGAAGATCATTCCTGCAACGCAGAGAGACGGTAGTCCACAGCAAAGCGGCGAGGTCGCTGGAGAGCAGGACGTGCTCGGCTGTTTCTGATCGATGGAAAGTGCAACAGTGGCATTTCGATGCCAGGCTGAATCCGAGAGGTAAAAAAATCGTCAGTTGGAAGCTTCTTGCGTTGCGCTCTCCAGAACAGAATTGACCATTTGATGGGAATGCATGACTTCCAAAATGAGCGATAATAGGGGACAACACTGTTTCCATGAAATATAAAAGAACAGAAAAATTATCGGAGGACTGGACTTTTACTTCACAATACAAACTCGCTTATACAAAGAAAGCCTAGGGACGAAACCTAGGTACATTAATCTAAGTACAATTGTTTATTTTAGATTCTGGGGGTGACGGTAGAGGCTCGGGAAAGCGACGGCAGCTCTGCCTTACTCCTTGGACGATCGGATGCAGCCTTGGCTCCGGGAAGAAATGCTCTCAGGATGCTCTCTGTGTGCCTTTTTCTCTCTGCTTTCTTCTTCAAGTCTCTCCAGGTGCTCTGGTGCTCTTCGAAAAAAGTCCACTTCGTAAGGGAATGGCACCTTGCTATTTATAGGAATAGGATGCAATCATTAGGGTTTGCAATGATTGCCTCCTTGATAAGTCGGCGGTTAAGGCTCAATTAATTTGGGCCCTTCATTCTGATTATAGCAAATCTAGGTAATTAATATAGATTGCATCAAATCTCTGTGGGCAATAAATGTTGATTGCCATGAATATTACGACTTGTGAGGGATTGCCACGTGTTTAATTTGCTCGATTTGACTTGATTTGGGCAATTATGGTGATTGCAACAAATCTAATTTTGTTAGGATTTGTTAGCTCCCATAATTCCAGGAAGATAAGACTGCCACGTGTCTCAATCGTCGTAAAAAGTGCCACGTGTCTTCACTGGTCATCTTGGCAGAACCGCATATGCGTGGGCCGCATGAAGATGAACGACCGCATGAAGATGGCAGCCGCATGGGGATGAACAGCCGCATGAAGATGGGCAGCCGCATGAGGATAGGTAGCCGTATGCTGACGGGCGGACGCATAGAGGATACAGCCGCATGAAGATGGGTGGCGCATGAAGTGGGCGGCCGCATGCTGACGGGCAGCCGCATAGAGGATGCAGCCGTATGAAGATGGGTGGCCGTATGAAGTGGGAGGCCGCATAAAGTGGGCGACTGCAGCCGCATGCCTCAGGAATCGGTAGATTCTGCCAGCTGTGAAAAGATTTTCTCCTCTTCCTAGGAACACGCCTTTATATCAGTCATTATTGTGCCTTTATGTCAGTGCTGTCATTTGTCAGAGCTGTCAGCCGTCAGGGCATTAAATGCAGCCAAAGATGAAGGAAGACGCTGTTGAAGGACACGTGGGTCTGGGCCTATCCGAGCCGCATAGAAGCTTGAGCTGTATGGACCCCTGAGCCGTATGGGCTCTCTGAGCCGCATGGAGATCCTTGGCCGCATAGATCTTTCTTTATTATTTTTCATGCTTCTACAAGACCCCCTTCAAAGTTTTTAATTTTACAAAATTGAAATACTTTGAATAAGAAGCATGGCTATGTATAAACTCCTCTGGGCCGATATGGTGTTCGGGCCGCATGGATGTCCCGACCGCATGGCCTCCTCAGCCGCCTGTCCATCTGAGCCGCATTGACAACCAGCCGTATGGACTGTCTGGCCGCATAAGCTGTCTGGCCGCATGGGCTCCTTGCCACGTCATCCTGTCACGTATGCAAATTTTTGCATTAATTACCTTTAATTTGTTGTCAGATTTTGAAGCCGCTTTTCGGGGCAGGATCCCAAGAGTTTTATTTAGTCGGTTCATCTCGATAACCGAAGAGTCAGTTTTCATGCTGCACGCGGATCGTATTGCCCTCCTTTTGTCTATAAATAGGAACATGTTCAGACGGAGAGATTTCTTTACTCTCTATCGTCTTCAACTCTTGCGGCCCTAGTTTTCTGTCTCTGTTTTTCTTCTCCGACCGTCGGACGACCATGGCCCCCAAGTCTTCCAAAGCTGCCTCTACGAAGGGCAAGAAAGCGGCTTCTTCGTCGGCCACGACGCCTAATGTGCACCCTGACGTCCACCCTGGTTTTAAGGGTAAGGATTGGATGGAATATTGAATGCTTTGAACCCTAAAAAAAAGCATGGCTCTGTTGCATATTTTATGCACAAGCCTTCGTTCTTCATCTTTATTGAATGTCCAAGTTCAATATGATGAAGTCGCATATGTTGCATGGGCCGCATGACCCTCTCATATCTGAGCCGCATGGGGCATGCACTGTGTTTGAGCCGCATGAGAAGGACTTGAGCCGCAGGAGCACTTCTAGATTTGAACCGCATGATGTCCCATTGAACAGGACCGCATGAGCTCCTGATGAATCTGGACCGCATAAAGCTTTGCTAAGCCGTGCGGCATAATCTCATCTGCTAAATAGAACCGCATAAGCTCAACGAGCCACATAAGCTCTATCGAAGTAGTACCGCATGAAACCCAACTGAATTGGGCGCATAAGGCTACGTTGAATCGAGCCGCATAGGCTCATGGGAGCTTTTTAAGAAACTCCAAGTGTTTTCATTTTAACCATCTTTTAATCTCGCTTTTTTGTCTTTCTTCAGTGGATCTGCCAATCAATCCAGCAGGAGAGCTTTTGGTGGGTTCAGCCTAATATGCCATAGGTGTGCAGCTCGACGCCTTAGTTCGACATGTATCAGCATCCTACCGATAAGCCTTTGGAGAGGGTGAGCGCCATCAAGAACCAGCCTCTCCACTTTCTTTGCACTATGATGAACTCGGGAAGGCTGGAAGGAGATTATCTGAAACCAGCCTTTCTCTTTGGGGATGCCCTATCCATAAAGAACCCCCGAGTACTGGACATTTCTGAGAGCTGAGACTTTACTCTGGACGGGATGGACATCCATATTCCCGAGATGGAACGTCATTTTTCTCTCGTGGTTCAATATGGTACCATTGAGCAGGAAGATGGGGGATCCATAACTCCAACCTAATCGGGGATGTTCGTGGGCAACATCCATTACAATAAGAATATTGGGTTTGCATATGAGCAGGGATTCGGTCAATCGGAGCGTGATGGGACTGACACCGGGTACCTTCATAAACGTATCTGGTCCCAACTTCACGTTTAATCTAGCCGATACCTTCCTGATCAGCTCGCTCGCAAGGGATCTTATCCGTTGCAGGTTGTCGTTACTGAACTGGATAAACCCCATCCCTACGTGGGCCAACCTGACTTCATAGATCCTGAGGAAATATGAGGCATTCCTTGGAAGATTGACCTCTATTATGCCATCCGGGGTACCTGCTACGGGTTACCCATCAACAAGCCGTTGTTCATGGCTATTTTGGAAATGTATAACCGCGGACGGGAACTTTCTTCGCGCCCGGAGGGGAGTTGGGACTTGCTCTCCATGAAATGTATGTTGTTTCTAAGCTGCCATGGGGGGACGAGGCCTTTGAAGTGTACACCCCGACAAATGAAGAATTCAAGGATCTGGATCGACGATTCTCGGGTTTCGTTGCCGTGTACCGGGAACTGCTATGCCACCAGCATCTGTCACCAAACGGCTATCAAGAAGAATGATAGCTCAGAAGGAAATGCTTCCATACCATGTCCTGGGTTCTTATCTTTTCAAATTAAGTCCCTCTGGCCGGGTTTCTTTCCGAGGTCCTCAAACCCAGGAGGAGATAAAAAACTTGATGTCGAATGCCAAGAGGTCGAAGTCCACCAGTGATAAATTTGGGAGTCGAACTGATTCAGCTATTTCTACTACGGTACCCGGCAGATGTCTGAGAAAGCGCTCTTAGTCGGATTCTTGATGGTGTGGCTACGGAACTGGGTAGTTTCGGGAGGGGCAGGTTCCATTGAAAGGATCAGCCGCCACTTCATCCTCCTGCCGTGAAGTTGGTCGTCAAAGTCAGGCTGGCCCTTCTTCCGGCCATGGTGTGTAGCATACACCACGGCCTTTGCACCTTTTCGTCCAAGGTTATTGCCCGCGAGACGACACTGGACTTTGAGCGAATAGAGCTACCCTACCATTATCTAATGGGGTGGCTATTGATGTATTATCGGTCGTTAATGAGGCCCGGAGCAGAAGACGGTGTTACTGCTGATGACGCTTTCCTCTTCCGATACCATCGTCAGCCCTGGGACTATGACACCATGCCAGCCTGTCGAAGGGCACTGGCGAGAGTAGACGGACACGACTTCTTTGTGTATGTTCCTCAATTTACCGCTAGAGAAGTGAGGGGTGTACATGTTGATGGCACTGAACCTCCCCTCCTCTTATCTGAAAAAATGCTCCTCTGGCTGTACAATATTCGTCCGGTGCACCTGCTATACCGTTACCGCAATAACGTGTACCTGGAGCCCTACTTGCCTAGTAGGTTCTCCTGCCAGTTCGGATATAGCCAGCTGTTCCTTGATTGTCCCAGTGCTTGCCTGGGCTTTGAGGACAGCGTCCTTGATGGTATCAGGGCCTGGCATTATTACAGTGCGGTTTATACCCGAGCTAGCTTCTCGGTTCCCGATGCTAATACGTCAGGGGAGATTTTGTCCATGCGGCCCTCTATCATGTTACGGTGAGCAAGCCTCCCGTTAATTTTGACATGAGTACCAGCTTTATTATCGGTACTGGCTTGCAGAGAAACCCGAGGGGTCCAAGAAGAGAAAGAAAAAGGTGATATGGTTCCTGTGCCGGACTCTGAGTCTACTACGACGGGCGAAGAGGATGAGGAGCAGGATGCCGATGATTCGTACCATCCCTTGGACGGGAAGGTGAGGGATCATCCACCTATTGTGCCAGATGAAGTGGCGGCGGGACAGCCGCCTGCTGTGCCTGACGAGGTGGTGGAGGATCAACCACCTACTGTGCCTGGTCCTTCGTACAAGCGAAACAGGCGTATGTTCACTGATGATGGCAGAACCTTCTCCATAAAGTGAGCTGCGGTAAGACGCGCAGGCTTTATTAAGGATGTTGACGCTTTATCTGAGGTGATTTAAATTTCAACTACCTTCTCCTTTTTTTCTGAACTATGGCCTAATCATCTTCTTTTGCTCTTTGTAGGCGTTAGGAGAAGATGAGTCTTCAGAGCCGGCGGCTGCCTCTGTGATTAATCGGCTTTACATAATTTGATCGACGACGTGCACGCCAATATCGTTCCTGCTGAGGTCCTCCCGATGGCAGCGGAGGCCGCTCGTGTTGCTGGGGGTTCGATCCAAGGCGATGTGGGTCCTTCTGATCCTGTCCCTAAGATTGTCGACTCTCGGCCAGGCGATATTGACCTAGTTGCATCTCCTTCTGGGGTGGCTGTGTCGGAGGGACCGACTGCCTTCTATTCGAAGGTTGCTGGTAAGGAGACCACGATGGTTGTGAGCGAATCTCAGCCTCCACAATCCTCCGCTGGTAAGATAAGCCAAGTCTTGACTAGTTCGGAGGCTTATTTACTCTGTCAGCACATCCTTCGGGTTAAGCTGATTGATGGTTGCTTTGGACGTACAGGTCCCGCCCCTTCATTGTCGGTGACGGACATTGTCGGGGCGAACTCTACCGGAGGGGATCCGATGGAAGCACATGTGCCTCATTCTCTTCCAACCTATATTGAAGGGCCTCCAGCTGGATCGAGTTCGAAGGCTCAAGTGGCAGCACAGCCGGGACAGGGGACAATGCTTCCTGCATCCTCCTCTGCTAATATAGTTTCGGGGGTTGACCTTTCTGTCTTGCCGAGTATCCAAGCTCTTCGGGCGGCGGAAGAGGAGCTAGCCGCTATCCATACGTCTTTTCGCTCAGAATTTGTTTCCCTGGGGCGGGGATGGCAAGTTCCGATGCTACTCCTTCGACACTGTCAGCCACACTTCCTTTGACGCCGTCCTCTACAGAAGTTTGGATGAAGTGTCCCAGGATATGGTTGACATCTTTTACCGCCACCTGAAGAGAGGGGTCGAAGCAGCTGTGGAGAGGGGGACTCCCTTTGCTATGGCCTGTCAGTACGACGATGGTCAAATCGACATCCTTAGAACACTCCCTGGTGGGCGGGGCTAGCTGCGCTTCTGGAGCCCAAACTGCTAGAGGCTGATCGACTTGTGACCTAGTTTCACCTACTGCGGCAAGCTGATCTGTCTGCGGCAATAGATTAAGAGCGCACTTTCCTCATAACTGCGGTGGAGAAGGTGAGGCTTATTCGGGACTCGCTCAAGCCGACCATACTGAAGGACCGCCGTAATCTGTCTCAGCTATACGATCAATTGAGCCGTAGAAATGAAGATTGCATGGCTCGAGAAGCGACCGCCTCCCGTGGGGTAATCGACACCAAGGAGCAGATCCTCGAGCTCCAGAGGAAGCTGGCCTTTCTGGAGTCTGAGCTCGAAGCCGCCCGTACCGAAAAGAGACTTGTTATCCAGGAGGCTGACAGACTCAATCGAGCTTCTGCCAATCTGGAGCTTGCCCTAAAGAAGATGGAGGATGGCTGGCGGGCACACATGTATTTTGATGATGCGGACCGGTTGTCCCAGGAAGTGGAGCGCCGAGCTAGGCAGCGGCTTGAATGGGGGACAGCCTTGGTGAAGAATTGCATCCTGGAATTATGTAATGTCGAACCATAGTCGGCATTTTTCTTCTTTTTATTTTTGTTCTTTTCCTTTCTTTAAATGGGCCATTGTCCATAGAACATATAGTACTTTCGCCTTCCAAATAAAAGAGTATACTTTATTATACCATTTATTTGTACTACTTGTTGTGCTTATGGTGTTATGGTGGCGTCTGCCCCGCTTGGGGGGGCTTATTTGTGGACCTGTTACCCTTGGCATACCTGGGTTTTAGGTACGGATAACAAGTTTGATGGGGATAGCTAGAACAATTCTACGGCAAGGTAGTCATGGACGTTCCGGGTATCGGAAGAAAGAATGCCATGGAGCAGCTAGGCTCCCGGGGCGCGACGAGGAATGATGTGCATGTACTAGGAAAATTAGCACAGCGTTTGTAGTCAGCAGAGGACATTTGTGGGCCTATTATCCTTGGCGTACCCTGGTTCAGGATACGGATAATAAGACGAGAGAGAACCAACATACCTACTCAGAGGTAATGAGGACATGGCAAGTATGAGGGTTTTACCGCGGAGTCTTCCTACTCAGATGTAATGAGGACATGGTAGGAGTGGACTTAATAGAGGATATTTGTTGTCAACAGAGGACATTTGTGGACCTATTATCCTTGGCGTACCCTGGGGTTTTTTTTTGGTACAGATAACAAGTCGAGGGAGGACCAACATATTTACTCAGAGGTAATGAGGACATGGCAAATATGAGGGTTTCTTCGATAGAGCCTTCCCACTCAGAGGTAATGAAGACATGGCAGAAGTGGGCTCCATGAAGGGGAACATAGGATGACTCAGAGGTAATGAGGACATGGAAGTTCTATGTAGAGGGGTGATTTATTTTTGGCGGAAGTGAAACGACTCAGAGGTAACATCGACGTGGTCGTTTTAGAAATTTTGTGGATCTGTTACCCTTTTTGTGCACTGAGAGTGCGGGTAGTGGATCATGAGGGAGGAGCTCTTTCAGAGAAATAAGTTCAGAGGTATGGTCATACATGACTTACTATCTGAAAGAGTGACCGGAATGTAAGTTCATAGGCACATACGGGTACATAACTTGATAATCTGAGATATTTGGAGGAATGTGAGTTCAGCGGTACAAAAGAGTACATGACTCGGCGATCTAGAATTTGGAGAATATGAGTTCAGTGGTACTGGAGGGTACATGACTCAGCGATCTGGGATATTGTGAATGTGAGTTCAGCGGTACCGGCGAGTAAGTAACTCAATGATCTGGAATTTGGAAATGTGAGTTCAGCGGCACCAGCGGGTACATAACTCAGTAATCTGGAATTGGGAAAATGTCGTTTAGACATAATATTTCTTCAAGAAATTGCCGTTGACGGGCAACATGAGCAAGTCCCCGTTTTGTTTTGCGAGGCGGTAAGCACCGTTGGAGAATACAGCCTCAATGATAAATGGACCTTCCCATTCTGGATGGAATTTGCAAGCGGTTTTGTGAGTCATGACCATCGGCCTCCAAACTGCCAGAACGAGATCGTCCATTTGGAATGTTCTGATTCTGACCTTCTTATTGAAGGCTCCTGAGATGCGTGCTTGGTAAAGCTCTATTCGTTGCTGAGCCAAGAGGCGCTTTTCATCTAAGGCCTCCAACTCTTGTAGCCGACGACGATAGTTATCGTCTGTCGTCAATTGGTATATAAGAGCGACACGGAGCGAGGGTATTTGAGTCTCCAATAGGAGAACTGCCTCACTCCGTATACTAAGGAGAATGGTGTGTTCCCTGTGGCTGTTCGGACTGTAGTGTGGTACGCCCATAAGCATTCACCAAGCTTCTCGTTCCAGTCGTATTGTTGGACGATACGAAGTTCTTGAGAAGTTTGATGATTGTTTTGTTGAATACTTCTGCCAACCCATTCGTTACTGGGTTGTATGGCGTCGAAGTAATATTCTGGATGCGGTGCTTGTCGCAGAACCGATAGAAGGCGTGGCTTGCGAACTGCGGACCATTATCATGGATGATCCTTCGGGGCAGTCCAAAGCGATAGATGACGTGATGCTTGAGAAAGCTGATCACGTTTGAAGTCTTTACTTCTGTAAGCGGGACAGCTTCCGTCCATTTGGAGAAGTAATCCGTGATTACGAGTTTGAAGCGATGTCCTCGGGAAGAAGGTGGGGCGATCGGACCGATGATATCCATTCCCTATGCTTCGAATGGCCAGGATGCCACTGTCGGATGTAGAAATTTGGATGGTTAGTGGATGAAGTCCGCGTGGATTTGGCAAGCTTTGTAATTTCTTGCATAGTCTATCGCATCTGCTACCATCGTAGGCCAGTAGTAGCCCATTTGGCGAAGACGGTCTTGTAATTTTGGGCCAGGCTGATGGGTTCCGCAGACACCGTCATGAGCTTCGCGTACGGCTTCTCTGGCTTCTGCGTTTGACAGACATTGAAGCAATAATCTATCGTAGGATCGGCTATACAGCATTTTCGTCTCTGTATCGTTGAAGAATCTGAGAGAATGCCTTCTGATAGAGGTGGCTTCCTTTGGGTCCTCCGGTAGAATGTCGTAGACTACGAAGTCAATGAATAGTTGTCTCCAGTCTTGTGCTTTATCGATCGTCTGAGCGGAATAACTCGCCACGAACTGAACATTGTTCTTGGGACAGACCAGTTTACAGCCTATCACATCCACCAATTCATGAGCATAGTTCGGAACCGCTAGGGAAGCGGCAAGGCCAGCTAAGGCATCGGCTTCGATATTTTGGAGTCTGGGGACGTGTTCGATGAAGAACCCCTCGAATGACGAGATGATGCTGATCGCTATTTGGTGATAGGGGATCATGTCTTCGTGGCGAACCTCGTATGAACCCCGGATCTGATTGACGATTAACTGTGAATCGCCGTATGCTTCAAGGTATTCTACCCCCAGCTCTCTCGCGAGTTGGAGACCAATGACTAAAGCGTTGTACTCAGCCACATTGTTAGAGCAGGGTTCTGTGAGGGAGTAAGCACGATTGATCACCAATCCAGAAGGAGAAACCAGCACCACCCCGACTCCAACGACGATGTTGCCCTTAGGTCCGGTCCTTGAGGCGTCGTCGAAGAACATCCGCCATATATTATCATGAGAGGTTGCATGTGAGTCGGCGACCTCATCTGGGATGTATTCGTATATTCTGGCCGACTTCGGGCCTGGATGGGTTGCTAAAAAGACTGCCAGAGCTTGACCTTTAACAGCCTTTTATGGGACGAAGATGATATGGTAGGGGGATAGTAATATTGCCCATGTAGCGAGGCGAGAGCTGAGTGCCCCTGGTTTCGTCATGAGGACCCTGAGGGGGTTGACTCGTGATATCACATGTATGGTTTGCCCCGTGACATAGTATCGCATCTTTTGAATGGCGAACACCAGGGCGAGGCATTCCTTCTCTACGGCGGTATATCGGTGCTCTGGTCCGATCATCATTCGGCTGAGGTAATATATAGCTTGCTCATGGCCTGTATCGTTGTTTTGTGCTAGCAGAGCGCCGAGGGAATGCTCCATTGCTCGTACATAGAGCAGAAATAGTTTTCCAGCAACCGGAGCCACCAGAACCGGAGGATTCGACAAATATTCTTTGATGCTGTCGAAGGCACGCTGACATTCTTTATCCCATACGAATGAGACGCCCTTCTTCATGAGATGGATGAATGGCTGACAACGCCCGAAGAGGTTGGAAATGAACCTCCTGATGTAAGCTAACCTCCCTTGGAGGCCTCGAAGTTCTCGAAGATTTCTCGGGGGACCCATCTCCATGATTGCCTTCGTATTCTCAGGGTCTACGTGGATACCTTGGGAGGTGATGATGAAACCCAAGAACTTTCCGCTGGATACGCCCAGGAAGGACTTCGTAGGGTTCATTTTCAAATTGTGCGTTCTTATTAGGTCGAACACTGTCCTTATATCATGCAGATGATCTTCCTTAGAGCGGCTTTTGACGATGATGTCGACAACGTAGCACTCCACGGTCTTGCACAAGTGTTCCCTGAAGATGATGCTCATAGCTCTCTGATAGGTGGCGCCAGCGTTCTTTAAACCGAAAGGCATGACTGTGTAGCAGAACGTGCCTATTGGTGTTCGAAACGATGTATGCTTTTCGTCGTCGGGAGACATCTTAATTTGGTTGTACCCCGAAAAGCCATCCATGAACGACATACGTTCGAAACCGCACGTGTTGTCAATCATGATGTTTGTGATAGGGAGAGGGAACTCATCTTTGGAGCACGCCTCATTTAGATTACGGAAATCGATGCAGATTCGAATCCTCCCATTCTTCTTGAGGACCGATACTATGTTGGCGACCCTTTTGGATATTGCTCCTCACGTATGAAGCCACTGGCTATCAATTTGTTGACTTCGACTTCGATTGCATCCATGATGCCTGGGCGGAAGCATCGTTGTTGTTGTTTGACTGGCTTTGCATATGGCCGAATGTTGAGTTTATGAAGAGCAATATCGGGATTTAACCATGGCATGTCTTCATAGTTCCAGGCGAACAGATCAATATATTCTTTAACGAGTTCTAGTAGTGATTCTCGCTTCTCGTCTGTCAGGCTTTTGCTAACGAAGATTAGTTTTGGAGAAGAGTCGCTGCCTAGATCCACTTGTATGACCTTATCTTCAGTAGGAGGCTCTCTTTGTTCAAACCGCTTCTTCCATTGCGCATCCAGCTGTTGGGCCCACGGCTCTAATTCGAGGAGTTCAGGAAAGTCTTCACATTCTTCGTAAGCATCAACAAACGCCATTTTGACATACAAGACCTGCCTGAATACATCCCCGATGCTGATATCTGAATCAGAAGTTGGTGATCCAGTTGAGTGTGACTGCCAGTCGTATTCCTCATCTGAGCTCTCAGGGGTCGTTGTAGGCGTAACATAGCCCAGTCCGTATCGGGTCTTGTTGTAGTAGTCCTGTGGTTTGCCAGCCGGGACTGGCGACTTTAAAGGTAATCATCGGCCAGTGTCGTAGTTCAAACCTGGCGTAGTCTCCAGATCATATCCCTATTTTTGCATGAGGTATTTGGATTGGGGGCTATATAGATAAAGAGGCAGTCTTCGACGTCCGATTCGAGATCGACTTCTTCTATGGTGAAGGGTTGCGGATTATTCTTCCGATCGAAGATGATTGGATGGTCCCCTCTCTCGATTATACAGTAAGCGTCTTCCGCGGGAGTGAGCTGATTTACGGTGTAAACATTTGTCACCTGTGTATGTAGGTGAGTGCCTATACCGTGTTCCATAGCATACATTGTACAAAGCTTGTTAAGCTCGATGTAGTTCAAAGATAGCCATTTATTGATGAAGTAAGGTATCTTTTCTAGCGGGATTACATCATCTGCGGATGGAACATCAGTGTGAGCGGCCACATACTTGGCCAGTTCTGGTTCTTCTTCGGCCACCTCCTGTATAAATGAAGACTGAGAGGGTGACTTGGGCAACTTGATCATCAGAAGTTTTACTGGTGGAGTAGAACGTGGAGTTGTTGGCAGACTAGCGACCCCCAGTTTGGTACTCGACGCTGGGCGGGGAGTGGTTGGCTCGCTGGATGCCCCCGACTTTGCATCGGGGTGACGATTCTTCTTGTGAAGACGTATCGTCATTGGTTTGTCGGAGGGATTGAGCTTCTCCGTTTGTTGCTGGCCTACTCTAGGCAGTTTGATTGTCAGTGGCTTCGTTGTGGGTCTTGGCGCTTTTCCGGACCTTGGTAGCCGGATTATCGTTTGCTCTTCTTGTGCCGAGAGGCTGATTGCGTCCTTACGCAAAGTGGCCGTAAGGGGTGCGGACTTGCCAGGTTTGTGAACTTGGAGATGGATCGTCAGAGGTTCTTCTGATCCTGTGGCCGTCTCAGTGCGAGCTTGCACATTTCTTTCACCAAGGTGCCTCTTCGACTTTTCGTATAGGCAGGAGTCTGAGTAGTAGGATTTGACCCCTTTGAAGGGATCGATGTCGGCAAATTCTGTCCTCACGAAGCCCTGTTTGTCGATATACTGGAAGCATTGGTGCAGCATGGAGGGCACGATCACGTAATCGTGTATCCAGGGATGCCCCAAGAGGATATTGTAGGAAGTGTCCGCATCTATAACGTAACAGGTTACTTCTGACTGAAGATCGTCGATTTGGCACTTCAGGCGAATCTTCCCAATCGGGTAGCTCCTGCCCGAATTGAAACCGCTGATAGCGGTGCTTGTTGGCGTCAGGCGATGCATAGGGATACGGAGATGATGTAGCAGACTCTTCGGGATGATGCTAATGGAAGAACCATGATCAATGTGCATCTGATCCACCTTTACGTCGCCGATGTGTCCAGTGTAATATAACGGTCGATCGTACAGGTTGGTTTTGATGAGCATATCCTGTGGAGTGAAGACAATGTTGGGCATCGCTCCTATGCAAGCGCTGTCTTGGAGATCTGCAGGCTGGCTCTCTCCCGTGAGGTTGACCTGAGCTAGATATGCGTCGGCGTTCTGGAGTGCATCGTTCAAAGCCGCGCGAACATCCTTAGAGAGTCTCAGGAGCTCGTATAATGACAATTTGGCCGGTGTGTTGGCCAATTGTGCCAAGATGTCAAAGTTGTAGGGCCTTTCCAGCCCATGAGGTACCTCTTTTCGGAGGGATTTATCAAAACGAGTCTCCTTCGGCCTAGGCTTGTCGGTCGTTAGAGGTTGGACAGGTCCCGGAGTGTCAGCAGTGGCCGGCTGATGCTCTTCAGCCGAGTTATCTGGCGTAGGTTGGGATTGAGCACGAGACCGAGTAACGACAGCTGTGGCTTCTTCGACATCTACCGAAATTGTGCGACAGGATCTGACCTTTCCACCCTTCTTCCTATCAATGGCGAGTGGTACGGACTGAGTTACTTCTGGTACCAAATCTGGATGGACCCACATGACCTTCCCTCGTGATGTGGTGAGAGGTACCAGACCAGTAGCCTGATCTCGAGGAGGTAGAAGATTAGCAATCTCCATTATCGCCCGAGGGATGGGTACCACGCCGTCTTGAGTCTCTGTTGGAGGGAAACTGCCAAACTGTACAGACACCATATTGGCTGCCACGGTTACCTCCTCGAAGTCAATGGCCAGAGCCTTTGAATCGATGAGATGTTGGATGTATCGCTTCAGTTGGTAGCAGTCGTGTGTAGCATGGTGGACGTAGCGGTGGTAATGGCAGTACTTTGGGTTCTCTATTTTCGTCGGACGAGGTTCCCGTCTTGGTGGAGGGAGCTGAATTCTATCCCCTTGTATGAGTATGTCCAAGATGGGCTTTACATGGCCGTCTTCGAAGGAGTAGGTCATTTGTGGCCATTGCTTGTCTGCTAGTTTTGACTCGGGTTTCTGGGCTGTGTCGGCCACCACAGCCTGCTTGCCCTTGTTGTCCCGATTGTTGGAGGAACTTCCCCCATTGTTGTTGTTGGTATTAGGATGCTTGCCCTTGTCTTTTTCCTCTGAGACGTGCAATCCCAGTTGGCGAGCCTTCTTCAATCTATCTTCGGTGCTAGTGGCACCGATGATAAATGTCTTCCAGTCCTTAAATTGACTTTCATCCATCCAAAGGCTGATTGTTGGAAGCATTCTCTTTTGGCAAATTTTAATTAAGGAGGAATCCGGATTACCGGACGGCAACTTCATGGCGGTTTGGCGGAACCGCTCAATTTAGTTCCTTGTCAGCTCTTCCTCTCCTTGAACGACGACCATGAGGGTGGACATTGTGATGTCCTGTCCTACTTCTTAGAATCTCTCTAAGAACATGCGTTTGAAACTGGCGAAGGAGTGGATACAGTTGTCTGGCAGGTTACGGTACCAGTCGAAGGCGATCCCTTCCAATGCCCCGATAAATAATCGTGTAAGGATGGCATCGTCATGGGGTAGATGGTCCGTAGTGATCTCGAAGTAAGTGATGTACCGACTTACGGAGGTCTTCCCATCATATGGATTGATGTGGAATGGTTTATACTTTGGTGGGAAGGGAACATCTCTCCACGCAGCGGGATACGGTTGTCGTATCCTGAGGTCTTGGCAGTTTTCTCGGGCGTGGAACATGGCCCGGAGTTCCTGGACCTCTCTTCTTGCCTCCCTGGCCTCGTCTGCAGCGGTAGGAGCCGATATTTCAGGAAGACTATTGCCCGGGTTTGGTACCGCTGAGTTCGAGTCTGCATTGACCGTGGGACCCAAGTTTGTTTGGCCAGGCATCCCTCCTTGTAGAGTAGGGAGGGCTGCTTTGATTTCGTCCACCGATTTGACCAAAGTGCGCAGCATAGCCTCCGGAGTGTCGATGCATTGGCGATCACTAGGACCATCTTGGTTGCTGTCTGTCATGAATACCGTCCTCACCTGAGAAGAAGTGGAAGGGACGGTGGATGACGTACACTCCGAATCATACCCCTGTAATGAGAAGTCATCGGGGTATGTGGGAATGTCTTTCTCTCGTTCGGACTCAGAAGGAACAGTACCCCCAGCTTTCGAGTTTGCCTCGTCTTGGAAATTGTGGACGTCCTCGGGGACGTCGAGATTTGCGGCATCTAATAGGAGAGTTATTTTCCCCAGCTCGTCTTCTTGAAACATCGAATTGTCGTGGAGGTTCAGAGGAGTGCTACCCCCAGTTCCAGCAACCCCCAGTGATGTGGACGATGAATCTCCCACTGTAGCAGATTTTGTCTTTGAACGGGTACCTTAGAAAACTCCGGTGGTGGGCACTCGCTTAGACGACAGTCTCTTAGTCATAGTGGTTGAAATCTTCGGGCTGGAAATATTTGTCTTCTTCCCTCTCCCATCGGCGAGGATTTTCTGAGCAGAGTTGCAAGAGACGACGGGAAGTGCCTCATCTTCTGAACATGGTTGTTGCAGTCTTTGAAAGACGGACTGCCGGTCTTCTCGTACCGTCGCGTTATTGCAACAGCAGTTGACGATGACTTGGGTGCAGTGATGTCTGTGGGAGGACTCTTTGCACCCCGAGGCTCCCTCTTTTTCCTTGCGTTTGTGGCGGATAGCCTTACGCAAGTCAGATGGGTCTGAAATGACCATGTTTGCTCCCTGGATTTTGGGAGACTTTTAGGAACCATCCTGTCCGTTTGCCGCCGGGGGCTGGACTCGTGTAGTTCTGTACAACTTCCCATCAGAGGCCCGCATAACAGTATGTGGAACGCTCGGATGGTCAGATTGGGACAGCGGACTGAGCTTGCCAAGCTCGTGCTGCCCTAGACTTCTTCACTCTAGTGCGTGAGGGCACATAGTAGGAAGAGTCTAAGTGGTGCTGGAGAGAGTCAGACATGTCTTCTTGGGAGCACGAGAGATCAGGACCATAGGAGAGGCGATCGAAGACTGAGCCGCGTGGGGCATGCGGCATGCGGCTGGAATCAATAGTCTTCATGCGGCTGGCAATCGTAGCCGCATGGGCTTTCTTCATGCGGCTGGAAGTCTCAGCCGCATAGGTCTTCTCCATGCGGCTGGAAATCCTGGCCGCATGAGTGTTATGTATTTGACTGGCAGTTTCGGCCGCTTGGAGATTATTCATGCGGGTGGCAAGTTTGGCCGCAAGAGTCTTGGTCTTGCGGCTTCTGCGTTTGTTCGGCTTCTTCCTGGAGCGCATAGAATTACTCTTTGCCCCTGCAAGTCCAGCATCGTAGTGCTTTCCTCTGCCAGACTTGGGGACAGCAGAGTTTTCTATAGCTTGAAGTGGGGCCGCATGAGAGTTGCCTTCGCCGTCTTGGGCAGCAGAGAGTGCTTCGTCCAGAGCTTGGGGAGGAGCAGATAATTTTGGCCTCCACTCCCTGCGAGCCTTCTTTGTGCGGGTTCGCTTCTGGACCGGGCCAGCGCTTCCTTCGGAGAGCATTTCTTCGAACGCCTGTTGGTCGAAGCGGACGACCATCTTTTGTTGTGTGGAGCCAAGTTTGGCTGCATCGGATTGCGTCACCAACTCCTCAATCGTGGAGAAGTTTGTCCCCAGCAGAGTCGCCATCGTGTTTGCCATGAAATATAAAAGAACAGAACAATTATCGGAGGACTGGACTTTTACTTCACAACACAAACTAGCTTGTACAAAGAAAGCCTAGGGACGAAAACTTAGGTACATCAATCTAAGTACAATTATTTATTTTAGATTCTCGAGGGTGACGGTAGAGGCTCGGAAAAGTGACGGCAGCTCTGCCTTACTCCTTGGACGATCGGATGCAGCCTTGGCTCCGGGGAAGAAATACTCTCAGGATGCTCTTTGTGTGCCTTTTTCTCTCTGCTCTCTCTCTTCAAGTCTCTCCAGGTGCTCTGGTGCTCTTCGAAAAAAGTCCTCTTCGCAAGGGAATGGCACCTTGCTATTTATAGGAATGGGATGCAATCATTTGGTTTGTAATGATTGCCTCCTTGATAAGTCGGCGGTTAAGGCTCAATTAATCTGGGCCCTTCATTCTGATTGTAGCAAATCTAGATAATTAATGTAGATTGCATCATATCTCTGTGGGCAATAAATGTTGATTGCCACGAATATTCGCGACTTGTGAGGGATTGGCACGTGTCTAATTTGCTCGATTTGACTTGATCTGAGCAATTATGGTGATTGCAACAAATCTGATTTTGTTAGGATTTGTTAGCACCCATAATTCCAGGATGATAAGACTGCCACGTGTCTCAATCGTCATGAAAAGTGCCATGTGTCTTTACTGGGTCATCTTGGCAGAACCGCATATGCGTGGACCGCATGAGGATGAACGGCCGCATGAAGATGGGCAGCCGCATGAGGATGAACAGCCGCATGAAGATGGGCAGCCGCATGAGGATAGGTAGCCGCATGAAGATGGGTGGCCGCATGAAGTGGGCGGCCGCATGCTGACGGGCGGCCGCATAGAGGATGCAGCCGTATGAAGATGGGTGGCCGTATGAAGTGGGTGGTCGCAAAAAATAGGCGGCCGCAGCCGCATGCCTCGAGACTTGGTAGATTCTGCCAGCTGTTAAAAAAATTTCTCCTCTTCCCTAGGAACACGCCTTTATGTCAGTCATTATTGCGCCTTTATGTCAGAGCTGTCATTTGTCAGAGCTGTCAGCCGTCAGGGCATTAAATGCAGCCAAAGATGAAGGGAGACGCTGTTGAAGGCCACGTGGCTCTGGGCCTATCCGAGCCGTATAGACGCTTGAGTCGCATGGACCCCTAAGCCGCATGGGCTCTCTGAGCCGCATGGAGATCCTTGGCCGCATAGACCTTTCTTTATTCTTTTCTATGCTTCTACAGACACTCCGATGCCTCGCACCACAGTCCTGGCCGAAGCCAACGTGAACATTCCATCGGACTTGGGGGACCACTTCCAGACATCGGGGTTGTCAGACAGCAACGTATCTACGGCTGCAAGACAAACTAGGCCTCCGGTCCGAGCCAATCTCTGACCCTGTCCTACCTCCAACCAGAGTCGATATTCCATAAGTCGTGGATCGTGCAATTCGAAGGGGTGTTCGGAGTTTAATAGAAGACAAACTCTCTGAGCCAATGTTCGTGGCACGGCGATGAACTACCGTTGCCAAGCGGCAGGCAGATCAGGGGTTCGACGAGGTGACGTCCGTGCATGATGCATCGCCAGGATGCTGAAGATCTGTTGTTAGCGACCGCGATCGTGGGGTGGGAGTATCTGAAGTATCTGGCCTTCATGAAGCGGGTCCAGATCGAGTTATCCGTACGTAGCTTCCACCACAACTTCATAGAGCAGGCGTCTATGATGTTCGCTAGTCTACTGAAACCCAGCCCGCCCTCATCTGTGGGTCTGGCCATAGTATCCCAGCTAGCCCAGTGGTGCTTGTCTTTTCCGTCGTTGTGCCCCAGAAAAAGTTGGAGAAGAGGAATTCTAATGAGGATAAAACCTTTTTAAGTAGTGAGTAGACCGCCAGGGTGTAGATGGAAATGTTAGAGAGGACATGCTTGATCAGAATTATCTTTCCACCTGGAGAGAGGGTCGCGTTAAGCCAACCTTCAATTTTTTTTCTGATTTTACTCATTAGATCATCGAAGATGCCAGAATTCGCTTTACCGTACACCAGCGGACAACCTAAGTAAGAGAACGGAGGGTACTTAGTGGAGAAGGAGGTCAGGTTGGAGAGAATTGCCGAGTGGTTCCTATCGGCTTTATGGTGGGTGTAGATGACGCTTTTGTTGGGGTTAACTCGTTGGCCCGAGCATCTGGTGTATTTCTCTAGCGTTCTGTGGACCACCTCGACCGACCCGATGTCGCCTGATGAGAAGATGAGGATGTCACCAGCGTAGGCCAGATGAGTGATTAAAGGGCATCCAGTGGTGGTATGAAGTGGTAGAATCTGGGAGTGTTAGCCATGCTGTTGAGGTTTCTGCTGAGCGCCTCGGCAGCTATAATAAAGATGGTGGAGGATAGCAGGTCACCCTGTCTGACCTCCCCGGCTGGATTTAAAGATGCCATCGGCTTGCCCGTTGATGATAGTAGAGAAACAGGAGTTGCTTATGGATCTGAAAATGGCGTCAATCCAAATTTCGGAGAAGCCAAAGGCCCTGAAGACCCAGATCAAGAACTGCCAGTCCAGACGATCATCAGCCTTCTCCATGTCAAGTTTGATGGCGACATTCCCACCCCTGGATGGAAATTTCATGCAAGTAATCATTTACTACGCAAGGAGGATGTTGTCAGTGATGTTCTGGCCCGGGACAAAACTGCTTTTCTCTTTAGAAATGATCTTGGGGAGGAGAGCGGCCGTGCGGATAGCGATAATCTTTGAGATAATTTTATTATTGAAGGTACACAAGCTGATGGGTCGGAAGTCTTTGAATGTCTCCAGGTTATCTTTTTTGGGGTTAAGGATTAGGTTAGCGTAGGAGATGGAATTGGGGTATCTCGTGCCTTGAAAAAAGGTGACTGCAGCCTCGTGGAAGTCGGGTGCAATGATGTTCCAACAAGATCTGAAGAATACACGAGAAAATCCGTCGGGACCGGGAGTATTGTGTTCGTCGAGGGTCCAGACTACGTACTTGACTTCCTCTGCGGAGGGGGGGTCAGCAGCTGTTTGTTCTCTCTCTCGTTGATCATGTTGGGGATCTTGGCCAGGAATTCCTCATCCTTAATGATGACCTCTTTGGAGAATAATTTTGTGTAGAAATCAGCGGCAGCCGTGTGAATGCTCCTCTGGTCTTTGAGTAAGATGCCGTTGTCGTCGGAGATTTGGTGCAGGTTAAGCTATTGCCTACGATCTTTGACACAAGAGTGGAAGAAGCTGGAGTTCCTATCCCCATCGGCGTCCCAGGTGAGTCTGGCTTTCTGCTTCCATAATTTAGTCTCGACTTTCAATCGGGATTTAAGGAGGGCTCTGTTGAGGCATCGCGCAATTCTCCGAAGAACGGTTCAATGCGAACAGGTTCTCAGCCCGGGTGACGTCATCCTCCGTCGTCTTGATCGCTTGGAAAATGTTGCCGAAATCGCTTATGCTCCAAGTCAAAAGCGCTCTCCTAGTAGCTTTGAGTTTGGCCGCCACTCGAGCGAAGGTGTCGGGGTTATTCGTCGATCTCCAGGCGAAAGCCACGACATTTATATATATATATATATATATATATATATATATATATATATATATATATATATATATATATATATATATATAAACCGTATAAAAATTATATCAAGATAATACCTAATTAAGAAAACGTATATAATTATAAAGTTCTTTTAATAAAATATGGAAAAATTATTTCATAAAAATATATACCTATAATTCAACATATATATATATATATATATATATATATATATATATATATATATATATATATAAATATATATATATATATAATCATATAAAAAAAATATAAATATATATATATATATATATATATATATATATATATATATATAATCATATATAAATCTTATAAAAATTGTATCAAGATAATACATAATTAAGAAAAGGTATATAATTATAAAGTTCTTCTAATAAAATATAGAAAAAATATTTCACAAGAATATATACCTATTTGGTTGTACAAGATCCTATAAAAATAGCTCAGAGTAATTCTACTGGGTCATGGCCACCTAATCATGGCTTTACTGAGTGGGATTGGCAAGGTGTGTTCCAATTACATTTTCTAGTCAAATCGAATCCGAAAATCACCCAATGAGTCTCCTGTGCCATTCGCAAATAAATAGCACATGTGAACTCGATTGAGTGGCACACCCTTGGCATGTGCGTCGTAGGATCAAAATGGGTCAAAAAAATATATTGGGTCAAATGGTTTTGATCTAGTTCGAGTCCCGAACTCAAGTTGGAAGTTAGGTCTAGAATTACGATAAACGGTCGAATGGCCTAAATTGACCCGAAGTTGCATGAAGTCAAAAAGATGTTAGGGGACAAGTTTGAATGAGGCATGATATACTAATTTGAAGGTCAACATGTCTACTTAAAACTCATAAAGGACGTTGGGTATGTCTTGTGCTCCAAAAATCAAAGTTATGGAAAAGTATGTCTATAGTCATATTAATGAAAAATCTAGTTTAAAATATAAATATCTATATTAAATAAAGAAAATAAAATTTAAAATAATATCCAAAAATCAGGGGGCTTACAATCTACCTACCTTAGAAAATTTCGTCCTCGAAATTAAAGTAACACTACCATGTAAAAATATATATCATAAAATAATTTGCTAAAATTCTTCGGAATTTGCAAATGGATGGGGATAACGTTTTGCATAGAACCTTCTTTCTTCCAAGTAGATTATCTTGGAGAATGGTGCTTCCATGCAATCCAAACCAATTTAATCGTCTACCCTCTAAGCATTTTCTTAATAGTATCTTAGATACCAAATGACTGCTCTTTGTATGATAGATTGATTCCACTGTGATCTCGGAATAGTTGACCACATGACTGGAATCAGTCGCATACTTCCTCAACTGCAAGACATGGGATACATCCTGCACTCCCTTTAAGAATAGGGCGATACGAGACGATATGTCACTTCTCCAACACTTTCTATATGACCGATTGGTTACAATCTTATAGGTAAGGCTTCTATCTTGGTTCCTATTGCTTTATCTATAGAAAGTTCACAATTTACTCCATAACTCGATAAATCCTTATGTCACGACCCGCACCCACTGTGAGGGTACGAGAACGTAACAACGCCAAGCCTACGCCGCAGTGTCGGCGGTAGAACGCTGTCCTAGGTCACAACATCTAACAATATAAGCTAAGCAGTTTATACTCCCCGAGTGGGGGTGACATAGCAGAAAGTAAACTCAATCACAACTAAGGAAGAAGAAGCACGATATGATAAAGAACTCAAGGAAAATACAGATGATCAAATAGTCTAAGATAACATCTCAGCAATATCCAGAAATACATGGTCTCAGCTACTGAAAATGAAAGAATATTCACAACCCCAAATCTCAAAGACAGAAATAAAATCTAACTACTAGTCTCAAGACAACATAAGAAAGATAAGCCTAACTAAACTAGTCTAGGCAGTATTGTAAAGTCATCAGCTAGAGTTATCCTGCAAAAGGTATCCGCACAGGCCTCCTTCTCGTCCTCTGTAATATTTTCAACAGGTCCAGTCAGGACAGGAGCGAGCACAATACATCTCAATAGTTTATAGCGGGTTAGAAAATATAATCATGCAGTAAAGTAAGATATAGATACTGAAGAAATACAGTATGTAAACGGAGAGAGAACTGTAATAGAAATATCTACTATAAGTAAAGAGCTACCAGTGACTAGTGATTTAGAGTACAAAGTTGACATGTGAACGGCTTGATTGTACATGGCTATACTAAAGAGGCGTACATGGCTATTCTACTTTGGAATTGTTCACATGACTATTTATACTCCCCCGTACCCCCAATTAATACACAAGGATCCAACCAGATTATGTTATGATTCTATGTAACAGCCCCCGAAGGGTGGTAAGCCCCCAAAGGGTGATAAGCCCCCAAAGGGTGGTAAGCCCCCAAAGGGTGATAAGCCCCCAAAGGGTGATATGCCTCCAAAGGTGATAAGCCCCCGAAGGGTGGTACATAGTAATCCCATAAATGGAGATTCTGGGAAACCCAATAAATGGGATAAGGATTCAAAAAAGACTCTGTGATCATATGACTATATGTCACAAGGGATCAAAAAACCAAAGAAGCATAGTGATACGCCATGTAAATGAAACGCACAGAACATAGAGTACCCCGATGCTCCCTGAAGGAATAACATATCAGGGAGGGATCCATATTATACTAATCCGTGTGACCAACGTGACAGTATCAAGTAAAGTAATTTAATGCAGGAAATAATTCTAAGCAGGATATGAAATGATCAGAGAATGTACTCGCCTGTATCTGAGTGTCCGGTTGAAATGTACTGTCCGAAGAGAGGTGTCTGGCTCCTAATCAGAACAGCACAGGTCACAACAAGTCTAAAATGATATAATGAAGTCCTACTATGCATTCTACATAAATCTAGGTCAATCTAGACCAAAGTCAACTCTTGGTCAACTCTGGTCAACCCTAGAAGTCAAACTAGGTCAACCAAGTCAAACCTAAGTTAAACTAGTCTATACTAGGCTAACAAGGCTATTCTAAGTCTAACAAGACTACACTAGTCTATTCTAGGCTCTACACTGACACACAGACACTAACATGGGCCATAGGCTAAGAGACTAGGCCATAGGCTAACA
Organism: Iris pallida; assembly: GCA_029216955.1. Taxonomy (NCBI): domain Eukaryota; kingdom Viridiplantae; phylum Streptophyta; class Magnoliopsida; order Asparagales; family Iridaceae; genus Iris; species Iris pallida. The sequence continues at coordinate 48,325 of JANAVB010028771.1, forward strand.
ATCAAATACAAGCACAAGCCAAACCAAGCTAAGCTAATCACACACAACATATATATGGAGAGAATAGGGGTAAGTGAACATGTAGGAAAGGCCAAGTGCAATATGCATCAATGTGAACCAGTGTCATAGTGATAGTGTCAACATAGTATCATAGCAATGTGTAGGGACATAGTGTAAGGGTACATGAGGTAACATAGGATTTGTTAACATTGAGCATTGCATCACCTTACATACAACTTGCATTCATATATACCATGTATCCTTATATACATGCATTTCTATATACATGTATCCATGTATTAATACATACCATAAGGGCATACTTACATACCATATTACATACATGCATACACATATATCATAAAGCTACACTCATCCATAAACTATATATTTAAAAATATCTAAAGATTATATATATATATATATATATATATATATATATATATATATATACACACACATAAGGAGAAGGGAAAGGGAATAAAATGAAAGGGGAATGGGAAAAATGACAGTGAATGAAGGATGGGTGAGTGAAACAGTGTAGTGACAAGTTAATAGGCCTAGTGAATTCTCAGTTTTACATTGAAACCAATCAAGCTCTAGTTACACATGAACCTATCAACCTAATTACAAAGAACAAAACCCATTCAAATTAAACCACAGTTTTCTAACCTCATATCAAAATGGACATTAACATACACTGACATTTAAGCTCTCAGTTTACAGGTGTGACATTCAACTTAGGCTTAACATTTCAAATTGAATCTCAGGTTTTTCATGAGTTAATCTCAGATTTCTGTGAAGAAATGGAACATATGTGTGTGTGGACTGTAATACAATTTCAGGTTATGTAATGACTTGATAACTCATTTCAGTTATACATCAACAAAACTCAGGAAATCATATTACTGATTTCAACAAAATCTCAGTTAAAAGAAAAGGAAATCAATACATTCCATTAACACAGTTTTCAGAAAATGTAGGAAAAGAAACCCACAACTAAATCTCAGCATTTAACATCAAATGAATCAACATACTCTTAGGAAAAAAGAAAAGGAAATCAGTTCACTAATCTCAGAGAATTAACTGAAACAGTTTTCAGTTTTTTCCCCATAGTTCAAACCCCCATTTTGAATGCAATATACCACCAAATCACACAAAATTTGACACACAACTAGATTACCTATAGGAGAATTAATTTAGGAACTAAAACCAAACATTTAACAGTATTAAGTAGGTTTAATTTGATGACAAAATTCACTTTTCAAAATTGGAAACCCAGGAAATCCATTCCCTGTTTCAGAAATTGGGTAATGAGAAAATACCTATTGAAAACACATCAAAATACAAATTAATAGGTTGGTAATGATAATATAGGGTGTGCACGTGTCATGGGAAGTGTCTCGTGTCCACCACATCGAGACACGACGTGTCTAACACGACTGAACCAATTCATCAAACACAGATACTGCACAGCAGTGGAGTCTCGTGCACAGGTGCACGTGTGTCGTGCACCCGACACAGGACACTTCGTGTCATGTGTACTCACCCACGAGTTCGCCAAGTGTTAGGCTATGACTGTGTCACCCTGACTCGTGTCGACGTGCCATCGTGTCGTGTCAACACACACGTATCCGAACCCAAAAATTCACGTGAACTGCGTCAGTGTAAATCCCGTGCGATGGTGATTCCTCCCTCGACACGCCACGTGGTCATCTGAAACTTGACATGTGGCATGTCAGACACTGCCCCAAGGCGTGTGCCAAGTTTCACGTGCCCTCGAGCCGTGTCCAGAGGGCAATCGCCCCCGAGCAGCAGGATACGCATATTGCCCGCGCGCGCGGCGTGTCCAGTGAGTCCAATGCAACACCAAACGACACGACACAGACTCAGACACTTGGAAAACCCTAAGCGACACCAAAACACAAATTTTTATTCAATTACAATCCTAAAAATCACTCGAAATGCCCTTTGGGGCATTTCATCAAACACCTTAACACTAACACTAATACGTGTCCATTTAGGACACGAAATGGACACGAAACCTAGGTCTAGGCATACCTACAGTTAGGGTAGATCTAGGGCTCTCCAAATATGCAAAGAAACTAGAATTTTAATGGTGTTTATATTGATTTACCTATTGGCGTCAAAATGCAAGAAAAGCTTCAAATAGAGGGGTTCCTCCTTGCTAGCAAACTTCTTCAAATTGTTCCAAAGCTGAGGTTGAACACCACAAACAGCAAGAAAACTAAAATTAGGATCTAATGCAGTTGATTTGAGGGAAAAAGGAGATGAAATAGAATTTCTATAAATTTCTAAAGTTGGGAAAATACCTCCTCCTTAAGCTTATTCTTTCCTAAAAGAGGCTAGCCCAAAATGGAAGAGAGTATAAATAGGGGTGGGGTTTCCAATGTGGCTGGCCATAGTGGGTTAGGGTTAGGGTTTAGTGATGGGCTATGGGCTTGGGCCTCTATGGGCTAAGTTGCTAATTAATGGTTTCAAATCATAAGTCATGGCTTATGACTAAAAGCCTTTCTATTCTAACCTGAGTTTAAATGACTAAACCATAGGTTAACTCTAGTCTAACTACGGTTACATAACCTAACCAAGTCCAAACTCAACTAGGGTTAGCTCCTAGGTTGGTCTGCAATGGTCATTGTTAGTCAAAGTCAACCTAGTCAACCCTCATTCAAAAAATTCCAAAATAAATTCTAAAAATTTCCATAAATTCAAATAAATTCAAATAACCCTAAAAATGTCAAAAATACCCTAATCACATGGCTAGGCTCTAGGGTAGGCAGTCTCTACTGTTTCACTAGCAAAACACCAAAAATTACCAGTCATGAATTTAAATAGTTTAAAAATAATTAAAAATCACTAAAAATCATAATATTAAATAAATATCATTAAATAATAATTATAATTACAAAATTTCAAAATTACCCTTATCTGAAAAACAGGGTGTTACAATCCTACCCACCTTATAAAAATTTCGTCCTCGAAATTTAAGGTGATCGCACCCCTTCTAGGTTAAGCCCCTAGCAATCATAGTCTCAGATACCTATTTAAATCATAGAGTTGAAAAGTGTAACGTATGGGGTCATGGCATGCAATATCAGTCTGGGGTCTCATCTAGTTACACCAATCATGCTACAGTACTAGACAATCACAAGGTATCAAATCATACAAGCAAGGGATGCATCAAAATTCTCAAAAAGGAATACTAAGGCTAGGTCAAAACTCACCTCCAGCTAGGTCTGAGAACTAGAACTCCCTCCTGGAAGCAGGGCCCTGGTTGGGGCAGGTATCTCAGGGCAGTGCTGTACCCAGTGTGCAGCTGAACCACAGAATAGGCACAATCCTAGTCTCTTTCTACAATTGTTCCACTTGTGTCCAGACTTCTTGCAGTAGGCACAGATAGGCTCTGGCTCAGCTGGCCTCTACTGGACAGGAGACTGGGCTGGGTATGATGATATAGGCTGGATATATAGGTACTCCTCAAACTCTGGGTAGGACTGGGTACTGCTCCTCGCCCTCTTGGAGCTAGGCTCTCCTCCTGGAAGCACAGAGTCCCGCAGATGTAGCAACCTCTGGATTTGCTCCCTCATGGCCTCCTCATGAACTCTCTGTGACTCCAACAGCCTCTCTTAGAAATATCCAAACATCTGGGCTGCGTTAAGTAACAAACCTCCGGGTGGTACAGTAGGGAGTACCATCCCAAGGGGTAGGGAAAGGCTTTCGGTCTCAGGCAAATCCGCAGCTCTCTCTTGAATGACAGGAGATGAAGGAAGACTCTCTGGCGAGGCTACCACCATGTCCTCAATGGCAGGAGGTGCCAGCACCCCCTGATCAGATAGGGGGATCACTACCTCCTGAACAGTAGGAGGTGAAAGCACACTCTCAGTAGCTGCAGCTGCTCTCAGGCGACGAGCTCGGGTCATGGGTGCCATACTGGAAAGAATAAAGTAAACAACAATCATCAAGGCTGCACGGCAGTCTACCATCCTATCTGAAAACTGGTAATTATCAAAAATAAATAAAATATATAAAGGGGTATCATAAAAAAAATCACAACAAAAGTTTAAGGAACAAAAGTCAATAGCATTGAAATCCAAATCACTATATATATAGAGAATGTGTTAGAGAGGGAAAAGCTAATCATTATGTAAAGGTTATGTGGTTTGTGTGAAATATACATGAAAGTGTATAAGAGGATCTGTGTCTCAACTATAGCTATCAAGTTACACTATTCATGGCATATTGGTTAAGCAGTCTATAAGGCACAAGCTATTTACTCATAACATGCATGGCTAACCATATATATAAGTATACCTATATAGATATATGAACATAACGTAGAGATGAAGGGTTAGGTTTTCATGGCAGTTGTGAACATTAGTGTAGAGTGTCAAGTGTACATGGGTTAAAACCTGAAATGAAGGGTTCAATCTTTCAATTTAGCTCAACATTACATATTAGATCTGAAATTGAACTACACATATTGAAAGCAATGTAAAAATGTTAACATGTGTTCAGTTTTCAAAATTTAGAGAAATTCGAACATCAAAACCAACTCAATGTTTACCACAACCACAACCTAACATGTAAGAGTATGAAACCTAACTTATTTACCTACAACAACAATGCATACGGCTCAAACATTACCATTAAAGAAAACTGCCAATTGACTAATCACTTAGAAATCTGACTTAAAGGGCTAATATGTACACAGTCTTAGGTTTGACAAACTCAACACAACACTCAACCAAACTCAACCAATATCTTTAAGAATTGAAACCTTGTATATAACATACATGTGTAGTAATGTGAACAAAACTAATAACATGAAATTTAAATTAATTTACGAATTTAATCTGGAAAACAGAGAACTAGTCATTGATACTGTACTATATTAGAATTTTTGGGATTTGAGAAATTAACATCAATCATATTAACATACATTTAGATAGGTTGGTGATCAAGTGTAGCATGCATACGTGTCAGGCAAGCATCTGTGTCCACTATATATATATATATATATATATATATATATATATATATATATATATATATATATATATATATATTAAGGTAATACAAGAAATAATGGCAAGAAAAAAAAAAATAATGATAAATCTATTCTGCTTATCTGTTTAAAGAAGGAACCATTTGAAACCAGAGTTACAATATCAAATCTAAGTCAATGTCTAGCAAAATCATTAATTCATTGCATTAGGAAAAAATTTGTAGAAAGAAGTTACACTAGATTTATGATAATAGCTAAGCTACCCCTACTCATACTCCTACTCCTAAGTTATTTGATGATGGAATACAATTTATAACAACAGAATGGTACGATAGAGATGATATGTTAAAAACCTTCTCAAGATACAATCTGATAATCATATGCGTCTGTCAAAAATCACGTTACTCAGAGTCCTCGCCACGCCAGTAAGCAAGGCTGCGATAAACGATAGATTCCATATCTGGGGCATGCACCTCTATAATCATGTCGTCTGGAATTCTCGCTATGTCGACAAGTATAGCTGCGAGAAATTCGAAATCTCATAACCAAGATACGTACATCCGAAGTCAGGTCTCTATGTTTCTGCCACGCCAGCTAACATGGCTGAGATAAACTACAAGCTCCATAATCAAGTAGACGTTTTACCATCCCTGTATTTCTGTCATCATATGTTTTCAAAAAAATATCGCAACTCAGGCCATAAAATTCATCTCGATAGAAAAATCAAAATCAACAACGATCCAATAAAATCAAATTCAATGATCAAGGAGTGAGAGCGAACAAAACAAGGAGAAGGATTTCAAATTGAAGTTTAAATAAGATTCTCAAGGGTCGTCCCAGGAATCTCTCAAGGAATCCTAACTGTGATTGAGTACCTTCAAAATATATATCCTAATCCTACTACAGGCTGTAGTGATACTCTAGTTCGAATACCACTACATAAACTCGACCTGCATGGGCCACCACTAAAAACGTGTCACGATCCGCACCCACTGTGAGGGTACGAGAACGTAACAACGCCCACCCTACGTCGCAGTGTCGGCGGTAGAATGTTGTCCTAGGTTACAACATCTAACAATATAAGCTAAGCAGTTTATACTCCCCGAGTGGGGGTGACATAGCAAAAAGTAAACTCAATCACAACTAAGGAAGAAGAAGCACGATATGATAAAGAACTCAAGAAAAATACAGATAATCAAATAGTCTAAGATAACGTCTCAGCAATATCCAGAAATACATGGTCTCAGTTACTGAAAATGAGAGAATATTCATAACCCCAAATCTCAAAGACAGAAATAAAATCTAACTACTAGTCTCAAGACAACATAAGAAAGATAAGCCTAACTAAACTAGTCTAGGCAGTAGGGTAAAGTCGTCAGCTAGAGCTGTCCTGCAAAAGGTATCCGCACAGGCCTCCTTCTCGTCCTCTGTAATATTTTCAACAGGTCCAGTCAGGACAGGAGCGAGCACAATACATCTCAATAGTTCATAGCGGGTTAGAAAATATAATCATGCAGTAAAGTAAGATATAGATACTGAAGAAATACAGTATGTAAACAGAGAGAGAACTGTAATCGAAATATCTACTATAAGTAAAGAGCTACCAGTGACTAGTGATTTAGAGTACAAAGTCAACATGTGAACGGCTTAATTGTACATGGCTATACTAAAGAGGCGTACATGGCTATTCTACTTTAGAATTGTTCACATGACTATTTATACTCCCTCGTACCCCCAATAAATATACAAGGATCCAACCAGATTATGTTATGATTCTATGTAAAAGCCCCCGAAGGGTGGTAAGCCCCCAAAGGGTGATAAGCCCCCAAAGGGTGATAAGCCCCCAAAGGGTGATAAGCCCCCGAAGGGTGGTACATAGTAGTCCCATAAATGGAGATTCTGGAAAACCCAATAAATGGGATAAGGATTCAAAGAAGACTCTGTGATCATATGAGTATATGTCACAAGTGATCAAAGAACCAAAGAAGCAAAGTGATACGCCATGTAAGTAAAACGCACAGAACATAGAGTACCCCGATGCTCCCTGAAGGGATAACATCTCAGGGAGGGATCCATATTGTACTAATCCGTGTGACCAACGTGAAAGTATCAAGTAAAGTAATTTAATGCAGGAAATAATTCTAAGCAGGATATAAAATGATCAGAGAATGTACTCGCCTGTATCTGAGTGTCCGGATGAAATGTACTGTCCGAGGAGAGGTGTCTGGCTCCTAATCAGAACAGCACAGGTCACAACAAGTCTAAAATGATATAATGAAGTCCTACTATGCATTCTACATGAATCTAGGTCAATCTAGACCAACGTCAACTCTTGGTCAACTCTGGTCAACCCTAGAAGTCAAACGAGGTCAACCAAGTCAAACCTAAGTCAAACTAGTCTATACTAGGCTAACAAGGCTATTCTAAGTCTAACAAGACTACACTAGTCTATTCTAGGCTCTACACTGACACACAGACACTCACATGGGTCATAGGCTAAGAGACTAGGCCATAGGCTAACAATCAAATACAAGCACAAGCCAAACCAAGCTAAGCTAATCACACACGACATATATATGGAGAGAATAGGGGTGAGTGAACATGTAGGAAAAGCCAAGTGCAATATGCATCAATGTGAACCAGTGTCATAGTGATAGTGTCAACATAGTGTCATAGTAATGTGTAGGGACATAGTGTAAGGGTACATGAGGTAACATAGGATTTGTTAACATTGAGCATTGCATCACCTTACATATAACTTGCATTCATATATACCATGTATCCTTATATACATACATTTCTACATACATGTATCCATGTATTAATACATACCATAAGGGCATACTTACATATCATATTACATACATGCATACACATATATCATAAAGCTACACTCATCCATAAACTATATATTTAAAAATATCTAAAGATTATAGCTATATATATATATACACACATAAGGAGAAGGGAAAGGGAATGAAATGAAAGGGGAATAGGAAAAAGGACAGCGAATGAAGGATAGGTGAGTGAAACTGTTTAGTGACAAGTGAATAGGCCTAGTAAATTCTCAGTTTTACATTGAAACCAATCAAGCTCTAGTTACACATGAACCTATCAACCTAATTACAAAGAACAAAACCCATTCAAATTAAACCACAGTTTTCTAACCTCATATCAAAATGAACATTAACATGCACTGACATTTAAGCTCTCAGTTTACAGGTGTGACATTCAACTTAGGCTTAACATTTCAAATTGAATCTCAGGTTTTTTATGAGTTAATCTCAGATTTCTGTGAAGAAATGGAACGTATGTGTGTGTGGACTGTAATACAATTTCAGGTTATGTAATGACTTGATAACTCATTTCAGTTATACATCAACAAAACTCAGGAAATCGTATTACTGATTTCAACAAAATCTCAGTTAAAAGAAAAGGAAATCAATACATTCCATTAACACAGTTTTCAGAAAATGTAGGAAAAGAAACCCACAACTAAATCTCAGAATTTAACATCAACTGAATCAACATACTCTTAGGAAAAAAGAAAAGGAAATCAGTTCACTAATCTCAGAGAATGAACTGAAACAGTTTTTAGTTTTTTTTCCATAGTTCAAACCCCCATTTTGAATGCAATATACCACCAAATCACACAAAATTCGACACACAACTAGATTACCTATAGGAGAATCAATTTAGGAACTAAAACCAAACATTTAACAGTATTAAGTAGGTTTAATTTGATGACAAAATTCACTTTTTAAAACTAGAAACCCAGAAAATTTATTCCCTGTTTCAGAAATTGGGTAATGAGAAAATACATATTGAAAACACATCAAAATACAAATTAATAGGTTGGTAATAATAATATAGGGTGTGCACGTGTCATGGGAAGTGTCTCGTGTCCACCATATCGAGACACGACGTGTCTAATACGACTGAACCAATTCATCAAACACAGATACTGCACAGCAGTGCAGTCTCGTGCACAGGTGCACGCGTGTCGTGCACCCGACACAGGATACTTCATGTCACATGCACTCACCCATGAGTTCACCAAGTGTCAGGCTACGACTGTGTCACCCTAACTCGTGTCGACGTGCCGTCGTGTCGTGTCAACACACACGTATCCGAACCCAAAAATTCACGTGAACTGTGTCAGTGTAAATCCCGTGCGATGGTGATTCCTCCCTCGACACGCCACGTGGTCATCTGAAACTTGACACATGGCGTGTCAGATACTGCCCCAAGGCGTGTGTCAAGTTTCACGTGTCCTCGAGCCGTGTCAAGAGCGCAATCGCCCCCGAGCAGCAGGACACCCATACTGCCCGTGCGCGCGGCGTGTCCAGTGAGTCCAATGCAACACCAAACGACACGACACAGACTCAGAAACTTGGGAAACCCTAAGTGACACCAAAACACAAACTCTTATTCAATTACAATCCTAAAAATCACTCGAAATGCCCTTTGGGGTATTTTATCAAACACCTTAACACTAACACTGATACGTGTCCATTTAGGACACGAAATGGACACGAAACCTAGGTCTAGGCATACCTACAGTTAGGGTAGACCTAGGGCTCTCCAAATATGCAATGAAACTAGAATTTTAATGGTGTTTTTATTGATTTACCTATTGGTGTCAAAATACAAAAAAAGCTTCAAAAAGAGGGGTTCCTCCTTGCTAGCAAACTTCTTCAAATTGTCCCAAAGCTGAGGTTGAACACCACAAACAGCAAGAAAACTAAAATTAGGATCTAATGCAATTGATTTGAGGGAAAAGGAGATGAAATAGAATTTCTATGAATTTCTAAAGTTGGGAAAATACCTCCTCCTTAAGCTTATTCTTTTCTAAAAGAGGCTAGCCCTAAATGGAAGAGAGTATAAATAGGGGTGGGGTTTCCAATATGGCTTGCCATAGTGGGTTAGGGTTAGGGTTTAGTGATGGGCTATGGGCTTGGGTCTCTATGGGCTAAGTTGCTAATTAATGGTTTCAAATCATAAGTCATGGCTTATGACTAAAAGCCTTTCTATTTTAACCTGAGTTTAAACGACTAAACCATAGGTTAACTCTAGTCTAACTAGGGTTACAAAACCTAACCAAGTCCAAACTCAACTAGGGTTAGCTCCTAGGTTGGTCTACCATGGTCATTGTTAGTCAAAGTCAACCTAGTCAACCCTCATTCAAACAATTCCAAAATAAATTCTAAAAATTTCCATAAATTCAAATAAATTCTAATAAATTCAAATAACCCTAAAAATATCAAAAATACCCTAATCACATGGCTAGGCTCTAGGGTAGGCAGTCTTTACTATTTAACTAGCAAAACACCAAAAATCACCAGTCATGAATTTAAATAGTTTAAAAATAATTAAAAATCACTAAAAATCATAATATAAAATAAATATCATTAAATAATAATTATAATTACAAAATTTCAAAATTACCCTCATCTGGAAAACTGGGTGTTACACCTTAACTCTATACTATATTCCTATAAATTACCTTACCAATTCCTATAATAGTTCACTAGTGATCCACTCCTTTCTACCTATAATCAATCTATACAATTCTTCCAAGTATGCCTGACCGTTGATACCTATTTGGGGTAAAGGCTGAGGCTGAACTAGAGTGCTACATACACCTATTAATCAACCTTCTAATCCTGGCCCGTTATTGGTCATTTCATGGCTAGTCTTATCATGTATGGATCAGATCTTCCTTTCTACTTAGATATTCTTACTCTATCTAACGATCTTAAGTTACTAACCATCTTGACACTATCGTAAAATAATAATTCCTCTGGTATTTCCAAACCAAGCCCTATCTTAGGCCAAAGGTAGCAAGATTTAGTCTATTAATTTCTAGGGTTGCTGGTTAGGGTTAGGCTTTATACCGTACTATACCTAACTTATTCCTTGGGAAAGTATCTTAAAATTTCTAGCCACCTTAGCTATTTACCTAGTCTCGTGAAGCATGAAATCATATCGTCTTCAAATAAATAATTTCATAAATAATGGTTCTTCACAGTCTTAGGTCCAGCCTTAAATATATGGCTTACCAAGCCATTCTATTCCTAACAAACTCTCTAAAATCTATCACAAGGGAGACCCATTTTCTTGAAGGTAACAACTAGTCTTGCGCTCTAAATATCAAAGTCACGGTTGTAAGCCCCTGGATTTTAGGGCTTGTTTTAAAAATTTTAAAAGAATTATTTTCAATAAATATTTTATTATAATTAGTTTCGATCATTAAATATTCTTTTTCGTGACTTTAATTTTTAGAGCGCCAGAGATGTCAATCTCACGAAACGTCCTTCATGAGTTCGGATCTAGACAAGTTTATCTTTATTTTGATATATTATGTCCCACTCAAACTTATTTTCTTGTACTCTATTTATATCGCATAACTTTTGGGTCAATTTAGGACACTTGAACATCTACCGTAAAACCTGACCTAATTTCTAATTAAATTTTGGGACTCGACATCAATCCAATCCAATCAACCCAATATATAATTTTGACCTATTTTAAGCCTAATACGCACATACCACTTGCGTGCCATGCAATTGAGCCCCCACATATTTTTATTTTGTCAATGATCGTAATTGATCTAAATTTATAGTTATGATCGTACCAAGCCCAAACTAGACAATTTGACCCAAACCACCTAACCCAGTCTAACCCAAACCACCCAACCCAAACCAAGCCCCAGTAAATGGGTAGTGCACCCAGAGACACCCATGTAGGTATGTATTTTATATCTATTTTTTTCGTACCTTATAGTCTAATAAATTTTTTCTAAATATTTATATATATAATTATTTATTATAAAACTCTTTTAATTATTTTAAACCAATCTGTGTGTATATGGTATTTAAATTGTGCAAGGCCCCTCCCAAAATTTATTGTACTTGTATATTTAGCATGCTTTGGATTAGCAAGCCATTACAATTTCTAGGTAAAAGTTACACAGGAAGAGATTGGCTGAAGGCTTGGAATAGGCGCATACTATGCCTTCTTCCCATACAATGGAGCAACCTGGCTCAAGTTCACCACCAATGATTTCTTTGCCTTGAACCCAAGTATTGAAATATAGGCAACAACTCTAGCTAGTAGTACCCATTTTGTATGATACTATACCAACCCGAACCATTCAAATAATTCCTTACTTATGTGTTGTTTCTTTGCCATTGGAGGAGTACACTGTGGCCCTGTGGGCAGAGGAGCATGCTGCTCCTTCTTTCTTATATATATCACTTCCCTTCTTATCTAGTAAAACACTAGGAAGAGGACTATAGCCGCCATAACATTCTTCAACACTCTCCTATTGCTTCTTCTTTTTCTTCTCCTTCCCAAATACCTATTCTCCTTCCCAAACCCTAGAAAGAGGACTATAGCCGCCGTAATACTCTCCAACACTCTCCCATTCAAACCTTGATAGCAATCGAGCGATGCCCGCTCCAAGTTGTCTCACCATGTACCTCACTGCCGACGTGTCGCCCATGCGCCACCCTGTCCGCGGTGTGACAGCTACAAACCGCCCAATGGTGCTACCGCCGGCGTGACTGCTGCACGCGTGCTAGGCGCACAACAACAGCAATAGTAGCAGCGAACATAGTAGCAGCAACGAAGTTAGCGTGATGGCCGCCCTCCCTGGCCGTGGCTCAACAGAAAGTCAATTTCTACTTTTTCGTCGAAATCTCGACGTAACGCACGAAATCAGAAACAAGAAGTGTGCTTCAGGACAACGACTATGTACGTGTTTTTGGGATGATCTGACATTTGGATCATCAATTTCTTTGCTCCATTGTAATCTCGGTAAAAACCTCTACCTTCACCTAAATTTTCAGCCGCTAATTCGTTAATTTGATAGGTCAAAATCGGCCACCCAGTTGTTCGAATAATTGTGTTTTTTTGGACAGTTTTATGGAGCCAATTTCTCTGCTATCATAGCCCCGGTTGATATGCCACTAGTTTATGTGCACAGCTGGTATAACCAACTTCTTATCATAAAATTTTTATCCTATTGTGAGCTCGTTTGATTGGTTAGATTCGATGCCAAAGTTGGCCGTTCAAATTCATAATTTCCAACTTATAAAATTCTAATTATGGACCCGGGACTCCGAATTCCAATTCTGACCCCACCATTGGACTCAGGGCATCGTTCTGTCCCAAATTCATATATAGTTTGCTAGATTTGAAGGACTGGGCCCCGACACACATTTTGGTGCAAAACGGGTCCCGTAATCCGGGTTAACGGGTCATTTTGAGATCGGCTCATCGGTATCCAATTTTGGATATACCATTGGGTTTGTATCGTCATTCTAGACTCATTGACATATACATTGCTAGATTTAGTGAACGTGGGCCACGGCATAACGGGTCCTCTGATCCGGGTTAACGGATCAGTTTGAGATCAGCTCATCGAAATCCAATTCTGGATATACCATTGGGTTCGTATCGTCATTCTGGACTCGTTGACATATACTTTTCTAGATCTAGTACACTTTGGCTCCGGCACGTATTTTTGTGCAAACCGGATTCCAACGTCCGGGTCAATGGATTATTTTGAGAATGGCTCGCTGGAATCCAAATTTGGATATACCATTGGGTTCGTATCGTCATTCTTCACTCGTAGACATATAGTTTGTTAGGTTTAGAGGACTTTGATCCTAACACAAATTTTGGTGCAAGTGGGTCCAATGACGGACCGTATTTTGATCCAAAATTACCATTTTGCTCCTATGTTCAGAATTGGACTTATGGATAGTATATCTTAGTTATTTTTCTTATTTAGAAAATATTGATGATGTTTGTTTCAGCATTCGACGATGTTTATGGAGATTTCTATGTTGCTACCTTTTTTGGACTTGACGATATGCCTACAGGAATCATTGGATCACTGCTTCACCCCAGGCAAGATACCTTGCCATACTTGTTCAGTTTATATCATTCATATCTATTCTTGTGTTGTTTGTTGGTTATACTGGTAGTGTGCATCCAAGGATGACTTGGGTTTTATCGATAATGGCATCGATGTTATGGGTGCGTACGTGTGTGACTTAAAGTTAGTAGACGTACCCAAAAACTGTGAAGTTATCTTAATAACTTCTACGACTTGATACCAGATATTACACGACACTGTGAGCAAGGGTTCATTACGTTGGCACGAGCTTACGCATTCGAATGATCATCAGTACGAGCGGTTCGTGTGTCGGTACATATAGGGTTAGATGGTGTCTAGGCTAGAGACTTGTATTGAGTTACAAATTATTTGAGTCGTGAATACGACTTGCACAGTTCATGGACGGGGAAGACTATTAGTAGGTGTATGGGATAGACAGTTATTTCATTTTAGCCTTAGTGGGACCCGGTTATGGGCATGGTTACCTGGTTATGGTCCATACATACACTAGGGATATGTCCGACAGCAGCAACTAGCTACGCGCTAGGTACGATCGGAAGGTATACTAGTGCATGTATATTAAATCAGTTTGTGATCCGACATCGTCCCGTGTTTTGACGTAAATTCTTTATTCACCTACCCATGCGCTCCAAAGTCATCTTCAACATGTATTTATATAGAATAGTTAGTTCGTGTACCTATGTCGTACCGTATCATGGGATAATAACTTATCATGGGTTGGTATACCATTCATTGATTATGATTAGTCAGAGTTATGGTTTACTGTTTGATGATTGGATATTGAAGTGTATTATGATTTGGGTTGTTCATTTTATTCGATTCATATTGTGGCATGTATTTTTGTATCTTGCTACGTCCCGCTAGGAACCTGCTGATCTCTCCAGGTACTTGTTGAGCAGTTAGTATAGAGTAGCTGGGCAGGTGCTGTATGATGCACCAAACTTTTTGGTATATATATATATATATATATATATATATATATATATATATATATATATCTATGTTCTCTGGTATTTTATTTACTCTTCCCTGTATACATTTTATCTTTATTTGATTCATGCTGCTATGTAGCCTATTATTTGCAAGCTTATTCCTTTCTCGAGCTTGATTGAACATGAAGAACAAATAGGCAACTCTAGAGGGGGTGAATAGAGTTTATGACAATAATGTTCAATTAAAAATTAAACTCTTTCACAACTGAAAATAATCAGAGTAAATGCGAAAATAGTAAAGAGCAAGAAAGCAAACGCAAACACAACCGATTTTAACCTAGTTTCCCTCGTGGAGGACTAGTCCAGGCCAGAGAACTCTAGCTCAGGATTAAATCCACTATTTGTGAAATAGTAGTTACACCTCGTGTCTTTTCTTCAGAAGAGCACGTCAACTTCTTACAGAGATCGCAGTGGCGATGCTTGGAATTTTTTAAGCGACTTCTTGAACTCTTGTACAAACTCCTAACTGAAAAGTACTGAGCACTTTGAGGCTTAGGGAGCTTGTGGCTAGTAGATGAGAAGGGTATGGCTTGTGTAAGGCTTTAGAGAGAAGAGAATAGAAGATTGGATGATTGAAAATGAAAGAATTCATGGCCTATTTATAGGATACCATACAGGCAGAATTCGGCCAAAATTCTGGTTGGAATATTCAAAAATTTGGCCGTTGGACAACTTGTATCCAGCCAACCCTAAAAATTAGGGTCCTGAAATTTAGAAGGCAAAGTTCGGCCCGAACTCTGTATGGAGGTAGAGTTCGGCCCGATCTCTGTCTCTAGAGCACAGAATAGGTCAAATGGGCTATTTGGATGTTTAGTGGGACTTTTGGTATAGTATAAGTCTCAAAATGCTCAGCACAGCTCAGTTTACATAAATCTAGACTCAAATAAAGTATAAAATACAGACTCAAATTTATGAAGCTTTGTAGGTGCGAGCTGTCGTCCGGCTTATACCGAATTCAGTCTTCATGTGTCGTATTGAAATATTACAAGTATTATGTTGTCAATTGTATCAATATATGGTTGATTGTGATTTTGTGTCAACAATCTCCCCCATATTGATAATTGACAAAATAATATTTATATATTCAATATTCATACCTAGACACATTAAAAAAATAGCGTAGCTCCCCCGTAATAGGTGCATCTAGCAATAGCTCCCCCGTAAATATTGCCTGTTGTCCTGATAACAATATTCTTTTCCCAAAGCACAGATACACAAAGCATATGATAATATAATATGAATATATCAAAATATGTCTTCCCCTTTTGTCAGTTATCAAACAACCAGAATAATGAATGGCAAGCACACCAAAAAAAATTATGATAAACTGCATAAAACTGAGAAACTGCAAAATAAAATGTCTCCAAGAGTCACATAATGAGTTTTAGTACAACCAAAGTGCAGAAACAAAAACAACTACATCAACTAAAAATACAGAAAAAGCATAAACTACGATCCTCAGCAGCAGCAGCGAGAAATCCATATCCATCATCGAGCTCGTGAAGGCCCACCGTCGTCGAATGGATCAGTAAATGAACGACGAGGGTCCACGAAAGCCGCATCCGGATCCAGGTAGCGGATAACCCAAGGGTCATTGATACGGTATCCATTGCAAGCAGGGTCCCACTCCATGGGAATAGGCATAGAAGGATGCCGGGGCATAGAGTACCGAATATCGTACAGTGAGTTGCTAATGGCACTCATCTGCAAGGTAGTCCGGTAGTCAAGCTGAGTCCAGCGATCATCCTCTAAGGTGAATCGATCGCGGAGCATAGTCTGGAGTGACTCAAGAGTAGCAGGAGGAGGAGGAGGATCCTGTCCAAGAGGAGGGGCGTTGGGCTCATCGTCAGAGTGCTCAGACACAACAGTTGAGCCAACTACTGCCTGAAGCCGCCGTGCCTTAGAAAGGAAGGCAGGGGCAGGTAGGAACTGGCACTCATCAAGAGGTACATGAAAAGCACGAAAGAGCATAGGAAGATAAAGAGTATAAACTAAGGACCTTGGTTTCTTTCTAGCGTTAATCATCCAGTCTATTATGGTACGTGGAAGATTAAAAGGAACATGAAAATGGAGGTGATACAAAGCAGAGATTTCAAAGTACGTAACCTCATTGGACGATCCTGCTTTGGGCAGAATCGTGTTAAAGACGATCCGATGAAGTTCATAAAAGTAAGGATTGAAAAACTTGGCGAGAAGCTTACGAGGACGTGTGTTAGGGGTACACAAGTCGTCCTTAAATCTTTCTAGGGATGACCCATCGGAAAATAGAAACTTTCGAGCTTCAACAAGTTTTTTCCATGAGTTTGGCTCCGGGAGTTCAAGGTGTTCGGTCAAGTCGAAATCATCAAAAGAAATATCAATGCCCGCAACCCGTGAGAATATATGTGTATCATTGTGAGTAAGGTTGCAATAAAACATTTGTATGGCATTCAGATATATAACCGAATTGGTAGTGACAAGTTCATCAAGACAAAGATCATGAAAAAGTGAATCATATTGAGAAAATATAGTGAAATTTATAGGATGACCCGCATACACCGGACGTGACCGAAAATTACTAAACCATTCATTGGAAGCATCAATTGATACAAATATCCGGTCATCATACGTGTTGGGGTCGAGTGGACGAGGTGGGTTGAACAACGGGTGAATGGGTTGTTGATTGGGTTGTTCAACGGGTGGTTCAACACGAGGAGGAGCATTCGAAGAGGACGTACCCTCGGTTCGAATTCTCTTCCCCCTATTGAACAACTTGGGAGCCATGAAATAATAAAGAAAATTAAGAAATTGTAGATAGAGAGAAGTGTAAAAATATACCTCAATTTGATGATGAAAGATGAAAGAGAATGGTGAGAGAATCCTTCTCCTTGAGTTTTGAGAAGAATTATGCTCTAGGAAGGAAGAACTAGGGTTAGGGTTTGGAGAAAAATAGTTTGGAGAAGTTAGGAAGGTGGCAATGGAGGAGAGAGAAGAGGGGAACCCAATTTTTAGTGTAGGGGTTCGAATGGTCGGAACAAATATGGACCATTGGATCACAATCTGATCAGTGGCTGAGGCTGCTTTTGGTTCTGGAACAGCCAGACCAAATTCGGCCTGAACTCTGGATAAGGCAGAGTTTGGCCCGAATTCTGGTTTATGGTACCAGAACAGAAATCAGGCTAGAAAAAAAATTGATCAAGTAAGAGAGACAAAAATAATAAGTAGATAAAAAATATAAAAAGTAGACCATGTAATATACAAAGATATATACACGGATGCAAGATATAAAAAGAGAAAACCAAGTAGCGAATAAAAAAAATGCAACTCTGAATCAAAGTGAAGTTTTAAATTTTGAAGTTTTGCATGTGATAAATAAAAGTAGACCATGTAATAAACAAGAAAATATGTCCCAATTTAATATTTTGAAGCTGCCATGGGGTAGCTGCAGGGGCCGGATCCCAGCTAGCGGTAGTCCTGAGGACTAGTGCACCGTGTCGCTTAGGCTTTTACGCCTTTTTGTCAGAAGGACCCTTTCGGCTTGTACCCATGGCAAGTTCATCATAAAGAATTAAGACATAATCGATATTTACGCAGGTTACTTTAATGAATAACAGCTTCATCCAAAATTCTTAGTTCACGACAAAGAAAGTTAAAATGCTCTTCAGATAGAGATTTGGTAAAGAAATCTTCTAGCTGATGATCGGTGTCAATAAATTCTAAGTTAATAGTGCCATTTTGCTGATGATCACGCAAAAAGTGGTGATGTATTTCAATGTGCTTCGTGCGTGAGTGACATATAGGGTTCTTAGTGAGATTTATAGCACTAGTGTTGTCACAAAATATAAGAATATGCATAAACGATAAATTATAGTCTTCAAGGGTTTGCTTCATCCACAGAATTTGTGCACAACAACGACCAGCTGCGATATATTCAGCTTCTGTTGTGGATAGTGCGACAGAATTCTGCTTCTTGCTAAACCAAGAGACTAGAGCCTTTCCTAATAAATGACATGTGCCGCTCGTACTTTTACGGTCGACCTTGCATCCGGCGAAATCAGCATCAGAGTAACCAATGAGGTCAAATGATATTGACTTGGAATACCATAGGCCTACTGTAACTTTATCCTTAAGGTATCGAAAGATACGCAAAACAGCAGTCATGTATGATTCCTTATGATTAGCTTGATATCTAGCACACAGGCAAAAGCTAAACATAATATCAGGGCGACTAGCATTTAAATAAAGTAGACTGCCTATCATACCTCGATACTTACGTTGATCCACAGGTTTGTCGCTTTCATCTGGTTCTAGTTTAGTTGTAGTAGCCATTGGAGTGCTGATTGGTTTAACGTTGTCAAGCTCGAATTTCTTTAGCATGTCCTTTGTATACTTTGACTGACAGATGAAAGTTCCATTTGACGTTTGTTTGACTTGCAGTCCAAGAAAGTAATTGAGCTCCCCCATCATGCTCATCTCAAAGTCGGTCTACATACACTTGGCAAAATCTTGACAGAGGGTTTCATCAGTTGAACCAAATATAATATCATCCACGTAAATTTGTACTAAGAGAATAGTGTCTTTGAAAGATTTTATAAAAAGTGTAGTGTCAACTTTCTCTTTTGAAAAACTTTTTTCAAGCAAGAAATTGCTTAGCCATTCATACCAAGTTCTAGGGGCTTGTTTGAGGCCATATAGCGCTTTCTTGAGCTTGAAAACATGGTCAGAAAATTTGTGATTCTCAAATCCAGGAGATTGTTTTACAAAAACTTTCTCCTTAATAAATCCATTCAAGAAAGCACTTTTAATATCCATTTGAAACAATTTGAAATTTTGAAAGTTAGCAAATGCGCAAAGCATCCGTATGGATTCTAATCTCGCAACAGGAGCATACGTATTATCGTAGTCGATACCTTCCTCTTGGTTGTATCTTTGAGCTACTAGACGAGCTTTATTGCAGGTAACTGAACCATCTTCATTTACTTTGTTTAGAAAAACCCATTTAGTACCAATAATTGAGTGATTTAACGGCCTAGGAACAAGTTCCCAAACTTGGCTCCTCTCGAATTGGTTGAGTTCTTCTTGCATGGCAGAAATCCAAAATTCATCATTAAAAGCTTCTACAATATTTTTCGGCTCAATTTATGAAATAAAGGCAGTACTAGCAATGGAGTCTCTTATTGATGATCTAGTACTTACTCCACGTGAAATATCGCCTATAACCAAATTTTCTAGATGTGACGGCTTGAAAGAAAATTTTTTTGGCAAGCATAGCCAAGGAATATACCATCGTCAGCTTTGGCATCAAATTTGCCTAAGTTGTCTTTGGTGTTAAGGATAAAACATCGACAACCAAAAACTCAAAAATATGAAACGTTTGGAGTTCTTCCAAATCAAAGCTCATAGGATGTTTTCTTCGTAATAGGACGAATAAGCACCCTATTTAAAATATGGCACGCTGTACTGACAGCTTCAGCCCAAAAATATTTCGGAAGAGAGAATTCATTTAACATGACCCTAGCCATATCGCCAAGAGTTATATTCTTCCGCTCCACAACACCATTTTGTTGAAGAATTCTTGGACACGAAAACTCATGATTAAAACCATTTAAATCACAAAACTTTTCAAAATCACTATTTTCGAATTCGCCTCCATGATCACTTCGGATTCGAGTAATCATGTAGCCTTTTTCGTTTTGAACCTTTTTAGCAAATATTTTGAAAACTGAAATGGTATCACTTTTATTTGGAAGAAAGAAAACCTAAATAAATCTAGAAAAGTCATCAATTATAACAAAAGCGTAGAGTTTTTCACCAAGACTGGCTACTCTGCTAGGGCCAAATAAATCCATATAAAGTTGTTGCAATGGTCTAGTAGTACTTACAGAGTTTATGGAATAAAATGAGGACTTGGTTGCCTTATTCAATTCACATTCGGCACATACCGTATCCTTTTTGAATGTGATGTTGGGCAATCCTCTGACTAGCTTCTTAGTCGATAGCCAGGATATAGTGTCCATATTGGCATGACCAAGACGCTGGTGCCACAGTAATCTTTCATCCTTGTGAGCATAGAGACATCTTCATGTACTGTTAGTATCTCTAAATAGATAGAAAATATAAATATTGTCCTCTTTTATCCCTTCAAAAGCAATGTGACCTGTTGACCTATCATAAATAAAGCATTTATTTTGTCCAAAGTTAGTATCATACCCATGATTAGCAAGATGACTTATGCTGAGCAGGTTATGCTTTAACTCTGTCACTAGGCAGACATCCTTTATTACAGGAGAAGGAGGATGACCTATAGTACCATTACCAATGATACCTGTTTGCCATGAAATATAAAAGAGCAGAACAGTTTTATGGGAGGACTGGACTTTTACTTCACGTTACAAACTCGCTTGTACAAAGAAAGCCTAGGGACAAAAACCTAGGTACAGCAATCTAAGTACAATTATTTATTTTTGATTCTGAGGGGTGACGATAGAGGCTCGGGAAGGCGACGGCAGCCCTGCCTTACTCCTTGGACGATCGGTATGCAGCCTTGGCTCCTGTGACAAGATGTTTGGCATTGACGAAGAAATGCTCTTTTTGCTCTTCTCGTATTGCTCTTCTGGCTTCTCTCTCTCTGGATTGATGTCTGTGTATTTTCTCTCTGATTATTAGGGGGAGCCTCTCTCTGTGTGTGCGTCTATATATTTTGCAAGGAAATGGCACCCTGCTATTTATAGGAATAGGGTGTGATCATTAGGGTTGCAAATGATTGCTTCTTGGAGATGGCGGCGGCCTGTGGATTGGTCAATCTAGGCCATTAATCTTGAGCGTGAAGGATCTGGGCCATTAATGAGGATTATACCAAATCATGTCAATCATTAATGTTGATTGCAATAAATCCCCATCATGATGATTTGCTGATGTCCGCAAATCTAAATGAATCAATTTAATTCATTCTCTTGCCACGTGTCCCAAATTATTGGGATCTGACCCAAGATTTGATTATCTCTAGGACACGTGTCCTGTCATCGTTGTTGAGCCGTATGAGGAGCGTTCATATTTGGGCTGCATGAAGGTCGTCATGATCGAGCCGCATGAAAGATTTCATGATCGAGCCGCATGAATAGTCTCTATACTCGAACCGCATGAAGGTTGTCATGACCAAGTCACATGAATATGTTCATGACCGAGCCGCATGGGGGTCTTCATGGCCGAGCCGCATGAGAGTCTTCATGACCGAGCCGCATGGGTTTCTTCATGGTCGAGCCGCATGGGGGACCTTCATGATTGAACCGCATAGGTTTCTCTGCATTGGCCGCGTGAACTCGTCTAGTCTGGCCGCATAAACTTGCCTCGAAGCTGTAAAGATTTTCTCCAGTTCCCTAGGAAGATAGTGCTCTTGTGTCAGTCATCATGACTACTTTACGTCAGGGCTGTCAGCTGTCAGCTGTCAGCCGTCAGAGTATTAATTGTGTTTGAATGACGCTGGGTACAGCCGTTCTGAAAAGACACGTGGCTTTCCTCTGCGGGCCGCATGGAGCCGCATGGGACTCCTGAGCTGCATGCGGCTCCTCGGCCGTATGGATTATTTTTCTCTTCTTTTTCATGCTTCTACAAGACCCCCTTCAAAGTTTTCAATTTGCAAAATTGAAATACTTTGAATAAGAAGCATGATTATGCCAGAGCCGTATGGATGTATTCTGTCCTAGCCATATGGATTTGTCCAGCCACATGATTACCTCAACCGCATGACTCTCTGAGCCGCATGGGCTGTTTTGGCCGCATGAGCTTCTTGCCACGTCTTTCTGCCACGTGTGCAAATCTTTTGTAAATCTTCTGCATTTAATGCTCTTGATTTGTTGTCAGATTTTAAGAGCCGCTTTTTGGGCGAGGATCCCAAGAGTCAGGCTATTATTCAGCCGTTTTGCCTCGATGATCGAAGAGTCGGTCATCAAGTTGCACGCGGATCGAGGCGTTCCTTCTTTGTTTATAAATAGGAGTACTCTCGTTCTAGGAAATCTTCTTTGCTTTCTTCGATTTTTCTAACTCCTTTCTCTCCCAAGCACCTATGGCTCCTAAGAAGGCTACTACGTCGAAGGCTGCGAAGGGCAAAGCGGTCGCTTCTGCGGCGACTGTGGCGACGAACGTGGCCACTCCTCCGCCGGTCGTTGTTCACTCTGTTCATCCCGACGTTCATCCTCCTATTGCCGGTAAGGGCATTGCTTTAAAACCCTAACTGCCATGGCTCTGCTGCATAATTTATGCACAAGCCACATGTACAAGGTTCGTCGATATGGCCGCATAAGCACTTCGCTCAGGAGGCCGCACGGGCTTGTTATACTCGATCTGAACCGCATATATATTTTCGGTTTGGGCCGCATGAGCGTAGTTCACTTATGAACCGCATAAGCTCATCTGCTTGTAGCTGCATGAGTCTGTCTGTTCAGGGCCGCATGAGTCCGCATGGACTTTGGACCGCATAGTCTCACCTGAATCCGAACCGCAGAAGCTTCATAAGCTCCTATAACTTGATTTGTATGGACTCGTCTTACTCGGAGCCGCATAAGGCTATGATGAACCGAACCACATGGACTCATCTGGTTCTGAGCCGCATGAGGCTGTGACGACCCGAGCTGCATAGACTCAAATGATCTTTCAAATGCTTCTTGTTTTGACTATCTTCTAATCTTATTTTTTTCGTCTTTCTTCAGTGAATCTGCCAGTAAATCCTGCAGGGGAACTCCTAGTGGGCTCGAATCAGTTTGCCTTAGGCGTGCGTCTTGATGACTTAGTTAAGTACGTGCTGAATCAATTTCTTGCTAATGAGCCTTCGGGGAGGTTGACCGCCATCGAGAATCAGACCCTCCATTATCTTCGTGCCATGATGAATTCTGGGAAGTTGGATGGATTATACCTGAAGCCCTCATTCCTCTTCGGGGATGCTTTAATCATAAAGAATCCCCGAGTGTTAGAGATCTCTGAGAATTGAAATTTTACTTTGGATGGAATGGCGATCCATATTCCTCTCATGGAGCGTCATTATCCTCTGTCGTGGTTCAATATGGTATTATTGGACAGGAAGATGGTGTGTAACTTAACTCCTACCCAATCAGGGATATTGATGGGCGACATCCATTATAACCCGAACATTGGGTCAGCATACGCGGGTAAGGATTCCGTCCGCCGGTACATGATGGGACTGGCCCCAGGTACTTTCATGAACGTAAATGGCCCCAACTTCACATTCACTCAGGCTGATACATTCCTGAATCGGCTTGTTCGTAAAAAATCTTATCCCGTTGGCAGACTGGCATTGTTGAACTGGATAAACCCCACTTCTACGTGGGCCCACTTGACCACTTGGGTTCTGCAGACCTATGGGACATTCCTGCGGGAGGTGGGACTCTATCATGCCATCCGGGGCACCTGTCATGGACTTTCTATCAATAAGCCATTGTTCGTGGCACTCTTGGAGATGTATAACCGGCGAACGGGGACGTTCTTCGCACCCGGAGGGGAGTTGGGGCTTGCTCTCCATGAGATGTATACTGTCTCCAAGCTTCCGTGGGGGAACGAGCCTTTCGAGGTGTACACCCCGTCGAACGAGGAGTTCGAGGACCTGAACCGACGACTCCCAGGTTTTATTGCGGTGTACCAGGAGTTGCTATGCCATCATAGTGCTTGTCACCAGATGGCTATAAAAAAGGAGGATAGCTCAGAAGGGAACGCTCCCCACACCACATCCTGGGTCAATTATCTTTTTAAAGTTGGCCCTTCTGGCGAGGTCACTCCTCGAACCCCTTAAACCCAGGGGGAGATAAAGGACCTGATATTGGGCGTCAAGAAGTCGCGATCCAACAGCGACATATTCGGGAGTCAAACTGACTCTTTTACCTATTTTTACTACGGTACCAGGCAGATGTTTGAGAAAGCGCTCCTGGCTGGATATTTGATGATATTGCTACGGAACTGCGTAGTCTCGGGAGGGGCAGGTTCTATTGAGAGGATCAGCCGCCACTTCATTCTTCCAGCCGTTAAGCTGGTATTTGGAGTTAGACTGGCTCTTCTCTCGGCTGTGGTGTGTAGCATACACCATGGTCTTCGAACATTCTTGTCCAAGGTCATTGCCCGCAAGAAGATGCTGGACTTTGAGCGCATAGAGCTACCTTTCCACTATTTGATGGGGTGGTTGTTGATGCACTACAAGTCTTTGATAGGACCTGGAATAGCAGAAAATGCTACAGATGAAGACGCTTTCCTTTTCCATTGCCATCACCATCCTTGAGAATATAGTACTATGCCAGCTTGTCGGAGGGCACTGGCGAGGGTGGATGGGTGTGGCTTTTTCGTGTCTGTTTCTCATTTTTCCGATGAGGAAGTGAGGGATGTACACCTTGATGGTACCGGACCTCCTCACTTTCTGTCTCCGAAGATGCTCACCTGGTTGCGCAACATTCGCCCCGCACATCTGGTTTATCGTAACCGCGATAATGTGTACTTGGAGCCCTACCTGCCTAGTAGGTTTTCTCGCCAATTTGGCTATAGCCAGTTATTCCTCGACTGTCCCAGTCCTTGCTTGGGCTTTGAAGGTAGCGTTCTTGATGGTGCCAGGGCGTGGAATTATTATGACGCTTATCATACTCGGGCCAGCTTCTCAGTTCCTGATATTAAGGTGCCTGTTTGCCATTGATTGTAAAAGTACAGAATAATTATCGAAGGACTGAACTTAGACTCACAATACAAACTCGCTCGTACAAAGAAAGCCTAGGGACGAAAACCTAGGTACAGCAGTCTAAGTACGATTATTTATTTTAGATTCTGGGGGGTGACGATAGAGGCTCGGGAAAGCGACGGCCGCTCTGCCTTACTCCTTGGACGATCGGTACGCAGCCTTGACTCGGGGAAGATCTGCTTGGTCGTTGACGAAGAAATGCCTTCTTGCTCTCTCTCTGATTGCTCTCCTGGCTTCTCTCTCTCTGTGTATATTCTCTCTCTGACTATGGAGGAAGTCTCTCTGTGTATACGTATTCTTCTCTGGTTTTTTTTTGTATATCCCTCTATATATTACAAGGGAATGGCACCTTGCTATTTATAATAGTGGGATGTGATCACTAGGGTTGCCAATGATTAGCTTTTGGAGATGGCGGCGGCCTGGGGATTGATCAATCCAGGCCGTTCGTTTCTGATTGTGACGAATCAGAACCATTAAGGGTAGATTACACCAAATCCCCATTAGCAATTAATGCTGATTGGCATAAATCTTCCTTATAATGATTCTCTAATATCTGCGAATAAATCAAATTTATTCTCCTGCCACGTGCCCCAGATCATTGGGATTCGACCCTATCTTGGATTGCCATAATCTGGGAGATTGATCGGCTGAGGACACGTGTCCTGAGAGCCAATGGTGAGACTGGAACCGCATGCAGATTGGGCCGCATGAGATTTGGGCCGCATGAATTTTGGGCCGCATAAGACTTGGGACACGTGTCAGGGCTGTCTGGGCAGTGGCCCCCTCCTTCAGACTTCTGAACCATATGATGAGCCGCATGAACCGCATAATGGTGTGTCTGCTTGAGCCGCATGGGCATGATCTTCTTGAGCCGCATAGGGATGATTCCACTCGAGCCGCATGGGACAGCTTCACTCTGAACCGCATGGGAAGTCTTCACTTCGAGCCGCATAAGCATACCCACGTGGCAGGGCCACGTGGCATTTTGTTGCTCTCGGGGGATCGTGTCAGAGATTTCTTTCTCTTTCCTAGAGATTCATCATCATGACAGAGTCATAATTACCTGCTTTGGTGTCAGGTCTGTCAACTTTTCAGAGGGGTCAGCCGTCAAAGTAATTAATGCAGCATGGATCGGAGGGGAGCACTGTCACGCCACATGTCTTCTGAGCCGCATGGAATACCTTTGGCCGGATAGCTCCTTATGTCGCATGACTCCCTGAGCTGCATGCATTTTCTGAGCAGCATGGGTCTTTCTCTAGTATTTTCCATGCTTCTACAGGACCCCCTTCAAAGTTTTCAATTTACAAAATTGAAATACTTTGAATAAAAAGCATGGCTGGATATTCTTCTGGCCGCGCATGGATATCTTGGCCGCATGGAAAGTTCTGCCGCAGGGGCGACTCAGCCGTATGGATGGCCCAGCCGCATAGAAATTTTTGCCTCCCGACCATCTGAGTCGCATAGTTGCTATCAGCCGCATGGTCATTTGAACCACATAAGCTCTTTGCCACGTCATTATGCCATACGTGTGGATCTTTCTGGGACAGGATCCCAAGAGCTCAGTCTTTAAATGGCTGGTTTGGCTCAATAACCGAAGAGCTGATCGCGTTTGTACGAGGCGTCGGTCCACAGTTCTCCGTCAATAAATAGAAGGGTATTTGGACGGTCTTCTCTCTTAGACTATTCTTGACTCAGATTTTTGTCGTATTTTCTTCCTCTGATCATCAGACAACAATGGCACCCAGGGCTTCTAAGGCTGTAAAGAAGGCTGTGGCGAGGAGTAAGAAATCGGCTTCGCCCTCGACTGTCGTGCCCCCCGTTCGTTTTGATGTTCATATTGCCATCAAAGGTAAGGATTAGGTAGTCGATTTGAAACCCTAGCAGAGCCTGCTTCACTGCATGCTTCATGTACACGACTTTGACGTAAACTTCTCAAACTACATGGTCCGCATACGCGTCCCATGACTGAGCCGCATGAGACTTGTCTAAAATGAGCCGTATGAATATTTCTGACTATTTTTATTTTCTTCGTCTTTGGTTCTCGCAGTATCTCCACCGAATGTTGAGACTGCGGCGTCAGAGGAGCCGCAGCCTCCTGTCATCAGCCAGGGATCTTCCTCTGTTAAGGAGGAAGTGAAGAAAGAAGAACCTGTGCCTGAGGGGAACGGCAACTCTCCAAATATCGAGACTGTTGAGGGTGGCAGCGCTGGGAACCCTGTTTCTCCTATTCTGGACGAGGGTGCTCTTCACTTGCATCCTTCATATGTGAGATGGTTGAGGGAATGGTACATGCGCTCCTGTAACTAGGATGTAGGGGCTTCTCGTGGATGTTTGTCTGTAGTCTTTTATTTTGTTTCGCCTTTCTTCTTGTCTTCATGAAGAACTCTTTTGACTTGCTTGCAATCGTGTGGATGTAACCGATTTCTGAATGAATAGAATATATATATTTGCTTCACTCTTTTGCTTTGTAATAATCCTCTTATTGGGACATTTTGCGTGGACCCATTATCCCTAACGTACCCTGGTTTTGGATACGGACAACAAGTTTAAAAAGAAAGGAACCAATCATACTGACTCAGAGGTGCTGAGGACATGGTGAGCATGAGGGTTTCTTTGACGGGGGAGTACATAGAATAACTTAGAGGTAATGAGGACATGAAAATTCTATGTAGGGGTGATTTGTTTTTGGCGGAAATAGGACGACTCAGAGGTGATGAGGACATGGTCGTCTTGGAAATTTGTCGATCCGTTACCTTTGTTGTGCACTGGGAGTGCAGGTATTAGATCATGAGGAAGGATCTCTTGTAGGAAGAAAGTTCAGCGGTATGATTATACATGACTTTCTTTTAAAAGAGTGACCGGGATGTAAGTTCAGGGGTACCGATGGGCACATAACTCGACAATCCATGAATGTTGGAATCAAAGTGTAAGTTCAGAGGTACCAGCAGGTACATGACTTGGGAATTTGGGATATGAGTTCAGCGGTATAAGAGGGTACGTGACTCGATATGTTAGAAAATTAGGGGGTTGAGTTCAGTGGTACCAGCGGGCACATAACTCGACAATCCATGAATGTTGGAATCAAAGTGTAAGTTCAGAGGTACCAGCAGGTACATGACTTAGGAATTTGGGATATGAGTTCAGCGGTACAAGAGGGTACGTGACTCGATAAGTTAGAAAATTACGGGGTTGAGTTCAGAGGTACCAGCGGGCACATAACTCGAAACTCTGGAAAATGTTGTTTAAACATAGTATTTCTTCAGGAACTTGCCGTTGACGGGCAACATGAGCAAGTCTCCGTTCTGTTTGGCGAGGCGGTAAGCACCATTGGAGAACACGGCCTCGATGATAAATGGCCCTTCCCATTTTTGCTGGAACTTGCCGGTGGTCTTGTGAGTCATGACCATTGGCCTCCTGACTGCCAAAACAAGATCGCCCACTTGGTATAATTCGATCCTTTGCTGAGCTAGGAGGCGTTTTTCATCTAAGGCCTCTAACTCTTGTAGTCAACGTCGGTAGTTATCATCCGTTGTCAATTGATAAGTGAGGGCGACTCGGAGTGAGGGAATCTGAGTCTCTAATGAAAGAACTGCCTCACTCTCGTACACCAGAGAGAATGGTGTATTCCCGGTGGCTGTTCGAACCGTGGTGCGATAAGCCCATAAGCACTCGCCGAGCTTCTCGTTCCAGTCGCGTTTGTTGGAGGAGACAAATTTCTTGAGGAGTTTGATGATTGTTTTGTTGAATGCCTCTGCTAACCCGTTTGCTGTCGGGTTGTATGGTGTCGAAGCGACATTCTGAATGCGGTGTTTGTTGCAGAATCGGTAGAATACGTGGCTTATAAACTGCGGACCATTATCATGGATGATCCTTCGGGGCAGTCCAAAGCGGTAGATGACGTGGTGCTTCAGGAAGCTGATTACGTTCGAAGTCTTGACTTCGGCGAGTGGGACAGCTTCTGCCCACTTTGAGAAGTAATCAGTGATCGCAAGTATGAAGCGATGTCCTCGGAAGGAAGGTGGGGTGATTGGACCAATGATATCCATTCCCCATGCTTCGAATGGCCAGGATGCCACTGTCGGATGTAGAAATTCGGATGGTTGGTGAATGAAGTCTGCGTGGACTTGGCAGGCCTTGCATTTTCGGGCATAATCTATTGCATCAGCCACCATCGTGGGCCAGTAGTAGCCCATCCGGCGAAGGCGGTCTTGCAGCTTAGGGCCAGGCTGATGGGCCCCGCAGACACCGTCATGAGCCTCTCGTACGGCTTCTTTGGCTTATGCGTTCGACAAGCACCGAAGTAGTAATTCGTCGTAGGAGCGACGATACAGTATTTTCGTCTCTGTATCGTAGAAGAATCTGAGAGAACGCCGTCTGATAGAAGTAGCCTCCTTCGGGTTCTCGGGCAGGATGTCGTAGACCACGAAGTCTATGAATGGTTGTCTCCAGTCTGGCACTTCGTCGATCATCTGAGCAGAATAACTCGCCATGGCTTGAACGTTGTTCTTGGGGCAGACCAGCTCATGGCCGATTACATCGACCGAATGATGAGAGTGGTTTGGCACTGCTAGGGAAGCAGCCAGGCCTGCTAGGGCATCAGCTTCGATATTTTGGAGTCTGGGGACGTGTTCGATAAAGAATCCCCTGAATGATGAGATAATGTTGATCGCTATTTGGTGATAGGGGATCATGTCTTCATGGCGGACTTCGTACGTCTCCCGAATCTGGTTGCCGATTAATTGCGAATCGTCGTATGCTTCAAGGTATTCTACCCCCAGTTCTCTTGCGAGTTGGAGGCCAATGACCAAAGCATTGTACTCGGCCACATTGTTAGAGCAGGGTTCCGTGAGAGAGTTGGCGCGATTGATCACTAGCCCGGTAGGAGAGACCAATACTACTCCGACTCCGACGATGATGTTTCCCTTGGGTCCGATTCTTGAAGCGCCATCGAAGAACATCCGCCATATGTTATCGTGGGTGGTTGTATTTGAATCGGCAACCTCATCTGGGATTTCTTCGTATATTCTGGATGATTCCGATCCTGGATGGGCCGCCAAAAAGTCTGCCAGGGCTTGACCTTTGACAGCCTTCTGCGGGACGAAGATCATATGATAGGGGGACAGCAATATCGCCCATGTAGCGAGGCGGGAGCTGAGTCCCCCTGGTTTGGTCATGAGGACCCTGAGAGGGTTGATTCGTGAGATCACATGTATGGTTTGCCCCATGACATAGTGCCGCGTCTTTTGAATGGCGAATACCAGGGCGAGGCATTCTTTCTCCACAGCGGTGTATCGGTGTTCGGGCCCGCCCATCATTCGGCTGAGATAGTAAATGGCCTGCTCGTGGCCTGTGTCGTTGTTTTGTGCCAGCAGGGCACCGAGGGAGTGTTCCATTGCTCATACATAGAGCAGGAATAGTTTTCCAGGGACCGGGGCCACCAGGACTGGAGGATTTGATAAATATTCTTTGATGTCATCGAAAGTGTGCTGGCATTCCTCGTCCCATACGAATGAGACTCCCTTCTTCATGAGGTGGGTGAACGGTCGACATCGCCCGGCGAGGTTGGAAATGAACCTCCTGATATAAGCTAGCCTCCCTTGGAGGTGTGAAACCCAGTTTTCTTTAGCTAGTTATTTAATTAGAATTTTCGTATTCGTAAATAAAACGTTTTCAAATTACTATTATTATTAATATTATTATTGATTATTCTTGGGTGAAAAGAATTTTGAAAATTATAATCAACTTGGATTTTTGGATTTTGAGCCCAGACCCAGGCCTGAGCCCAATCCCATTCCTCTCTTTCTTAATTCTAATTTTGACCTGGTTTAATAAATTAAAAAAAAAATTTTGCTTGGTCCTTGCTGATCCCGTAGGACCAGCACTTGCTGTCCACGAGCAAGTAATTTTTCCCCGTTCTTCCTCTCTTCCTATTTCTCCCTATCACCCACGTGAACCACCCAACCCCCACTACTCCCTTAATTACTCCATTCCTCATCCCCACCTCACTCACGAACAGAAGGAAAAGAAAACTCTTTTGTAACTCCCCAACTCTCCATCTCCCTCTATTTACTCAAACCCACACCCCCACTCTCTTAATAACCTCTCCCCACGTCCTTTCTTTCACAGAACCCACGTTTCCTCTCTCACTCAAAAACTCTAACTCTTCTCTCTCTCTCTCACGTTTCCATATTCCTGTGGAGAAGAGTTCCTCACAGAACCCATTCCAAACTCTCTTCCTCTCTCTCTGTGGGTTTTCCCCCAAACCCGAGCTCCTCACCCGTGCGCGCGACCCTAGGCCGGGCTCCCTTGCTCCGGCGAGCCGCTGCCCTGCCTTTGCCGCCGTTCTCCGCCGCCCGACCACCGTCCAGCGGTTCCCGCTGCGCGTCCGGCGACCCGAGCCCTTGCTCCGGCGAGAGCATCCCGAGGCCGCCGCCCCGTCCGCGGTCCGACCGACGCCCCGCGCCCCGGCGTGCTCCGCGCCAGCGCCACCCCGTGGCCAGCAGCTCCCCGTCGCGTCAGCGTGTCCCGCTGTCGTCGTCGCTGTCCGGAAACCCTCCATGTGGATTTCCAGCACCAGAGCCGCTGTTTTCCACGGTTCCTTGCTGTTCCCTGTGGATTTCCAGCACCAGAGCCGCTGTTTTCCACGGTTTCTTGCTGTTCCCGTGGATTTCCCGCTGTCTGTGGACTTTCCCGCTGTTCGGGACTTCTACCTGCTGCCGACTTAGTTCGGATTCCTTTCCCGAGTTTTTCCCGCGGCTCCCCGCCAACAGAAATAGGTAATTTCTGATAATCAGAGTAGTTCGTCCCTCCCGTGAGTCGATGATGATAGATCGGTCCCCCGGTTCCCTCTCGGGAATCCGGATAGCTGCGTTATAATTTTCGTTTAGCTGCGTTAGCTTGATTTCCTGTGTTTTACTTGCTGGGTTGGCGTGAATTGGTTGGTATTGGATTCCCGGATATTTCAGAAATTATTTCGGTGGTGTTGGAATTATTTCTGTGGTGTTGGAATTATTTTGGTGGATATTTCTGTGGACTATTTTGGTTGGAAATGGGTTTTCCCTGGTTTGGGACATTTTGCAGGTGTTTTGTTGGCGCGCTTCCCAGTTTTGGGTTTGTCCCGGAATAGAGGAAGTGCTGCCCAAATTTTTACAAAAATTATATTTTTAATTGATTTCAAAACTGGCTTTCGAAAATGATTTTCTAAACCGATTTTCGGGCGACGACCGTACCGGTCTGTGGGCCCCGGCGAAATGCAAACGCACCGGTCCGACCGGACGTTGAGGCATAAACCGAATTTTGAGGAAAAGGACCGAGTCTGAGACTCCTAGTTTTCTTTTATTTATTATTTTATTTTTAGGCTAAATATTATAGTCATTTAAATTCTGTATTTTATTTAATAATTCAGTCATTTTCTTATTTAATGTAAAAGAAAGATGTATCGGGCATAAGCCCACCCTAGGACCAGTAGCTGTGCCCATGTATTTGTGTAGCGTAGTTATTTTCTTTTCTTTTTCTGGTGGATGTGATTTGGGTGGATTTTGGATTGATTTCATATTCGTAGTTAGGACGTAATTTACGGCTTAAATACGAGTTTAGCTAAAATAAATAAAATATTATTAATTCACTGTTTGTCACTAAAAGAAACTGTATTTTATATACATATTATGAAAACACAAAGTTTTTCAAAATTGTAATCGATTCTCGTGATTTTCCAAATAATCCAATTAACCGGTTAATCAACGCACGTAGTTGCGACGTAATCGTTAGCTGTAAATAAATACAACTTAAAACCTGACTAGGACAGGTCTACTAGAGATTGCAACTAGCACACTTAGTCTGGTTATTCAAGGATCTAAGTCGAGTTCTCAACTGTAGGAACTCGAAGTTACAACTGACGTTCCTCTTCGGTACCGACTCGTCTATCCAGTCATTCTAAAACAAAGGCAAGTGCAGTTATGTCTATTTGGTAATTTATCTAGTAATTGTTTTATTGCAATTTTAAACCACATTGCTACACGGAACTCTCTCCTAGAGTTCGAATATTGACTCATTGATTGAATCTGATTGACTCGGGATATTGGGGGAGTAGTGTAGCGTCTATGACCAATACCCCTATATTGCATCATTGATTGTGCGAGCTGATTCCTCATATACACGGGGATAGGCCGGACCGTATCATTAGGATATAATTGAATCATCCCAAGCCGGTCATAGTTCGTTACCTACTCAAATCACATTATTTTCAATTGTAGAATTGTGAAAAATATTGTTAAAGTATTTCAAATTGTTTAACATTGCAAATTTCAAATTATTATTTGAATTATTGGATATTCGTAATTGTACTTTGCTCCCTCCTGACTGGAGACCCAACATTTTAGGTATCACTGATGAGGCTTTGTTACGCGATCCCAAGACGAGGAATTCGAGATTGCTGAACTGTTTGCCTAGAGTTTTCTTTTATTCATGATGTATAAAAAAAATGGTTTAAGTTGTATCTTTTATTTCATGTAAAAGTTTAATAAAGTTTTAAATTTCCGAATGTTGAGTTGTGACAAATATAATGTTGTTGTATGGTTACCTGCTACTGAACAGCTTACTGCCGCCGTCTCAACAACGGTGCAGGCTGGGCATGATCCGATTCGATCCAAGCAATTGGGACCGGGTCGTGACATGTTTTTAGTGGTGGCCCATGCAGGTCTGAACAACAACTTAGGAAAACATACCTAGAAACAATTAGAACACTAGAACATCAATTTGTCACAACATAGGACCGAAATATATTATAAATAAATATTTTTGTTTGATTATAGACTGGTAGGATACCTTGCTTATGTTTGCATCCTAAACCTTCCAGAGAATGACCATTGACAAGACCAATCCTGCTGGCGATGAGGTGTCATCTCCGGATCATACCCCATATCCTCAACCAAGCCCAGGGTCCTTTCCCTTGCGGCTGATTGACCGTCCCCATAATGCATCCAGTGAAGTTTTTCCTACACTGGCAATTCCTACCTCATCTCAAACTGAATTGCATTTCCTTGGTGGAGTATTCATTTTTGTTGCTCCACCAGTACCAGCAAACACCTTCCAAATGGTTACCCTATTTTAAGAAATCATGGAGATCCAGAAAGCACAAGTTGAAGCCCAGCAGGAACAGATGAATATCACGAGAGAAGACATGAAGAAAGTCATGATGTAGCCTTAGATATCCCCAACCAAGTTAGAGCAGAACTTTGCCCTAGGAAGGATACCCCTGAAGATATTTGGGTCCCATCAAATACTCTACTTCCGGCAGCCTTGTCGTAAGAAGCTATGGGCTTGTAACTACTGCAAGAGGCCTGGTCATCAGACCGTTAGTTGCCGCAAGAGTTTGGGACAATGTTTGGCATGTGGATCTGCTGAACATCGGGTAAAGGACTGCCCTTTATCTTTTTTTCAAACCAGAGCTCATAACCCAGCAACCCCTGTTAGGCCACCACCTAGGGACTCTCTTCCTATCTAGCAGACCTTGCCTCCTACAAAGGCATGATGCAGACTCGAAGTTCATAGAAGATGAAGGACCAGATCAATGAAGGCTCTAGGATTTATGCAGAATGGAACTCTACCTTAGGGAGTACCTATCTTGTTTATGTCCAAGAAGGATGGAACAACGGATGTGCATCGATTACCAGACACTAAAGAACAAGTGCTCTCTGTCCGGATCGAGGATCTGTTTGATCTGTTTGTGTGGAGTTAGGGTGTTTCGAAGTTTGACTTAAGATTTGACTACCATCAAATCAAAGTCAGGAAAGAGGACATTTCCAAAACGGCGTTCAAACACCAAGTATGGGTAGTTTCCTTTGGTCAGGATGTTAGACTGACAAATGCTTCTGCTATGTTCATGAATCTCATGAACAGAGATTTTCATAAGTATTTGAATCAGTTTATCTTCTCCATAGATAACATTCTGATATATATTCGAAGACTGAAGAAGAGCATGAAGAACATTTGAGAAAGTTTTGGAAACTTTGAGGAAAAAGAAGTTTTATGGTAAGTTATCTGAACGTGGATTTTTCTTTGACAAGGTGGACTATTGGCCATGTTGTCAAGAGAAGAAATTTCGATGGAAGATAGCTGCTGTTGAAGAGTGGTAAACCCCAAGTTCAATTCAGAAGTTTCTTGAACTTGGCTGGCTACTATCAGAAGTTCGTGAAGGATTTCGCCAAGATTGCTGAGCCGATGACGAAGCTCACTCGGAAGAATGAAGAGTTCATCTGAACGAAAGATTGCTAGGCGGCATTAAGGAGCTGAAGAAGAGACTTACCACTACACCAATCCTTGCGCTACCCGCAGGAACCGGTGGGTTCTCAATTTACAGTAATGTCTCTGGAAAAGGACTGGGCTGCGTTCTTCAACAACATGGGAAAGTAATTGCTTACACATGTAGGCAACTACAGACTCATGAGAAGAATCATCCCACACCTAATTTGAATTGCTGCATTTATCTTTACTTTGAAGCTATGGAAGCATGATTTTATGGAAAGGGAGTAAAATTTATACGGACTACAAAAGTCTGAAATATGTCTTCACTCAGAAAGGGCTGAATGTTAGACTAAGAAGATGGTTGAAGCAGATGAAGGATTTCGACATCAACCTGCAGTACTATTCAGGTAAGGCTAATGTGGTCACTGATGTACGTGGTCGATACTGATGGCGAAGTTCTTAGCCAAGGAGTGGCACCTGCTAGAAGACATCGAGAAGTTTGGACTGGAGGTTATACTACCTGGAGATAGAAGGACGGAGTTGGATGCTGATTCAGTATTGATGAAGTTCGAGGCTGATGGACAAAAATCAAGAGGACGTAGTTTCAAAACGAGGCACTTTGCAGGCTTAGAGATCAAGTGTTGGCTGGAACACTTGAGGGTTTCTAAATTGATCAGCAGTAGAATTCTGAAGAATGGTACGAGACTTTACGTATCGGCTGACAAACGGAGGAACAAGTTGATGAAAGAAATGCACCAGTCTCAGTATTCCATATATTCAGGAGATAATAAGATGTATTGGAATATGCCTCCATTGATTGGTGTTATGGAATAAAGAAGGACAATTCCAGGTATGGAAATTAGATGTGAATTTGTCAATATAAGGAATTTAGCAAGAGAACAACCAGTTTATTGCAGCCGCTGGACAATTTGGAGTGGAAGTAGAAGCATATAACAATGAACTTTGAGTAAGGATTTCCTTGTTCCCAAGGAGGGAAGGGCACCAATGGGATTATAGAAAACCGACTGACTAAGTCAGCACACTTTCAAAGTTGGTTTATCCACTAAAGAAGTTGGCAGCATTGTACGAGAGGCACATCTACCGGATTCACGGAGTACCGCGGGACGAGCAATCAGAGAGGTCAATCCAGATGCTTGAAGATGTATTGGGATTTTGCATCTTAGAATTTGGTAGGTCTTGGAAAGACTAAATTGCATTTGGTGAAGTTTTCCTACCAGAGGAACAATCAGTTTTGACGGAGCTGGAAATTGAGGCCAGGTACATCAGGTCATTTGAAGTTAAGACGCGTTGGAAGTAGCGTACCAGTTAGCTCTACCAGCTAATCTTGAGAGGTTGCAACGTCTTCTGCGTCACAGCTCAGACGTTACATTTCGGATTCCGAGTCACGTTTTGGATAATTCAGAGCACAAGTTTGGACTTAACCTTTCAGTGTCAGAGAAACCAGTTGCAAGCCTAGTCAGAGGTAAGAAGAAGATCAGAATTCGAGTCATCACTTATTTTCTTATCTTTTCGTTCTAAACTTGACTGATGCTGACGAAGTTAGCCTAGTTTTGCAAGCTATTTTTTTGTCAAGCTTGATCATGACGGTATTTTATTGGGTGCACCCACTAATATATTGTCTAATCAGGACCGGTGCATGATGGTCTGATCAACCTCGTGTACTTTGGTTCGCTTTTGTATTCTTTCTGCATGGATGATATCATAAATAAATTTTTTTTTTCTCTCAACCGTCTCATCCATGACTGCCTTGAAAATCCTTATAGTTGGACCTGGGTTACGGGTGCAATACCTGTACCTATTTGTTTCTCCTACCCTGCCTTTTAAATTTCGAGGACAAAATTTTCTAAGGAGGGAAGATTGTGAAACCCAGTTTTCTTTAGCTAGTTATTTAATTAGAATTTTCGTATTCGTAAATAAAACATTTTCAAATTATTATTATTATTAATATTATTATTGATTATTCTTGGGTGAAAAGAATTTTGAAAATTATAATCAACTTAGATTTTTGGATTTTGAGCCCAGACCCATGCCTGAGCCCAATCCCATTCCTCTCTTTCTTAATTCTAATTTTGACCTGGTTTAATAAATAAAAAAAAAAAATTTGCTTGGTCCTTGCTGATCCCGTAGGACCAGCACTTGCTGTCCACGAGCAAGTAATTTTTCCCCGTTCTTCCTCTCTTCCTATTTCTCCCTATCACCCACGTGAACCACCCAACCCCCACTACTCCCTTAATTACTCCATTCCTCATCCCCACCTCACTCACGAACAGAAGGAAAAGAAAACTCTTTTGTAACTCCCCAACTCTCCATCTCCCTCTATTTACTCAAACCCACACCCCCACTCTCTTAATAACCTCTCCCCACGTCCTTTCTTTCACAGAACCCACGTTTCCTCTCTCATTCAAAAACTCTAACTCTTCTCTCTCTCTCTCTCACGTTTCCATATTCCTGTGGAGAAGAGTTCCTCACAGAACCCATTCCAAACTCTCTTCCTCTCTCTCTGTGGGTTTTCCCCCAAACCCGAGCTCCTCACCCGTGCGCGCGACCCTAGGCCGGGCTCCCTTGCTCCGGCGAGCCGCTGCCCCGCCTTTGCCGCCGTTCTCCGCCGCCCGACCACCGTCCAGCGGTTCCCGCTGCGCGTCCGGCGACCCGAGCCCTTGCTCCGGCGAGAGCATCCCGAGGCCGCCGCCCCGTCCGCTGTCCGACCGACGCCCCGCGCCCCGGCGTGCTCCGCGCCAGTGCCACCCCGTGGCCAGCAGCTCCCCGTCGCGTCAGCGTGTCCCGCTGTCGTCGTCGCTGTCCGGAAACCCTCCCTGTGGATTTCCAGCACCAGAGCCGCTGTTTTCCATGGTTCCTTGCTGTTCCCTGTGGATTTCCAGCACCAGAGCCGCTGTTTTCCACGGTTCCTTGCTGTTCCCGTGGATTTCCCGCTGTCTGTGGACTTTCCCGCTGTTCGGGACTTCTACCTGCTGCCGACTTAGTTCGGATTCCTTTCCCGAGTTTTTCCCGCGGCTCCCCGCCAACGGAAATAGGTAATTTCTGATAATCAGAGTAGTTCGTCCCTCCCGTGAGTCGATGATGATAGATCGGTCCCCCGGTTCCCTCTCGGGAATCCGGATAGCTGCGTTATAATTTTCGTTTAGCTGCGTTAGCTTGATTTCCTGTGTTTTACTTGCTGGGTTGGCGTGAATTGGTTGGTATTGGATTCCCGGATATTTCGGAAATTATTTCGGTGGTGTTGGAATTATTTCTGTGGTGTTGGAATTATTTTGGTGGATATTTCTGTGGACTATTTTGGTTGGAAATGGGTTTTCCCTGGTTTGGGACATTTTGCAGGTGTTTTGTTGGCGCGCTTCCCAGTTTTGGGTTTGTCCCGGAATAGAGGAAGTGCTGCCCAAATTTTTACAAAAATTATATTTTTAATTGATTTCAAAACTGGCTTTCGAAAATGATTTTCTAAACCGATTTTCGGGCGACGACCGTACCGGTCTGTGGGCCCCGGCGAAATGCAAACGCACCGGTCCGACCGGACGTTGAGGCATAAACCAAATTTTGAGGAAAAGGACCGAGTCTGAGACTCCTAGTTTTCTTTTATTTATTATTTTATTTTTAGGCTAAATATTATAGTCATTTAAATTCTGCATTTTATTTAATAATTCAGTCATTTTCTTATTTAATGTAAAAGAAAGATGTATCGGGCATAAGCCCACCCTAGGACCAGTAGCTGTGCCCATGTATTTGTGTAGCGTAGTTATTTTCTTTTCTTTTTCTGGTGGATGTGATTTGGGTGGATTTTGGATTGATTTCATATTCGTAGTTAGGACGTAATTTACGGCTTAAATACGAGTTTAGCTAAAATAAATAAAATATTATTAATTCACTGTTTGTCACTAAAAGAAACTGTATTTTATATACATATTATGAAAATACAAAGTTTTTCAAAATTGTAATCGATTCTCGTGATTTTCCAAATAATCCAATTAACCGGTTAATCAACGCACGTAGTTGCGACGTAATCGTTAGCTGTAAATAAATACAACTTAAAACCTGACTAGGACAGGTCTACTAGAGATTGCAACTAGCACACTTAGTCTGGTTATTCAAGGATCTAAGTCGAGTTCTCAACTGTAGGAACTCGAAGTTACAACTGACGTTCCTCTTCGGTACCGACTCGTCTATCCAGTCATTCTAAAACAAAGGCAAGTGCAGTTATGTCTATTTGGTAATTTATCTAGTAATTGTTTTATTACAATTTTAAACCACATTGCTACACGGAACTCTCTCCTAGAGTTCGAATATTGACTCATTGATTGAATCTGATTGACTCGGGATATTGGGGGAGTAGTGTAGCGTCTATGACCAATACCCCTATATTGCATCATTGATTGTGCGAGCTGATTCCTCATATACACGGGGATAGGCCGGACCGTATCATTAGAATATAATTGAATCATCCCAAGCCGGTCATAGTTCGTTACCTACTCAAATCACATTGTTTTCAATTGTAGAATTGTGAAAAATATTGTTAAAGTATTTCAAATTGTTTAACATTGCAAATTTCAAATTATTATTTGAATTATTGGATATTCGTAATTGTACTTTGCTCCCTCCTGACTGGAGACCCAACATTTTAGGTATCACTGATGAGGCTTTGTTACGCGATCCCAAGACGAGGAATTCGAGATTACTGAGCTGTTTGCCTAGAGTTTTCTTTTATTCATGATGTATAAAAAAAAATGGTTTAAGTTGTATCTTTTATTTCATGTAAAAGTTTAATAAAGTTTTAAATTTCCGAATGTTGAGTTGTGACAAATATAGTGTTGTTGTATGGTTACCTGCTACTGAACAGCTTACTGCCGCCGTCTCAACAACGGTGCAGGCTGGGCATGATCCGATTCGACCCAAGCAATTGGGACCGGGTCGTGACAGGAGGCCTCTAAGTTTACGGAGATTTCTCGGGGGACCCATCTCCATGATTGCCCTCATTTTCTCGGGGTCTACATGGATACCCCGTGCAGTGATGATGAAGCCCAAGAACGATTTCGTAGGGTTCATCTTCAGATTGTGGGCTCGTATTAAGTTGAACACCGTTCTCAGGTCTTGCAGATGATCTTCCTTACGGCGACTCTTGACGGCGATGTCGTCGACATAGCATTCCACTGTCTTGTGCAAATGTTCTCTGAAAATGATACTCATGGCTCGCTGATATGTAGTGCCAGCATTCTTTAGACCGAATGGCATGACTGTGTAGCAGTATGTGCCAATCGGGGTTCGGAATGAGGTGTGCTTTTCATCGTCGGGAGACATCTTGATTTGATTGTACCCCGAGAATCCATCCATGAATGACATACGTTCAAAGCCGCATGTATTGTCGATCATGATGTCTGTGATAGGAAGGAGAAATTCATCTTTGGGGCATGCCTCGTTCAGGTTGCGGAAGTCGATGCAGATTCGAATCTTCCTATTCTTCTTGAGGACGGGTACTATATTGGCGACCCAATCAGGATGTTGCTCTTTACGAATGAAGCCGCTGGCTATTAGCTTGTTGACTTCGGCTTCGATCGCGTCCATGACGCCTGGGCGGAAGCGTCGTTGTTGCTGCTTGACTGGCTTTGCATCTGGCCGTATATTGAGTTTGTGGAGAGCGATGTCAGGATTTAACCCCGGCATGTCTTTATAGCTCCAGGCGAACACATCAATGTATTCTCTGACAAGTTCTAACAGCGACTCTCTTTCTTCGTCAGTTAGGCTTTTACTGATAAAGATCGGTTTTGGAGAAGATTCGCTGCCGAGATCCACTTGTATGACCTCATCTTCAGTAGGAGGTTCTCTCAGTTCGAACCGCTTTTCCCATTGTGCGTCTAATTGCTGGGCCCATGGCTCTAGCTCAAGGATTTCGAGGATGTCTTCGTCTTCCTCGTAAGCGTCGATGAATGCCATGTTGACTG
Organism: Iris pallida; assembly: GCA_029216955.1. Classification (NCBI taxonomy): domain Eukaryota; kingdom Viridiplantae; phylum Streptophyta; class Magnoliopsida; order Asparagales; family Iridaceae; genus Iris; species Iris pallida. The sequence goes on from JANAVB010028771.1 coordinate 90,188, forward strand.
ACATGACTTGTCTGAACACATCTCCGATGCTGGTATCTGAGTCGGAAGTCGGTGATCCGGTTGAATGTGACTGCCAGTCGCATTCTTCATCTGAGCTTTCAGGGGTCATAGTAGGCGTTACATACCCTAAACCGCATCGGGTTTTGTTATAGTAGTTCCGTGGTTTGCCCGTCGGGGCTGGCGTCTTCAAAGGTAATCGTCGTCCAGTGCCATAGTTCAGTCCTGGCGTTGTCTCTAGATCATACCCCTGTTTCTGCATGAGATATTTGGATTGAGGGCTATAGAGATACAGAGGCAGTCTTCCAGCATCTGACCCGAAGTCGACTTCTTCCATGGCGAGGGGATGTGGGTTGTTCGTCCGGCCGAAGATGATTGGGTGGTCCCCTCCCTCGATTATTCGGTAAGCGTCTTCTACTGGAGTAAGTTGGATAGCGGTGTACACATTTGTCACCTGTGTATGTAGGTGAGTGCCTATACCGTGTTCCATAGCATACATTGTACATAGCTTATTGAGCTCGGTGTAGTTCAAAGATAACCCTTTATTGATGAAGTAAGGTATCTTTTCTAGAGGGATTACATCATCTGTAGAGGGAGCGTCAGTGTGGGCAGCCACATACTTGGCTAGCTCTGGTTCCTCTTCGGCTACCCCCTGTGTGAATGAAGATTGAGAGGGCGTCCTAGTCAGCTTGATCTTCAGAGGTTCAACTGACGGAACGGAGCGTGGGGTTGTCGGTAGACTAGCAACCCCCAGTCTGGCACTTGATGTGGAGCGAGGGGTGGCTGGTTCGCTTGAAGTGTCAGACCTCGCATCGGGGTGACGACCTTTCTTAGGCAGGCGTATCGTCAGAGGTCTATCGGAGGGATTGAGCTTCTCTGTTTGGGATTGACCGACTCTCGGCAATCTGATGGTAAGTGGCCCTGTCGTGGGTCTCGGTACCTGGCCGGACCTTGGCAGCCGGATTCTCAACTGCTCTTCCTGTGCCGAGAGGCTAATCGCGTCCTTACGCAACGTGGCCGTAAGAGGTGCAAAATTGCCTGGTTTGTGAGCCTGGAGGTGGATTGTCAGAGGTTCTTCTGATCTCGTGGTTGCTTCAACATCAGTTTGTTTATTTCCTCCTTCAAGGTGCCTCTTCGACTTTTCGTATAGGCAGGAGTCCGAGTAATAAGATTCGACCCCTTTGAAGGGATCGATGTCAGCAAATTCTGTCCTCACGAAGCCGTGCTTGTCGACATATTTGAAGCATTGGTGTAGCGTGGAAGGCACGATCATGTAATCGTGTATCCAAGGGCACCCCAAAAGGATATTATATGAAGTGTCGGCATCTATGACGTAGCAAGTGACTTCTGATTGGAGATCGCCAATCTGACATTTCAGACGGATCTTTCCGATTGGGTAGCTCCTGCCTGAATTGAACCCGCTGATGGCGGTGTTTGTAGGGGTCAGGCGATGCATCGGGATGCGAAGATGATGCAGTAATCCTTTTGGAATGATGCTTATGGAAGACCCAGGGTCAATGTGCATCCGGTCCACCTTTATGTCGCCGATGTAGCCTGTGTAGTATAATGGGCGATCGTGTAGATTAGTCTTGATGAGCATGTCTTGTGGAGTGAAGACGATGTTGGGCATCGCTCCCGTACAGGCACTGTCTTGGAGGTCTGCAGGCTAATTTTCTCCTGTGAGGTTGACCTGAGCCAGGTACGCGTCGACATTTTGAAGTGCATCGCTCAAAGCTATACGGACATCCTTCGAGAGCCTCAGGACTTCATATAAGGACAATTTGGCTGGTGTATTGGCCAATTGCGCCAAGATGTCGAAGTTGTAGGGCCTTTCCAGCCCTTGAGATGTTTCCTTTCGGAGGGATTTATCGAAGCGAGTCTCCTTCGGCCTAGGCTTGTCGGTCGTCGAAGGCTGAGCCGGTCCCGGAGCATCCGTAGTAGTGGGCGGATGATCATCAGTCGAGTTTTTAGCCACAGGTTGAGATTGTGCTCCGGATCGAGTAACAACGGCCGTGCTTCCTCTTCATCTGCTGAGGTGGTACGGCAGGATCTGACTTTTCTACTTTTCTTTTTAGAAGATGGAGGGGACTGAGTTACCTCGTGGACTAGGTCCGGATGGACCCACATGATTTCCCCTCGTGATGTGGTGAGGGGTACTAGACCAGCAGCTTGATCAGACGGGAGATTAGCAATCTCCATCGTTGCCAGAGGGATGGGTATAACCCCGTCCTGGGTCTCTGTTGGAGGGAAGCTGCCGAATTGTACGGACACCATATTGGCTGCCACGGTTACCTCCTCGAAATCGATGGCTAAAGCGTTCGAATCGATGAGGTTTTGGATATATCGTTTCAGTTGGTAGCAGTCGTGCGTAGCATGGTGGATGTAGCGGTGGTAATAGCAGAACTTTGGGTTCTCCAGATCAGCCGGCCGAGGCTCCCGTCTTGGTGGAGGAAGCTGAATCCTATCTTCTTGTATGAGCATGTCCAAGATAGGAGGTTGGGACTCGCTATCTTTCTTCGCCTATTTTAAATACCCTCTGGTTCATCTTGATTCATCTTCGTTGGAAACTATCCACGCTAGGATATATATATTGTAATCATTAAGATCGTAGAAAGTCTCAATAGGCACTAGTGGCTGTTTGTTTAAACAAAATTTCTCCCACTGCCGAAAGATCTTTTTTTCTTGAAAGCTTTCGTGCTTGACATGACCGTCTTCAAAAGAGTAAGTGATTTGAGGCCATTGTTTGTCCGCAGGTTGCGACTCAGACTTCTGGGCTGTATCGGCCACCATAGCCTGCTTGTCTCTGTTGTCCCGGTTATTGGAGGGGCTACCCCCATTGTCGTTGGTGGTGTTGGGACGCTTGCCCTTGTTCTCTCCCTCTGAGATATGTAATCCCAGTTGGCGAGCCTTCTTTAATCGTTCTTCGGTACTTGTAGCACTAATGATAAAAGCCTTCCAGTCCTTGAATTGACTCTCGCCCATCCAGAGACTGATTGTTGGGAGTAGTCTCTTTTGGCAAATTTCGATCAAGGAAGAGTCCGGGTTGCCAGATGGTAACTTCATTGCGGTTTGACGAAACCGCTCAATGTAATTCCTCGTCAGCTCTTTCTCTCCTTGAATGACGTCCATGAGGGTAGACATCATGATGTCCTGCCCTACCTCATAAAACCTCTCCAAGAACAGGCGTTTGAAGCCAGCGAAGGAATGGATGCAATTGTCCGGCAGGTTGCGGTACCAATCGAAGGCGACTCCTTCCAATGCCCCAATGAGTAACCGCGTGAGGATAGCATCATCATGGGGCAGATGGTCGGTAGTGACCTCAAAGTAAGTGATGTACCGACTTGCTGAAGTCTTGCCATCATATGGGTTGATATTGAACGGCTTATATCTTGGTGGAAAGGGAACATCCCTCCATTCAGCAGGATATGGTTGCTGTATCCTGAGGTCTTAAGACTTTTCTCGGACATGGAACATTGCTCGGAGCTCCTGAACCTCTCTTCATACTTCTCGGGCCTCATCTGTCGCGGTAGGGGCTGTTATCTCGGGAGGATTGTTGCCCGGGTTCGGTGCCGCTGAATTTGAATCTACGTTGATTGCGGGACCCGTGCTTGTCTGGCCAGGTGTCACCCCCTGCAGATTAGGAAGCGCCGCTTTGATCTCGTCTACAGACTTGACCAAGGCGTGCAATATGGCCTCCAAAGTGTCGATGCGCTGGCGATTACCGGAACCGCCTTGATTGCTGTCTGTCATGAACACCGTCTTCACATGAGGAGTGACGGAAGGAGTGGTGGAGGATGTACCCTCCGAGTCGTACCCGTGCATCGAGAAATCATCAGGATATGTGGGGATGTTCTCTTCTGGTTCGGACTCGGAAGGAACACTACCCCCAGCTTTGGAGCTTGCTTCGTCTAGGATGTCCTTGGGGACGTCGGTATCTGTTGTATCCGTCGGAGGATTTGCTTCCTCCAGTCCGTATTCCTGGAATGTCGGATTATCGTGGATGTTTGGAGGAGTGCTACCCCCAGTTCCGACGACCCCCAATGTTACAGACGATGAACTTCCTACTGCAGCAGTTTTCGTCTTCGAACGGGTGTGTTGAAATACTCCAGTGGAGGATAACCCTTTAGACGACGGTTTCTTAGCTGCAGTAGTTGACACCTTTGGGCTGGAGATGCTCGTTTTCTTCCCTCTTCCCTTGGCGAGAACTTTCTGCACGGACTTGTAGGAGACAACAGGAGGTACCTCGTCTTCTGAGCTCGGGTGATGTAGTCCTTGGAAGACGGATGGCCGGTCTTCCGTCACTGCCGCGTTGTTGCAACAGCAGTTGACGATGATCTGGGTGCATTGATGTCCGTGTGAGGGCTCTTTACACCCCGAAGCTCCTTCTCTTTCCTTGCGTTTGTGGAGGATAACCTCACGCAGGTCAGAGGAACCACTTTGTCTGTTTGCCGCCGGGGGCTGGACTTGAGTAGTTTTATACAACTTCCCATCAGAGGCCCGCGTGATAATTAGCGAGACGCCCCGATAGACAGAGGTTAGGGCAGCCGTCTGGACTAGATGAGCCCGCGCTGCCCTAGACTTCCTCCTTTTAGCACCTGTGGGTGCGTAATAGGAGGAGTCTAAGTCGAATACCACAGAGTCTGGATTATCATCCAGAGAATGATCAGAGTCAGGACCGCATGAAAGCCGGTCGAAGACTGATCGAGAGAAGCGTGGGACGGACGCTATGCGGCTAGCATTGGGTACCGTGCAAGCTGTCTGCATACGGTTGTCTTTTGTTGTAGGTTGAGTCTTTATGCGGCTAGGAGTCACGACCGTGCAGGATGACCGCATGCGGTTGGCATCTGTGGCCGCATAGATTTTCTGCAAGCGATTGACTTTAATAGCCGCATGAGTCTCATCCGTGCGGTTGGCAACTGTAGCCGCATAAGTTATGCGGCTGACAGATGTGGCCGCATGAGTTTTCTTTATGCGGTCGGCGGTTGTAGCCGCATGGGCTTTCTCCCTGCGGCTAATACTCTTCTGCGGCTCGGATCGCGTAGAGTTCCTCTTTGCCCCTGCAAGTCCAGCATCATAGTGTTTTCTTCTGCCGGACTTGGGGACAGCAGAGTTGTCTACGGTATGAAGTGGGGCCGCAGGGGAGTCTTTCTCGCCATCTTGAGCAATAGAGAGCACCCCATCAAGGGCTTGCGGAGGAGCAAATGATTTTGGCCTCCACTCTTTGTGAGCCTTTATGGTGCGGGTACGCTTCTGGACCGGGCCAGTGCTACCTTCAGAGAGCATCTCTTCGAACGCCTGTTGGTCGAAGCGTACGACCATCTTCTGTTGTGTAGAGCCAAGTTTGGCTACGTCCGATTGTGTCACCAACTCCTCAGCCGTGGAGAAGTTAGTCCCCAGCAGAGTCTCTATCGTGTTTGCCATTGATTATAAAAGTACAGAACAATTATCGGAGGACTGAACTTAGACTCACAATACAAACTCGCTCGTACAAAGAAAGCCTAGGGACAAAAACCTAGGACAGCAGTCTAAGTACGATTGTTTATTTTAGATTCTGGGGGGTGACGATAGAGGCTCGGGAAAGCGACGGCTGCTCTGCCTTACTCCTTGGACGATCGGTACGCAGCCTTGACTCGGGAAAGATCTGCTTGGTCGTTGACGAAGAAATGCCTTCTTGCTCTCTCTCTGATTGCTCTCCTGGCTTCTCTCTATCTGTGTATATTCTCTCTCTGACTATGGGGGAAGTCTCTCTGTGTATACGTATTCTTCTCTAGTTTTTTTTTTTGTATATCCCTCTATATATTACAAGGGAATGGCACCTTGCTATTTATAATAGTGGGATGTGATCACTAGGGTTGCCAATGATTAGCTCTTGGAGATGGCGGCGGCCTGGGGATTGATCAATCCAGGCCGTTCGTTTCTGATTGTGACGAATCAGAACCATTAAGGGTAGATTACACCAAATCCCTATTAGCAATTAATACTGATTGGCATAAATCTTTCTTATAATAATTCTCTAATATCTGCAAATAAATCAAATTTATTCTCCTGCCACGTGCCCCAGATCATTGGGATTCGACCCGATCTTGGATTGCCATAAATCTGGAAGATTGATCGGTTGAGGACACGTGTCCTGAGAGCCAATGGTGAGACTGGAACCGCATGCAGATTGGGCCGCATGAGATTTGGGCCGCATGAATTTTGGGCCGCATAAGACTTGGGACACCTGTCAGGGCTATCTGGGCAGTGGCCCCCTCCTTCAGACTTCTGAACCATATGATGAGCCGCATGAACCGCATAATGGTATGTTTGCTTGAGCCGCATGGGCATGATCTTCTTGAGCCGCATAGGGATGATTCCACTCGAGCCGCATAGGACAGTTTCACTCTGAACCGCATGGGAAGTCTTCACTTCGAGCCGCATAAGCACACCCACGTGGCAGGGCCACGTGGCATTTTGTTGCTCTCGGGGGATCGTGTCAGAGATTTCTTTCTCTTCCCTAGAGATTCATCATCATGACAGAGTCATAATTACCTGCTTTGGTGTCAGGTCTGTCAACTTTTCAGAGGGGTCAGCCGTCAAAGCAATTAATGCAGCATGGATCGGAGGGGAGCACTGTCACGCCACATGTCTTCTGAGCCGCATGGAATACCTCTGGCCGCATAGCTCCTTATGCCGTATGACTCCCTGAGCCGCATGCGTTTTCTGAGCCGCATGGGTCTTTCTCTAGTATTTTCTATGCTTCTACAGCGCCGAGGGAAATTTTGTACGTGGCTGCCTTGTATTATGTTATGGCGAATAAGCCTCCTGTCAATTTCGATCCGAGTACCAGTTTTATCGTGGGTACCGGTTTAGAGGAAAAGCCCAAGGGGGCTAAGGCTAGAAAGCAACTAGTGCTCCAGACTCCCCTCCCTGAATCAGAATCTTTCGAGGCGGCTGAGGAGGATGACGATCATGATAGCGAAGAAGTAGCGGATCAACCGCTTGCCACACCAGACGAACTGGCGGAGGATCCGTCGCTTGCTACACAAGAGAAAGTAGTGAGGGAAGGACAGCCTCTCGCTGTGTCTGGTCCCTCATATAAACGAGTCAGACGTGAGTCTTCTGACGGTAGAACGACCTTTTCTGTGAAAAGAGCCGCCGTTAGGTCTCATAGGTTGCTTATTACCGAGAGGGGTGAGGATGCTGACGATGCTCCGGAGGTAAGACTATGTTGGAGCTATCTTTTTGTTGTGGTTTTCTTTTTCTTGGAGATATGACCTAATCATTTTTTTCTTTGTAGGCGTCTGACGAACCAGGTTCTCATGAACCGTCTGCTGCCCCTGGAGTTGATCCGGCCCTTGCTGCTTTGATTAGTAGCATGTGTGCTGCGGTCCTTTCTGCGCGGACTATCTCGGCGGCGGCTGAGGACACCCAAGTTGCTGAGGCCTCGGTCCGGGGTGACGAAGGTTTCCTCGGGCCTGTCTCTGAGATTGCTGAATTTCATCAAGGCGACGCCGATCTCGTCGCATCCCCTCCCGAGGGTACCGTGGCGGACGAGTCTATTATATTTGACTCGGAGGCCGCTGGTGGAGAGGTTGTGGTGGCCGTAGGCGAACCTCAGCCTCCACACTCTTCTGCTGGTAAGATAAGCCAAATATTGACTAGTGAGGGGGCTTATTTGCTCTATCAACATATCCTCCAGTTCAAATCGATTCATGGTTGTCTTGGCCCTACAGGTCCTGACCCTTTACTTCCCACAGCGGATGTTCTTGGGGAAGGCTCGGCCTGCTGCGATCTGGAGAAAAGGAGCGTTTTCTCTCCTTCACCGACTCATGTCGAGGGGCCTTCCGCCAGCTCCGGGCAGATGAGAGTGGAGCTTGTTCCGGGAGCGATGGTCTCCACCTCTTCCTCTGCTGCTTATTCGGCTTCGGAGAATGACTTCTCGACCCTGCTGAGCATTCAGGTTCTGCGGGCTGCTGAAGAGAGTTGGCCGATGTTCAGGCGTCCTTCCGTACGGAGTTTGTTTCCCTCGTGACAGGAGCGGCAGATTCTGTCACGTCTTCTTCAGTGTTGTCAGCTACACTCCCGTTGACGCCGGCTTCTTCGGAGGCTCTGGACGAGGTATCTCAGGATGTGGTCGACAGCTTCTATCGCCATTTAAAGTGGGGCGTTGATGCTGCCGTAGAACGGGGAACCCCTTTTTCTCTGTCCCTGCGGTGCGCTCGGGGTCAAATTGAAACATTGAAGACTCTTCCTGGCGGGGTGGGGTTGGCTGCGCTCCTGGAGCCCAAGTTGGCAGAGGCTGATCAGCTCGTGACCCGATTGCTGGTGTTACGGCAGGCTGACTTGCCTGCTGCGATTGAACGGGAGCGGGGCTTCCTTATTGCTGCTCGGGATAGGATAAAGCTCGCTCGAGACACTGCCGGACCAGTTGTGAAGGGGGACCTTGATGAGCTTTCCGTTTCGTATGACAGGCTGGGTCGTCGAAGTCAAGCTTGTAGGGCTCGAGAAGAGATTGCTTCTCGTGGAATAGCTGACACGAAGAAGCGGATTCTCGCACTTCAAAGGGAACTGGCCTTCCTAGAGTCGGAGTTGAAGGCTGCTCATGCGGAACAGGAGTCAATCGTTCAGGAGGCCGAAAAGGTTTCCCAATCTTCTGCTAACCTGGAGCGGGCTTTCAAGAAATTCGAGGACAACTGGCAAGCTCATGCTCATCTGGAGGACGCGGCGGTGCTGACCCAAGAGGCAGAGCGTCGAGGTAAATAGAGGTTTGAGCGGTCGGTTGCCTTGCTGACGGACCGTCTCACGGTGCTATGTGCCCCGGAGCAGTGATCGGTTTTTCTGTTTTCTTTTGCTTTTCTTTTTTTTTCTTTTCTTTCTTCTTGTTTTCATTTTGTAAGGGATGTAATCTCAAATGATGTAGCACTTTGAATTTTGAATAAATGAGCATATTTCAACTCATCTTCTCTTTCTCGTACTCGTGGTGTTTATGGAATTGGACCTGCTGGAGGATTATTTGTGGACCTGTTACCCTGGGCGTACCTTGGTTTTAGGTACGAGTAACAAGTTTTGGGGAAGAATGCCTAGAACAACTTTGCGATAAGACAGCTATAGAAGTTTTTGGTATTCGAAAGAATGCCAGGGAGCAACTGGGCTCCCAGGCATGATAGGGAAGGGATGGGCGTGTACTGGAGACTTAGTACAGCATCTGTGGTCGACTAAGGACATTTGTGGTCATCGGAAGACGTTTGTGGGCCTATTATCTTTGGGCGTACTCAGATCGTGGGTACAGATAATAAGTCGAGGGTGGATCATAATACTTACTCAGAGGTAGTGAGGACATGGCGAGTATGGGGATTCCTTTACCGTTGGATCTTCCTGCTCAGAGGTAGTGAGGACATGGCAGGAGTGACTTTACGGAAGATATTTGTGGTCAACAGAGGACATTTGTGGTCAACAGTGGATATTTGTGGTCAACAGAGGACATTTGTGGTCAACAGAGGACATTTGTGGACCTATTATCCTTGTCGTACTCCGGTTATGGGTACAGATAATAGGTTGAAAGAGAACCGACATACTTACTCAGAGGTAATGAGGACATGGCAAGTATGAAGGTTTCTTCTACGAAGCCTTCCCACTCAGAGGTAATGAGGACATGGCAGGAGTGGGCTCAATGAAGAGGGGGTACATAAAACGACTCAGAGGTAATAAGGATATGGAAGTTCTATGTAGGGGTGATTTATTTTTGGCGGAAGTGAAACGACTCAGAGGTAATAAGGACATGGCCGTTTTAGAAATTTGTGGATCGCTTACCCTTTTTTTGTGCACTGGAAGTGCGGGTATTGGATCATGGGGGAGGATCTCCTCCAGGAAGAAAGTTCAGAGATATGATCATACATGACTTTCTATCTGAAAGAGTGACCGGGATGTGAGTTCAGAGGTACCATCGGGTATATGACTCGATATTGTAAAAGTGTGAGTTCAGTGGCACCAGCGGGCACATGACTCGATAATCTGGGATGTTGTAGATATGAGTTCATCGGCACGAGAGAGTGCATGACTCGGGAATCTGGAGAATGGTGAGTGTGAGTTCAGCGGTACTTGCAGGTACGTGACTTAATGATCTGGAAAATTGTGAGGGCGAGTTCAGTGGTACCAGCGGGTACGTGACTCAAAAATCTAGAAAGTTATGAGGGTGAGTTCAGCGGTACCAGCGGGTACGTGACTCGTATGATTGGAAAATATGGGAATGAGTTCAGAGGTACCAGCGGGTACATGACTCGATGTATGGAACCAGAATATAAGTTCAGCGGTACTGGAAGGTACATAACTCGACACTCTGAGATGTCTCGAGGATTTTGTTTCAGACATAATACTTCTTCAGGAACTTGCCGTTGATGGGCAACATGAGCAAGTCTCCGTTTTGCTTGGCGAGGCGGTAAGCACCGTTGGAGAATACGGCTTCGATGATGAACGGGCCTTCCCATTTTGGTTGTAATTTACCGGCGGTTTTATGCGTCATAACCATCAGCCTCCGAACCGCCAGAACGAGATCGCCTACTTGGAATGTTCTGACCTTGACCTTCTTGTTGAAAGCGCCGGAGATTCTGGCCTGATATTGTTCGATTCGCTGTTGAGCTAACAGGCGTTTCTCGTCTAGGGCCTCCAATTCCTGTAGTCGGCGATGGTGGTTTTCGTCTGTCGTCAACTGATGTGTGAGGGCAACACGGAGTGAGGGGATCTGAGTTTCTAATGGGAGAACTGCCTCGCTCCCGTACACCAGGGAGAATGGTGTGTTCCCTGTGGCCATTCGGACTGTGGTGCGATACGCCCATAAGCATTCGCCGAGCTTCTCGTTCCAGTCGTGCTTGTTAGAGGACACGAATTTCTTGAGTAGCTTGATTATGGTTTTGTTGAATGCTTCTGCTAACCCGTTGGCTGCTGGGTTGTAGGGTGTCGAAGCAATGTTCTGAATTCGGTGCTTGTCGCAGAACCGATAAAATGTGTGGCTTACGAACTGTGGCCCATTGTCGTGAATGATCCTTCGGGGCAGTCCAAAGCGATAGATGACATGATGCTTAAGGAAGCTGATCACGTTTGAAGTTTTCACCTCTGCCAATGGGATGGCTTCCGCCCATTTGGAGAAGTAATCGGTGATTGCGAGTATGAATCAGTGTCCTTTGGACGAAGGCGGGGTAATTGGGCCGATGATGTCCATCCCCCATGCTTCGAATGGCCAGGATGCCACAGTCGAATGTAGGAATTCAGATGGCTGGTGGATAAAGTCGGCGTAGATTTGGCAGGCTTTGCACTTTCGTGCATAATCTATTGCGTCTGCAACCATCGTGGGCTAGTAATAGCCCATTCGGCGAAGGCGGTCTTGCAGTTTTGGGCCGGTGATGGGCTCCACAGACACCATTATGGGCTTTGCGTACGGCTTCCTTGGCTTCTGTATTTGATAGACACCGAAGCAGTAACCCATCATAGGATCGGCGATACAACATTTTCGTTTCCGTATCGTAGAAGAATCTGAGAGAACGTCTTCTGATAGAAGTAGCTTCCTTCGGATTCTCTGGCAGAATGTCGTATACTATGAAATCGATGAACGGCTGTCTCCAGTCTGGTGCTTCGTCGACCGAAAGGGCGGAGTAGCTTTCTATGCATTGGACGTTATCCTTAGGACAGACCAGTTTACGGCATGTTATGTCGACTTGATGAGGAGCGTAATTTAGCACAGCTAGGGAAGCGGCCAAACTAGCTAGGGCATCAGCCTCAATGTTCTGGAGTCTGGGAACATATTTTATAAAGAATCCTTCCAGAGACGAGATGATGTCGATTGCTATTCGGTGATACGGGATCATGTCTTCGTGGCGGACCTCGTACGACCCCCGAATCTGATTGACGATTAACTGCAAGTCGCCGTATGCTTCAAGATTCTCTACCCCCAGTTCCTTTGCAAGCCGGAGGCCAATGACCAAGGCATTGTACTCGGCCACATTATTTGAACAGGGCTCCGTGAGTGAGTAGGCCCGATTGATCACCAAGCCGGAGGGAGAAATCAGTACCACTCCGACTCCAGCGACGATGTTGCCTTTGGGTCCAATTCTTGAAGCGCCGTCGAAGAATATTCGCCAAATGGCATCATGGGAGACTGCATTTGAACTAGTGACCTCGTTCGGTATTTCTTCATATACCCTAGTCGTCTCCGAACCAGGATGGGCTGCTAGAAAGTCTGCCAGAGCCTGACCTTTAACAGCCTTTTGCGGGACGAAGATCATGTGGTATGGTGATAGTAATATCGCCCAGGTTTGGTCATGAGGACCCTGAGGGGGTTGATCCGCGATATCACGTGGATGGTTTGTCCCATGATGTAGTGTCGCATTTTCTGGATGGCGAACACGAGAGCAAGGCATTCCTTCTCTACGATCGTGTATCGGTATTCTGGCCCAATCATCTTCCGACTGAGGTAGTATATAGCTTGTTCGTGGCTCGCATCATTGTTCTGTGCCAACAGAGCACCAAGAGAATGTTCCATCGCTCGCACATAGAGCAGGAATGGCTTTCCAGCAACAGGAGCTACCAGGACTGGGGGGTTTGACAAATATTCTTTGATACTGTCGAAAGCGCGCTGACATTCCTTATCCCATACGAAAGAGACTCCCTTTTTCATGAGATGGGTGAATGGTTGACATCGTCCGGAGAGATTAGAGATGAATCTCCTGATGTAAGCTAGCCTGCCTTGGAGGCCTCGGAGTTCGCGGAGATTTCTCGGGGGACCCATCTCCATGATTGCCTTTGTTTTCTCGGGGTCGATGTGAATGCCCTGAGAAGTGATGACGAAACCCAGGAATTTCCTGCTGGAGACACCCAAGAATGATTTCGTAGGGTTCATCTTTAAGTTGTGTGCTCGCATTAGGTCGAACACTGCCCTGAGATCTTCCAGATGATCTTCCTTCGAACGGCTTTTGACAGCGATGTCATCGACGTAGCATTCCACTGTCTTGCGCAAATGGTCTCTAAAGATGACGCTCATAGTCCTCTGGTAAGTAGCGCCAGCATTCCTTAAACCGAAAGGCATAACGGTGTAGCAATATGTACCAATCGGTGTTCGGAATGATATGTGCTTCTCGTCGTCAGGGAACATCTTGATCTGGTTGTATCCTGAGAAGCCATCCATGAAAGACATACGTTCGAAGCCGCAGGTGTTGTCGATCATGATATCTGTGATAGGAAGAGGGAATTCATCTTTAGGGCATGTCTCATTCAGATTCCAGAAGTCAATACATATTCGGATCTTCCCGTTCTTCTTGAGAACTGGTACGATGTTGGCTACCCAGTCTGGATGCTGCTCTTCGTGAATGAAGTCGCTGGCTATCAGTTTGTTGACCTCGGCTTCAATGGCATTCATGACATCGGGGCGAAACCGTCGTTGCTGTTGCTTGACAGGTTTTGCATCCGGACGAATATTGAGTTTGTGGAGTACGATCTCGGGGTCCAATCCTGGCATATCTTCATAGCTCCAGGCGAACACATCGATATACTCTTTGACGAGTTAGAGCAGCGACTCTCGCTCTTCATCTGTCAGACTCTAGCTGATGAAGATTGGCTTCGGGGAGGCTTCATCACCAAGATTAACTTGTATGACCTCATCCTCAGTGGGAGGTTCTCTTTGCTCGAAACGCTTTTCTCATTGTTCATCTAGCTGTTGGGCCCACGGCTCAAGCTCGAGGATTTTCGTAATGTCTTTATCTTCTTCATAAGCGTCGGCGAAAGCCATGTTGACTGATAGGACTTGTCTGAATACATCTTCGATGCTGGTATCCGAGTCAGAAGTTGGTGACCCGGTCGAATGTGAATGCCAGTCACATTCTTCATCTGAACTTCCAGGGGTCGTTGTGGGTGTTACATACCCTAATCCACATCGAGTCTTGCTATAGTAGTCCCGTGGTTTGCCAGCCGGGGCCGGAGGCTTCAAAGGTAATCGTCCTCCCGTACCGTAGTTCAAACCCGGTGTCGTTTTCCAGATCATACCCCTGCTTCTGCATGAGATATTTAGATTAGGGGCTATAAAGATACAGAGGTAGTCTCCTGACATCCGATCCAAGGTCGACTTCTTCTATGGTGAAGGGATGTGGATCGTCCTTCCTGCCGAAGATGATTGGATGGTCCCCTCCCTCGATTATTTGGTAAGCGTCTTCTGCTGGAGTAAGCTGGATTGTGGTATAGACATTTGTCACCTGTGTGTGTAGGTGAGTGCCTATACCGTGTTCCATAGCGTACATTGTACAAAGCTTATTAAGCTTGAGGTAGTTCAAAGATAACCCTTTATTGATGAAGTAAGGTATCTTTTCTAGGAGGATTACATCATCTACGGAGGGAACATCAGTGTGGGCAGCCACATACTTGGCTAGCTCCGGTTCCTCTTCGACTATCCCCTGTGTGAATGAAGACTGAGAGGATGACCTGGGGAGCTTGATCGTCATCGGTTCAGTTGATGGAGCTGAGCGTGGAGTTGTTGGCAGACTAGCAACCCCCAGTTTGGTACTCGATGTGGGGCAAGGAGTGGCTGGTTCGCTAGAAGTGTCAGACCTTGCATAGGGGTGACGACCCTTCTTGGGAAGGCGTATCGTCAGTGGCTTATCGGAGGGTTTGAGCTTCTCCGTTTGGGGTTGACCGATTCTCGGCAGCCTGATTGTCAGTGGCCCCGTTATGGATCTGGACACTTGGCCAGACCTTGGCAGCCGAATTATCATCTGCTCTTCCTGTGCCGAGAGGCTGATTGTGTCCTTATGCAGAGTAGCGGTAAGGGGTGCAGACCTGCCCGGTTTGCGAGCTTGGAGGTAGATCGTCAGAGGCTCTTCTGATCCTGTGGCTGTCTCGGTACTAGCTTGTACATCTCCTTTACCAAGATGCTTCTTCGATTTTTCGTACAGGCGGGAGTCTGAGTAGTAAGATTCGACCCCTTTGAAGGGATCGATATCAGCAAATTTTGTCCATACGAAGCAGTGTTTGTCGACATATTTGAAGTACTGGTATAGCATAGAAGGCACGATCATATAATCGTGTATCCATGGGTGCCCCAAGAGGATGTTGTAAGAAGTGTCTGCATCTATGACGTAGCAGGTGACTTCGGATTGGAGGTCGTCGATTTGACACTTCAGACGGATCTTCCCAATAGGGTAGCTCCTGCCCGAATTGAAACCGCTGATGGCGGTGCTTGTAGGCGTCAGGCGATGCATTGGGATGCGGAGATGATGTAGCAGACCCTTCGGGATAATGCTTATGGAAGAGCCACGATCAATGTGCATCCGATCCACCTTTACGTCGCCGATGTATCCAGTGTAGTATAGTGGACGATCGTGCAGATTTGTTTTGATGAGCATATCCTGTGGAGTGAAGACGATGTTGGGTATTGCTCCCGTACAGGCGCTGTCTTGGAGATCTGCAGGCGGGTTTTCTTCCGTGAGGTTAACTTGAGCCAGGTACGCGTCGGCATTTTGGAGTGCGTCGCTCAAAGCCGCACGAACATCCTTTGAGAGTCTCAGAAGCTCGTATAATGACAACTTGGCCGGTGTGTTGGCCAATTATGCCAAGATGTCGAAGTTGTAAGGCTTCTCCAACCCTTGGGCTGTCTCTTTTCGGAGGGATTTGTCGAAGCATGTCTCCCTCGGCCTAGGCTTGTCGGTCGTCGAAGGCTGAGCTGGTCCCGGAGCATCAGTTGTAGTGGGTTGATGATCTTTAGCTGGATTGTCAACCACAGGTTGGGATTGTGCCCCAGACCGCATGACAACGGCTGTAGCTTCTTCGATATCTGCCGAGATTGTGCGGCAGGATCTGACTTTTCCACTCTTCTTCTTGCGAATGGAAGATGGTGTGGACTGAGTCACTTCAGATACCAAGTCTGGATGGACCCACATGACCTCCCCTCGTGATGTGGTGAGGGGCACCAGACCAGTAGCCTGATCTCAGGGAGGTGGAAGATTAGCAATCTCCATTGTCGCGAGAGGGATGGGGACCACCCCATCTTGAGTTTCCGTCGGAGGGAAGTTACCGAATTGTACGGACACCATATTGGCTGCCACGGTTACCTCTTCAAAATCGATAGCCAGAGCATTCGAATCGATGAGGTTTTGGATGTACCGTTTTAGCTGGTAGCAGTCGTGTGTAGCATGGTGGACGTAGCGATGATAATGGCAGTACTTTAGGTTCTCCATCTCTGCCGGTCGTGGTTCCCGTCTTGGTGGAGGAAGCTGAATTTTGTCCCCTTGTATGAGCATGTCCAGGATGGGCATGACGTGACCGTCTTTGAAGGAGTAAGTGATTTGCTGCCATTGTTTGTCTGGTGGCTTTGGCTCAAGTTTCTGCGCGGTATCGGTCACCATAGCCTATTTTCCCTTGCTGTCCAGATTGTTGGAGGGGCTACCCCCATTGTCGTTGTTGGGACGCTTGCCCTTGTTTTCTTCTTTCGAGATGTACAATCCCAGTTGGCGAGCCTTCTTCAGTCGTTCTTCGGCACTTGTGGCACTGATGATGAACGTCTTCCAATCCTTGAATTGACTTTCGCCTATCCAGAGACTGATTGTTGGAAGAAGTCTCTTTTGGCAAATTTCAATTAAGGAGGAATCCGGGTTTCCAGGCGGCAACTTCATGGCGGTTTGGCTGAACCGCTCGATGTAGTTTCTTGTCAGCTCTTTCTTCCCTTGGACGACCTCCATGAGGGTGGACATGGTAATGTCCTGTCCTACTTCGTAGAATCTCTCCAAGAACATGCGCTTGAAGCCGGCGAAGGAGTGGATGCAGTTATCCGGCAGATTGTGATACCAGTCGAAGGCGACTCCTTCCAATGCCCCGATGAATAATCGTGTGAGAATGGCATCGTCATGGGGCAGATGGTCGGTGGTGACCTCGAAGTAAGTGATGTACCGACTTGCTGAGGTCTTGCCATCATAAGGATTGATATTGAACGGCTTATATCTTGGTGGGAATGGAACATCCCTCCATACAGCAGGGTACGGTTGTCGTATTCTGAGGTCTTAAGAGTTTTTTCGAGCGTGGAACATGGCTCGGAGCTCTTGGACCTTCCTTTTCGCTTCGCGTGCTTCGTCCACGGCGGTGGGGGCCGTTGTTTCCGGAGGATTGTTGCCCGGGTTTGGTGCTGCCGAATTCGAGTCCGCATTGACCGCGGGACCCGCGCTTGTTTGGCCAGGCGTCCCTCCTTACAGAGTTGGAAGGGCCGCTTTAATCTCGTCTACAGACTTGACCAAAGCAAGCAATATGGCTTCGAGACTGTCGATGCACTGGCGATCACTAGAACCACCTTGGTTGCTGTCTATCATGAATACCATCATCACATGAGGAGAGATAGACGGAGCGGTGGAGGAAGCGCCCTCCGAATCGTACCCTTGTAGCGAGAAGTCATCGGGGTATGTGGGTATGTTCCCTTCTGATTCAGACTCGAAAGGAACAGTACCCCCAGTCTCCGAGTTCGCCTCATCTTGGGAGTTGTGGATGTCGTCGGGGACGTCGAGGTTTGCTGTATCCGATGGGAGAGTTGTCTCCCCTGGCTCGTCTTCTTGGAACATCGGGTTGCTGTGGAGGCTCAGAGGGGTGCTACCTCCAGCCCCAGCAACCTCCTGCGTTATGGACGACGAATCCTCCACTGTAGCAGATTTCGTCTTAGAGCGAGTACCTTAGAAAACTCCGGTGGTGGGCACCCGCTTAGACGACAGTCTTTTAGTCGCAGTGGTTGAGATCTTCGGGCCGGGAACATTCGTCTTCTTCCCCCTTCCATCAGCGGGGACTTTCCGAGCAGAGTTACAGGAGACGACGGGTAGTGCCTCGTCTTCGGATGATGGCTGTTGCAGTCTTTGAAAGACAGACTGCCGGTCTTTTTGCCTCGTCGTGCCATTGCAGTAGCAGTTGACGATGACTTGGGTGCAGTGACGTCCGTGGGAGGACTCTTTCCACCCCGATGCATCTTCTCATTCCTTGCGTTTATGGAGGATGGCCTCACGCAAGTCAGATGGGTCTGGACCGGCCATGCTTGCTCTCGGGATTTTGGAAGACTTTTGTGAACCTCTCTATCCGTCTGCCGCCGGGGGCTGGACTCGAGTGGTTCTGTACAACTTTCCATCCGAGGCCTGCATAATAATCAGCGGGACGCCCCGATAGTCAGAGGTTGGGGCAGCTGACTGGGCTTGGTGGGCCCGCGCTGTCCTAGACTTCTTCCTTTTAGCACTCGCGGGTGCGTAATAGGAAGAGTCCAAGTTGAATACCACAGAGTCTGGCTTATCATCCAGAGAATCATCAGGGTCAGGACCGCATGAGAGACGGTCGAAGACTGATCGAAAGAAGCGTAGAACAGACGCTATGCGGCTAGGATTAGAAATCGTACAGGCTGTCTGTATACGGCTGTCTTTAGCTGTCGGATGAGTTGTTCTTGTGCGACTAGGAGTCACGACCGTACAGGCTGGCCGCATGCGGTTGGCAATTGTGGTCGTATGGGTTTTCTGCAAGCGATTGACTTCAGTAACCGCATAAGTTTCATCCATGCGGTTGGCAACTGTAGCCGCATAAGCTATGCGGCTGACAGGTGTGACCATATGAGTTTTCTTCATGCGGCTGACGGATGTAGCCGTATGAGCTTTCTGTATGCGGCTAGCACCCTTATGCGGCTCGGATCGCATAGAGTTTCTCTTTGCCCCTACAAGTCCAGCATTATAGTGTTTTCTTCTGCCGGACCTGGGGACAACAGAGTTGTCTATGGTCTGAAGTGGGGCCGCAGGGGAGTCTTCCCTGCCGTCTTGAGCAACAGAGGGTATCTCTACAAGAGCTTCAGTAGGAGCGAACGATCGGGGTCTCCACTCTTTGCGAGCCTTCTTCGTGCGGGCTTGCTTCTGGACCGGGCCAGCGCTCTTGTCGGAGAGCATTTCTTCGAACGCCTGTTGGTCGAGACGGACGACCATCTTCTGTTGCGTGGAGCCAAGTTTGGCTGCATCCGATTGCATCACTAACACCTCAGCCGTAGAGAAGTTTGTCCCCAGCAGAGTCGCCATCGTGTTTGCCATGAAATATAGAAGAGCAGAACAGTTTTATGGGAGGACTGGACTTTTACTTCACGTTACAAACTCGCTTGTACAAAGAAAGCCTAGGGACAAAAACCTAGGTACAGCAATCTAAGTACAATTGTTTATTTTTGATTCTGGGGGGTGACGATAGAGGCTCGGAAAGGCGACGGCAGCCCTGCCTTACTCCTTGGACAATCGGTATGCAGCCTTGGCTCCTGTGACGAGATGTTTGGCGTTGATGAAGAAATACTCTTCTTGTTCTTCTAGTATTGCTCTTCTGGCTTCTCTCTCTCTGGATTGATCTCTGTGTATTTTCTCTCTGATTATTCGGGGGAGCCTCTCTCTGTGTATGCGTCTATATATTTTGCAAGGGAATGGAACCCTACGATTCATAGGAATAGGGTGTGATCATTAGGGTTGCAAATGATTGCTTCTTGGAGATGGCGACGGCTTGTGGATTGGTCAATCTAGGCCATTAATCTTGAGCATGAAGGATCTGGGCCATTAATGAGGATTATGCCAAATCATGTCAGTCATTAATGTTGATTGCAATAAATCCCCATCATGATGATTTGCTGATGTCCGTAAACCTAAATGAATCAATTTAATTCATTCTCTTGCCACGTGTCCCAAATTATTGGGATCTGACCCAAGATTTGATTATCTCTAGGACACGTGTCCTGTCATCGTTGTTGAGCCGCATGAGGAGCGTTCATATTTGGGCCGCATGAAGGTCATCATGACCGAGCCGTATGAAAGATTTCATGACCGAGCTGCATGAATAGTCTCTATACTCGAACCGCATGAAGGTTGTCATGACCAAGCCACATGAATATGTTCATGACCGAGCCGCATGGGGGTCTTCATGGCCGAGCCGCATGAGAGTCTTCATGACCGAGCCGTATGGGTTTCTTCATGGTCGAGCCGCATGGGGGACCTTCATGATTGAACCGCATAGGTTTCTCTGCATTAGCCGTGTGAACTCGTCTAGTCTGGCCGCATAAACTTGCCTCGAAGCTGTAAAGATTTTCTTCAGTTCCCTAGGAAGATAGTGCTCTTGTATCAGTCATCATGACTACTTTACGTCAGGGCTGTCAGCTGTCAGCTGTCAGCCGTCAGAGCATTAATTGTATTTGAATGACGCTGGGTACAGCCGTTCTGAAAAGATACGTGGCTTCCCTCTGCGGGCCGCATGGAGCCGCATGGGACTCCTGAGCCGTATACGGCTCCTCGGCCGCATGGATCATTTTTCTCTTCTTATTCATGCTTATACAATACCCTTTAAGGTTGTTGCCGAAGGATACATACCCTTCCCTCTTCATAAGATTTGCGTCTCCCGTCATATGTCGCGAGCATCCACTATCGAGAATCCACTTAGTCTTAGTTGAGGAGGGAAGGTCCACCTACATCAAGAGTAGATGTGACCTTTGGTACCCAAGTTCTTGAGGGTCCTGAAAAGTTAGTTTTCGGCAACCATACATATATGTTTCTATCTACTAATCTCCTAACTCTACATTGTGGTGAAATGTGTCCATGTAATCCACAATAAGTACAAATAGCATTCATATTTATGTTAGGAGCATGTTGATGATGTCTATATGTAGAGTGGTGTGAAGTAGCATGGTGATGATGTCGATATGTAGAGTGGTGTGGAGTATCATGATGATGATGTCTATATGTAGTATGGTAAGAGTGGTGTGGAGCAGCATGATGATGACTTTATGTGGCTGCAGGATGATGATTAAATCTATATGCAGTATGGTGGTGATTGTGTTTATGTGCAGTATGGTGATGATTGTATCTATGTGTAGCATGGTGATTATGTGTCATATGAGAATTATTTCTACGTGCATGTGGTTTGCGTGCTTTATGAAAGTGGGTGTATATGTAAGCATGATTATGTGCTGCAGGTGGATGATGTGATTGACTAGTATGAGTAGTATTGTGCTTTATGTGTGTCTCATATGATTGGGTTTGAGGTTGAGCAACCTGTTTTCCCAATCTAGTCTCTAATTTCTTAGAGACTGCCTGCAGTTCATTAATCTTAGTATTCAAACCATAAATCATAGTGATAGAGATCTTGTGTCTATTCTTTTCTTCAGCAATCTCAATATTGAGTGCTGTGATCTCTTGTGTTTGCTTTTCAATACGTGCTTCGGCATCATGTAGGCTTAATTTAAGCTTAGATACCTTATTTGTGACTTCCGTGGGTGAAGTGTCTCTAATATTATCAAGCAATGAAGAGAGTCTTTGAATCTCGACTTCATAACTTTTGATCTTCTCCTTGGCGTATTTATATTTACTAATGACTTTCTTGTGGTTATTGAGTAAATCATTGAATGCATCGCCAAGTTCGTCAAAAGTGAAATCATCGAGAGTTTCGCTAGTTTCCTTATCGGATGTAGCCATTAGGCAAACATTGGCGGTGTCTTGATGAGAGTCCTTTTCTTCCTCGGAGTCACTAGCTTCGCTTTCATGCCAAATGCTTGTGTTGGCATGTTTCTTTGAGGAAGCTTTCTTGTATGGTTTCTCATATCGGTTGTTCTTCTTTGTGAATGGATAGTCTTTTCGGACGTGTCCAGTCTTCTTGCAACCGTAGCAAGTTGGCTCTTCTTCGTCATCTTCTTGTGGTTCCTTCTTTCTTCGATTAAAGCGAAGGAATTTTTGAAGTTGCGGACAAGGAGAGCTTGATCTTCACCTTCCGAGTTGTCGTCATCCGTCTCTTCAGAATCAGCCCTTCGTCGGTGAGCTTTAAGGGCAATCTCCTTTGCCTTAGGAGCAGGCTCTTCGAAGTCTTTGAGGTCAAGCTCATGAGTCATCAGCTTTCCCATCAAAGACTCCATGGACATAGTCGTGAGATCGTTTTCTTCTATGATGGATGTCACCTTAGGGTTCCAAATATTTGGTAGCCCCCTAAGTATCTTGCGGATCTTCTCGTGATTTGTATATTGTTTGCCGAGAGAAGACAAGGGGTTGATGATGTCGAGGAATCTTATAATCATTTGTGTGATCGTCTCATTTGGCTTCATCTTGAAAGCCTCATATTCTTGAGTGAGACGACTTATTTTTGACTCCTTCACTTGAGTGGTTCCTTCATGCGTCACTTCTAGAAGTCTTCATACTTCGTGAGAGGTGGTGCATGTTGAGACCCTGTTGAACTCATTCCTGTCTATAGCACAGAATAAAGCATTAATAGCTCTTGCGTCTAGACTTGCCTGTTTTTTCTTCTTCTCAGAATATTTGTTATGGGTTTTCTCAACGAGATCACCATTGACAACTATCCTGGCGGGCTTTCTGTAAGCATCGGTGACAATGGTCCATAGGTCAAAGTCTAGTGACTTGAGATAAAAACTTATCCTTGTTTTCCAATAGGTGTAGTTAGTTCCATCAAATAAGGGAGGCCTATGAGTGGACTGCCCTTCACCGTGATTGGAAATCATGGATTGTGTGGTTGCCATGGATCAGCTCTAGGATGTTAGTCCTTGTTGAGAGAACCTTGCTCTGATACCAATTGAAGAACAAATAGGCAACTCTAGAGGGGGGTGAATAGATTTTATGACAATAATGTTCAATTAAAAATTAAACTCTTTCACAACCGAAAATAATCAGAGTAAATGCGGAAATAGTAAAGAGTAAGAAAGCATACGCAAACACAATAAATTTTAACCTGGTTTCCCTCGTGGAGGACTAGTCCAGGCCTGAGAACTCTAGCTCAGGATTAAATCCACTATTTGTGAAATAGTAGTTACACCCCGTACCTTTTCTTCAGAAGAGCACGTCAACTTCTTACAGAGATCGCAATGGCGATGCTTGGAATTTTTCAAGCGACTTCTTGAACTCTTGCACAAACTCCTAACTGAAAAGTACTGAGCACTTTGAGGCTTAGGGAGCTTGTGGCTAGTAGATGAGAAGGGTATGGCTTGTATAAGGCTTTAGAGAAAAGAGAAGAGAAGATTGGATGATTGAAAATGAAAGAATTCATGGCCTATTTATAGGATACCATACAGGCAGAATTCGGCCAGAATTCTGGTTGGAATATTCAAAAATTTGGCCGTTGGATAACTTGCAACCAGCCAACCCTAAAAATTTGGGTCCTAAAATTTAAGAGGCAGAGTTCGGCCCGAACTCTATGTGGAGGCAGAGTTCGGCCCGAACTCTGTCTCCAGAGCACAGAATAGGTCAAATGGGCTATTTAGATGTTTAGTGGGGCTTTTGGTTTGAGGTATAGGTATAGTCTAAGTCTCAAAATCCTCAGCACAGCTCAGTTTACATAAATCTAGACTCAAATAAAGTATAAAATACAGACTCAAATTTATGAAGCTTTGTAGGTGCGAGCTGTCGTCTGGCTTGTACCGAATTCAGTCTTCATGTGTCGTATTGAAATATTACAAGTATCATGTTGTCAATTGTATCAATATATGGTTGACTGTGATTTTGTGTCAACAGAACATGTATATTAATGGGTGGCCAACTTTAGTATATTATGTTCGTTCCCGATATTCGCTTCCTTTTTGTGGATTGAGATATAGATAATCAGTTACTTTTAGTACCCTTGATAGCGTAGTACGTCTAGGGATAAGTCTATTAAATTAGGAACTTATCCTAGATCATATTAGCTGGCATGCTCGCGTCTCAAGTTCCTTTATATTTTAGAACTAGGGCATGACATGTTTTTGTGGTGGCCCATGCAGGTCGAGATAAATCATTTCGGTTACGTTATTGTATCGAACGAGCCTATATTAGGATAATGTATTAGAATCTCACTCTACTACTGTTATTGGAAATTCTTTTGACTTCTACTATCGCCCTTGAACATTCGTATTTGTGCTCAAACCATACTTTTCTTGAATCCTTATTTATGATATCTTATCTTTCCTCCCTCGGAAGGACGAACACTTGTGTTGACGATCACTTCGTCATTATTTTATTATTGATTGTGACTAAGGTAGATAGAATATTTAGTAGGGGTTATTTAGGGCATACAAGGGGTTGGATTGATGTCTTAACTAGATATACAGATAGGTTAAGAATGACATTTCTAACGAGGTTTAGGTTCTACAGGAAAATCCCACTGGTTGAATGATTAATTGAATCGTAAATTGGTGATTTGATGACAATATGTAAATTATCACATTTAGCTTAGAAAGTTTTACTATAAGGATATAGTAACTCATGCTTGACAGGACTAGGTGATTAGCTAAGGTGGGTAGGCTTGTATAGATGCTCCACCAAGATAGGATGTGAAATAGAGTACGATACCAGGCTTAACCCTAACAGAAAATAGGAGGATTATTATACTAAACCATGCCGCCCTTGTCTAGGCTAGCCTAAGTTGGAATAGAAGTTAACGTGATCCGCCCGAGTTGATTAGAAGAACATGCAGATTCCTTGATCATAAAGGATAAGATGAGTAGGAATACGACTCGAAGGAAGACACAGTTGGATTTTAGATTGAAGATTACAAACCTGAAGGATGGTAGAAAATAGAGTCCAAGAATTCTGACGGGATAAAAAAAATTGATAAAGCATGATGATAATGACTAGATATAAACATTTGATGTTATGTTGTACTAAAATTAATGAATTTTTACGTAGAGGATACCGAATTCAGGAATATGATATAATTGAAAAAGAAATTTTCTTGGATAATAAGAAACTATCTTAGGAAGACTAGACAGAAGTGTGATCTAGGAATAGGTAAGACTAAGTTAGACTAGTCAGCCAACTCTATATTGGATGAGTCAACCTTAAATGAACTATTGGAGATAGGGACTAAAAGAATGACCAATAGAGTTAGTGCAATGCCTATAGTTCGTATTAGTATTTTGAAATGTGTGAACGTATTTTATCTTATATTGTATGGTTTCTTGCATGGCTTATCTTGGCATTACATGGCTTGGTCTATTTTGGGTTGGTTCGGCTAGGCTTGGGTTGTCTTGGTTCATCATGAACCAAGGGGAGAACCCCTACCTACCACCACCATCACCATTTATTAACACATTCCCTCATTTCTTTCTCTTTATTTACTTCTTCTTTTTCTCCACCATTACTTCTTCAACCACCAGGAGAGAGAGAGAGAGAGAGCTTAGGCAAGTGCATCTTGCTTCATGGAGGAACTCAAGATTTAATGTTCCATTTTCTTCCTTGCAACATTCTAAGACTCTTTAGTGCTTGGCATTTTCAATTCTATGGCTAAACTCTTTTAGATCTAAGTTTATTTTATTTTTGGATTTCCTGGATTTTGATCTACTTAACATTATTATTTCCAAGTTTTGTCGGTTCCATGTTGTAGAGAATTTTATTATGTCCCATTTTGACCTATGGAAGTCCATATTTGGGCTTGGAATGAAGGACTTATGGAGCTTGGGAGCCATGAACTTCATGATTCCTCTTCTCAGACAAATGGAGAAGACGAACAGTCTTGAGCCACATGGCAGCACTTGACCGCATGAACATTCATGCGGCAAGTCTTTCTTAGCCGCATGGCGCATTAACTTCCAGCCACATGAAGTCAACTTTTTAGCAGCATAAGGCTCTGGCATTCCAGCCGCATAAAGCCCGCCCCTGGCCTAGCCGTATATGACTTGTTCTTCTTATCCGCATAAAGACCCGTCTCTTGTTCAGTCGCATGGGACCCCACTTGGGCGCAGCCGCATACACTCATACTTTCAGCCGCATAAGGCTGAGGCTTTTTTTAGCCGCATGAACTTATTGATCGAGCTGCATGGCACTGCTCAACCGAGCCGTATAAGCTTGCATACTCGCAGCCGCATAAGACTCGCAAACTCCGCAGCTGCATATACAGTGATGTCAAGACAGCCATATGAGCGCGCACTTTTGAGCTGCATAAGTCCCTTCCTTTCCGCAGCCGTGTAATCCTGAGTTCTCCGCTGCCGCATGAGCCCCGTATCACTTTCAGCCGAATAAGCCTGAGTTCCTTCTTGAGCCGCATGACATTGCTCTCCCCCGGCCGTATAGGCTCTTCCTTCCAAGCCGCATACGCCTACCCACTTCCAGTCGCATAAGCGCACAGTCCCAAGCCGCATAGGCTTCCATGCTCTCTTAGCCGCATGGCTCCTTCCACTGTCCTTTTTTTATTATTATTATTATTATATATTATTTTAAAATGTCATAATTATGCATATCTGATATGATTCTAGGAATACAATAATGGCCCGCTGTGGCGCACTCTTGACAAGTAAACTGATATGATATATCTCGACATGCTGTTATGACAGCTAGCCTGACATGACAAGTATGAAAGACCTGGACACCGTGGGCGATTGTGTTTATACAAATAAATAGGTACTGTCTTACATCATGTCTAGGATTGGGATCCCTGAGTACCACGGTCAGAGATACCTACAGTAATTGACTAAGGCTAATAAACTAGAATAATTCAGTAGACATGAAGAGATTTCCAACTACAGGCAATCTCGTTATCTGGGCGCATTAAGTGGACTTGTAGCCTACCGACGAGTAGGACACATTTTTAGCACACAGTCATGTGGTGCACCCTTCATAAACGAACATTCAACCCGGATAACCGGATGATCTGCAGGGCTTGTAGCTATTAGGGTAATCTTATTGCATCTTGCTAGTAACTAGGCCTGTGATAACCCTAGTTAGTTAAAGTATCAAGCCGTACTCCTTGCTTGGCCGTGATTGATTGGATGGGGTTTATCCCAGCTTAGTCTTATTCTGATCTTGTACAAGACTGTGACATGACATGATTGATTGTGCTTGTCTCAACAATAAAGATCAGAGGTCTAGTTCTGTTCAGGCGAAGGGTTACAATCCCGGTCCTTGTTTGGTTTAAGGGTTGTAACCTGGCTCCCGGAGCAGTTCTGTGTCCTCTCTTTATTTATTGACTTATTTCACCCTATGTTCTTGCTTCCAACAAATAGTTGAGACAGGTTTCTATTCAGGTGAAGGGTCCCAACCCCGGTCCTTGTTTGGATTAAGGGTTGTGACCTGGCTACTTGAATAGTTTCTTCGTACTCAGTTTACTGTTGTTATCTCTATTATTATCAGTTCTTTATTTATTATCTTTAATATTCTATTATGATATGCTGGTTTTAGTTCCTAAGTGAAGCCTCCTTTGTGGCACTTGCTCTTTCTGGGGTCTGACCCAGCTGGTTTTGTGTGGCCAGATATCTTAGCAGCACCAGAGGATCTACCGACCTTCCAGGCAGATGGTGACCACTAGGTGTAACCCTGGCAACGAGTGGGTTTCTTTTTGTTCTCCCACTTTATTATAAAATTATTCTTTCGAGGCGTTAGCCGACGAGCACTTGTTAGCTCGGTTGTACCTTTATTTACTGTCTGCCTACGGGCTGTAACATGATTGACAGATCCTGGGGTTGATCATGTATGACTAAACTCTTGCTAGTCCTGACATTTTGTAATGACTAGCTTCATAATCAGCTAAATATGTAATATTTGGGATGCATTACTATTGTATATTTGGTGGTCTTACATCTTGTAATATTTACTTACTTGCTTGTGATTCAGATAATAGGCTGTTCTTGACCATAGAAGACTGATGGCTTGTAGTTAAACCCTCATGTATCTAGACAGCCGTGACCGTATAGCGAGGTGGGTTGCACTTCAATATACGTAGCTGGCTATGTCTGCCCCCGCTCTCCAGTATTCTGGTTCTGGGGCGTGACATGGTTTAAGTGGTGGCCCATGCAGGTATTATAAATCAAGATATGTGAGGGTTTACCGAATAGATGTCTCAATTAGTACTCTTCCTTGATCTCTGTTCGTATCCTCTTGATCTCTGACATCTTGACCTGATCACATGCTTGTATCATTGTTCTGTCCTGGTCCTTCCTTATTATTTCCTATGTCGTCTTCTTCAGCGGCATTATTTCTGGACCTGCCGATCAGCAAGACGGAGCACCTCCCGTGGACCAGCAGCAACCCGGAGATCAAGCCCAATATTCAGGAGTAGCCTACAGAGTCATGCCTATTAGAAGAGAGCCACCAATTCAGCCCGTCCAGCCTGCAGAGCCTGATTATGGCACTTTGGTAGGTCTTATCAGGTCACTATTAGCTTCCCAGGATCGTCGGGGAGATGCCTTGCACCAGTCGGTGGCAGACGCTTTGACCAGAGAAGGTCATCAGGGTAACAGCGTGGCCAACAGCTTCAAGCACTTGAACCTTCCCTTTTTCGACGGCAGTGAAGATGCGATCGCTGCAGATACATGGCTTCAGGACACATAGGTGATTCTAGAAGCAGCCAGGACTCTAGAGAACGAGAAGGTGGCCGTGGTGCGCCTACAGCTATTGGATCTTGCCCACAGCTAGTGGACGGCGCAGGCCGTTGGATTAATGGCCCCTGTTGCCTGGGCAGTATTCAGGGAGAGATTCCAGACCAAGTATTTTGATGCTGTAGCTCGGTATGATCTACAGACGAGGTTCACCAATCTGAAGCAGATGGACAGGACGGTCGATGGTTATACGGCCGAGTTCTCCAGGCTCAGTCGGTTTGCTCCCACCTTGGTGGCGATCGAGTTCGATAGAGCCCAGTAGTTTCAGCAGGGGCTCCATCTTGAGATTTTATTGGCAGTGGAGCAGTTTGAACATCAGACCTCTGATTCAGTACTGAGGGCAGCCCGGAGGCATGAATATACCTCCCAGATGATCGTGGATAGGACCGGGGGTCGGAAGCGATCCTACAGTCAGATGAATCAGTCTTCAGCACCAGCCCCGGCAGCCAGGGCTTTGACCATTGGAGCTCCGAGTCGGACGGCCTCAGTGACGTCGGTTCAGCATTCTACCCCGACATACCCTCAGCAGCAGAAGTAGAAGCAGTCTTCCGCAGTAGGATGTTCACACTGTGGGAAGCCGGGGCATGCGGTACAGAGTGTCGTAGAGCACAAGGTTTGTGCTTGGTTTGTGGTGCCCCAGACCACAGGGTTGGGAACTGCCCGAACAGGGAAAGTTTATCGGCCTTCTCTAGTCCTTCAGTTAGAGGACCAGCACCCGTCCAGCAGCACCAGCAGCCGCAGTACCGTTCTCGAGGCCATTGCCGACCCAGGCCCAAGTATTCCAGCAACAGAGACCGCAGGAGTATGCTCAGGCCCAAGCCCTGATCCAGAGCAGGCAGAGGAATTTTCAACAGAGGGGACCCGCACCCAGAGGGCATGGTCAAGTGCTGGCTTTGACCATGGAAGAAAAAGTAATAGCACCAGGTGAGGTGGTGGCAGGTACTATTCTTGTCAACACCTTTCCAGCTTCAGTATTATTTGATTCTGGTGCCTCGTATTCATATATGTATGCACGATTCGCGACACAGATAGGACTGGAGCCCGAGTCATTATCAGTAATGCTCAATATACTTATGTAACGGACTTGTGGGAGTAGATAGAGTGTTTTTCTCGTATCGGATCGTAGTTAGCGGTTGAGAGTTCCCCGCTAGATTGATAGAGTTTTTGATAGCCGATTATGATATGGTCTAAGGGATGGATTGGTTGAGGGACCAGTATGCTAGGATAGACTGCCATATTGGTAGGGTTGTTTTTAGCATTCCAGGCGAGCCGGAGTTTTTCTTCTCCCGAGGCGAAGTTGAACCTTCTCCTCCAGTATTACGGATGGCAGTAGCAGCAATGCAGTTACCCCGGATAGTGGAAGAATTTCCAGATATTTTCTTAGAAGAACTTCCAGGGATGCTGCCAGAGCGGAAGATCGAGTTCACCATCGACATGATTTCCGGAATAGCCCCAGTGTCAGTCTACAGGATGGCGCCGTCAGAGCTAGAGATATTGTACAAGATGATTAAAGAACTCAGAACCAAAGGATTCATTCGTGCTAGTGGATCACCTTGGGGAGCCCCGATGCTTCTTGTGAAAAAGAAGGATAGTACGTCCAGATTATGTGTAGATTATCGTACCTTGAACTCTGTGACAATCAAGAACAGATATCCTCTCCCGAGGATAGATGACTTATTTGATCAATTCAAGGGGGCAGCAGTATTCTCGAAGATCGACTTGCGGTCAGGATACCATCAGATCAGAGTCAGAGAGCAGGACATCCCGAAGACAGCTTTCAGATCTAGGTATGGGCATTGGGAGTTCCTTGTGATGCCATTTGGAGCAACCAATGTGCCGACTGTATTTATGGACCTCATGAATCGCATCTTTATGCCTTATTTGGATCAGTTCATGATTGTGTTCCTAGACGACATCCTGGTCTACAGCAAGAATGAGGTAGAGCATGAGCAGCATCTTAGAGTTGTTCTCCAGATTCTCAGAGAACATCATTTATATGCCAAGTTTATTAAATGCGAGTTCTGGCTCGATCGTATTTCGTACTTGGGTCATATCATCACCAGAGGAGGAGTAGAAGTAGATCCCCAGAAGATCGTGGCTATTGAGTCGCAGCCAGTACCCAGCACAGTTGTAGAATTCCGTAGTTTTCTTGGATTAGCCGGCTACTACCGGCGATTTGTTTCAGACTTCGCTCGAATTTCAGCACCATTGACCCAGTTGACCCGCAAGGATGTGCAGTTTGCTTGGACAGCAGAGTGCTAGGATTCTTTTGAGAAGTTGAAGTGAGGCTTGATGACGGCACCCATTCTTACACTTCCAGATGGAACCGAGGGATTCTCAGTGTATTGTGATGCTTCAGGCAGAGGCTTAGGATGTGTTCTGATGTAGCATAGGAAGGTAATAGCTTATGCGTCATGATAACTTCGTGATCATGAGAGGAATTATCCAACCCATGACTTGGAGATGGCAGCAGTAGTGTTTGCACTTAAGTTGTGGAGGCACTACCTATATGGAGATAGGGTAAACATTTTCACCAACCACAAGAGCCTAAAGTATGTTTTCACCCAGAAGGATCTTAACATGCGTCAGAGAAGGTGGCTAGAGCTACTTGTGGATTATGATGTCAACTTTCAGTATCATCCTGGGAAGGCCAACGTCATTGCAGATGCATTGAGTAGGAGAGCCAGAGTTTATTTCCTAATAGTGCAGCCAGAGCTGTTAGCCGATCTTTAGAAGATGGGTATAGAGGTTGTCCTCCCTTCCAGTGTGGCATTGATGGCCAGCAAACAAGTTCAGTCCACTATAGTCGAGAGGATTCGGATGGCGCAGTTAACAGATTCCATGCTTCAGCGACTCAGAGCAGAGTGTGAGGCAGGACGAAGACCAGAGTTATGTATTCATGAAGATGGTACACTGTGACATGGGAGGCATCTTTGTGTACCCAGTGGAGATATCAGACAGGAGATCATGGCAAAGGCTCACAGTTCGCAGTATTATATTTATCCCGGCGGTACGAAGATGTACCGTGATATCCGTCAGCACTTTTGGTGGAATGGCATGAAAAGGAAGATAGCCCGGTTTGTCTCTCGATGTTTAGTTTGCCAACAAGTTAAAGCTGAACATCAGAGATCAGCTGGACTTCTTCAGCCCTTGCCGATTCCAGAATGGAAGTGGGAGCATGTGACCATGGACTTCGTGACTGGATTACCTAGATCCTCGACTGGCAGAGATGCTATTTGGGTTGTCATAGACAGGCTCACGAAGGTGGCTCACTTTCTCCCGTTCAGAGTTGGTCAGTTGACGGCTCAGCTAGCAGGAATGTATCTCCGACAGAATATCAGATTGTACGGTGTACCAGTCAGTATCACCTCGGACAGATATTTAAGATTCACGTTGCACTTTTGGCGTAGCCTGCAAGAGAGTTTGGGGACTCGCCTCCAGTTCAGCTCAGCATATCACCCACAGACAGATGGCCAGTCAGAACGCACGATCAAGACTCTCGAAGATATGTTGCGGTCATGTACACTCGACTTTGATGGTTCGTGGGAAGATCACCTGCACCTGGTGGAGTTTTCGTACAACAATAGTTTCCAAGCTAGTATCTAGATGGCACCGTTCGAGGTACTGTATGGTAGGAAGTGCCGATCCCCGCTAGCATGGGATGATGTCGGAGAGAGACAGATACTTTATCCAAAAATGATTGCTCAGACCGTTGAAGTGGTCAGGAGAGTCAGAGATCATCTTCGAGTTGCCTAAGATCGCCAGCGTCATTGGGCCGATTCTCATCAGCGACCCCTTGAATTCTCGGTCGGTGACCATGTATTCCTGATGATTTTGCCTAACCGTGGTGTCATTCTTTTCGGTGTACTAGAAAAGTTTAGTCCTAGGTATATAGGATCGTTCGATATTCTAGAGCGAGTAGGAGATATATCCTATCGTCTTGCTCTTCTGCCGTCGCTACGTGAGGTGCATAATGTGTTCCATGTATCCTAACTGCGACGGTATATCCCGGACTCGAGCCACATCCTGGATCATTCGGAATTGGTTGTTGGTACCAACTTTCGTATGAGGAGAGGCCCGTGTCTATATTGGACCGAAGAGAGAAGACACTCAAGAACAAGACTATCAAGTTAGTCCGAGTTGCTTGGGGTCATCACTCTTTGGGTGAGTCAATGTGGGAGCGTGAGGATGATATCCGATCGCGATATCCCGACCTGTTTGACTCGTGAGGTATAATATCTTTCTTATGCCTGATGCCTTCGATTTCTTGCTTGCATGAATAATTACTTGATTGCTTGATTAGTATAGCTTGCCTGTGAATAGTATAGCTTGTTCTTGTCCCTCTAGCCTCTTAATTAAATTCTGAAGACAAAATTCTTTTAAGGTGGAAAGAGTTGTAATGCCTATAGTTCGTATTACGTATTTTGAAATGCGTGTACGTATTTCATCTTATATTACATGGTTCCTTGCTTGGCTTATCTTGGCATTACATTGCTTGGTCTATTTTGGATTGGTTCGGCTAGGCTGGGTTGTCTTGGTTCATCATGAACCAAGGGAAGAACCCCTACCTACTACCACCATCACCATTTATTAACCCATTCCCTCATTTCTCTCTCTTCATTTACTTCTTCTTCTTCTCCACCATTACTTCTTCAACCACCAGAAGAGAGAGCTTAGGCAAGTAAATCTTGCTTCATGGAGGAACTCAAGATTTATTGTTCCATTTTCTTCCTTGCAACATTCTAAGACTCTTTAGTGCTTGGCATTTTTAGTTTCTATGGCTAAACTCTTCTAGATCTAAGTTTATTTTATTTTTGGATTTCTTGGGTTTTGATCTACTTAACATTATTATTTCTAAGTTTTGTTGGTTCCATGTTGTAGAGAATTTCATTCTGCCCCATTTTGACCTACGGAAGTCCAGATTTGGGCTTGGAATGAAGGACTTATGGAGCTTGGGAGCCATGAACTTCATGGTTCCTCTTCTCGGACAAATGGAGAAGACGAACAGTCTTGAGCCGCACAGCACTTGACCGCATGAACATTCATGCGGCAAGACTTTCTTAGCCGCATGGCGCATTAACTTCCAGCCGCATGAAGTCAACTTTTTAGCCGCATAAGGCTCTGGCATTCCAGCCGCATAAAGCCCGCCCCTGGCCCAGTCGCATATAACTTGTTCTTCTTATCCGCATAAAGACCTGTCTCTTGTTCAGCCGCATGGGACCCTACTTGGGCGTAGCCGCATACACTCATACTTTCAGCCGCATACGGCCGAGGCTTCTCTTAGCCGCATGAACTTATTGATCGAGCCGTATGGCACTGCTCAACCGAGCCGCATAAGCTTGCATACTCATATCTGCATAAGACTCGTAAGCTCCGCAGCCGCATATGCAGTGATGTTAAGACAGCCGCATGAGCGTATAATTTTGAGCCGCATAAGTCCCTTCCCTTCCGCAGCTGCATAATCCTGAGTTCTCCGCTGCCGCATGAGCCCCGCATCACTTTCAGCCGCATAAGCCTGAGTTCCTTCTTGAGCCGCATGACATTGCTATCCCCCGGCCACATAGGCTCTTCCTTCCGAGCCACATACGCCTGTCCACTTCCAGCCGCATGAGCGCGCAGTCCTAAGCCGCATAGGCTCCCATGCTATCTTAGCCGCATGGCTCCTTCTACTGTCTTTTCTTTATTATTATTATTATATATTATTTTGAAATGTCATAATTATGCTTATCTGATATGATTCCAGGAATACGATAGTGGCGCACTCTTGACAAGTAAACTGACATGATATATCTCGACATGCTGTTATGACAGCTAGCCTGACATGACAAGTATGAAAGACCTGGATACCGTGGGCAATTGTGTTTATACAAATAGCCTGGTACTGTCTTACGTCATGTCTAGGATAGGGATCCCTGAGTACCACGGTCAGGGATACCTACAGTAATTGACTAAGGCTAATAAACTAGAATAATTCAGTAGACATGAAGAGATTCCCAGCTACAGGCAATCTCGTTATCGGGGCGCATTAAGTGGACTTGTAGCCTACCGACGAGCATGGCACATTTCCAGCACACAGTCATATGGTGCACTCTTCATAAACGGACATTCGACCCGGATAACCGGATGGTCTGCAGGGCTTGTGGCTATTAGGGTAATCTCATTGCATATTGCTAGTAACTAGGCCTGTGATAACCCTAGTTAGTTAAAGTATCAAGCCGTACTCCTTGCTTGGTCATGATTGATTGGATGGGGTTTATCCCAGCTTAGTCTTATTCTGATCTTGTACAAGACTGTGACATGACATGATTGATTGTGCTTGTCTCAATAATAACGATCAGAGGTCCAGTTCTGTTCAGGCGAAGGGTTACAACCCCGGTCCTTATTTGGTTTAAGGGTTGTAACCTGGCTCCCGGAGCAGTTCTGTGTCCTCTCTTGGTTTATTGCCTTATTGTACCCTATGTCATGCTCGTCATGTTTTATGTTATTTTAATATCAAAATTACTTATGCTTGCCTCAACAATAAAGATCAGGGGTCCAGTTCTGTTCAGGCGAAGGGTTACAATCCCGGTCCTTGTTTGGTTTAAGGGTTGTAACTGGCTCCCAGAGAAGTTTTGTGTCCTCTCTTCATTTATTGACTTATTTCACCCTATGTTCTTGCTTACCAACAAGTAGTTGAGACGGGTTTCTATTCAGGTGAAGGGTCCCAACCCCGGTCCTTGTTTGGTTTATGGATTGTGACCTGGCTACTTGAATAGTTTCCTCGTACTCAGTTTGTTGTTGTTATCTCTATTATTATCAGTTCTTTATTTATTATCTTTAATATTCTTTTGTCATATGCTAGTTTTAGTTCCTAAGTGAAGCCTCTTGTGTGGCACTTGCTCTTTCTGGGGTCTGACCCAGCTGGTTTTGTGTGGCCAGATATCGGAGCAGCACCAGAGGATCTACCGACCTTCCAGCCAGATGGTGACCACCAGGCGTAACCCTGACAACGAGTGGGTTTCTTTTTGTTCTCCCACTTTATTGTAAAATTATTCTTTTGAGGTGTTAGCCGACGAGCACTTGTTAGCTCAGTTGTACCTTTATTTACTGTCTGCCTACGGGCTGTAACATGATTGACAGATCCTAGGGTTGATCATGTATGACTAAACTCTTGCTAGTCCTGACATTTTGTAACGACTAGCTTCATGATCAGCTAAATATGTAATGTTTGGGGTGCCTTACTATTGTATATTTGGTGGTCTTACATCTTGTAACATTTACTTACTTGCTTGTGATTGAGACAATAGGTTGTTCTTGACCATAGGAGACTGATGGCTTGTAGTTAAACCCTCATGTATCTAGACAGCCGTGACCGTATAGCGAGGTGGGTTGCACTTCAATATACGTAGCTGGCTATGTCTACCCCCGCTCTCCAGTATTCTGGTTCTGGGGCATGACAGTTAGACTATGATAAAGCTATTAGATATAGGTACTTATTTGACCAAGCCTCATATTTTTTATCTTGCAGATAGGTAGGCTTATGAGAAACGTACAATTGCTTGTGGATAGATAAGGTAGAACATTGGTTAGGCTATTATTGGATATGACATAAGGCCCGTAATGGTATAGCATAGAGTTTTAGGGTTGATCAAGTTTAAGAATTGGTCATGATTTTCGATAGTTAATCATAACCAAGGATCTAGGAATAAAGTTACAACTGTACCTCAAGAGACAGACTAGTAAACTCTTTGTTGATGCAAGATAGTTAGAGACCCTAGAGGAATTGCAAGATAAGTAGTGGATATACATGAAGAGTTAGAGACCCTAGAACATTGTATTAGTTTGCAGATAAGTAGTGGATATACAATAAGAGAGAATTATAAGGAACAGTACGTTTGGATTAAATAAATAAAGAGGAGTAAGGTTAAAATTTCAAGAAAAGTTATTGGGATGAGAATTATGACCATGACTATCTACGATGACAAACAAAGGATTACAGAGAGAACCATATCTTAAGCAAGATCTTGAAATTGAGATCCAATAAAGAATGAGGAGACTATCCTGAGGAGATAGATTATACAAAATTTATGACAGAAAGAAACAAGAAAAGAAGTCGATACGAAAATCATACCATGAAGTATTGTAAGCACCAGATCACGATTATGGCATAAGATGAGAAGAAAAGATTTCAAGATGGAGAGGTAGAGTTACCCTAAATAGATTAACAAACCGGATCTAAAGTAGAGCTGTATAGTGAATGACACATTCCAAAGGATAAAGATGTTTTATCTAAGGCTGAAAGAGATTAAGAATTAATTGTTGGGTATTTTTTAGGATAAAGGATATTTATAAACCTTGGCAGCTCACATTATGAGTAACTTGGTATTATGTTAGCAGGAATTACAATTGAGGAGGATAGGTCATGAAATAGAGGGTACTAATGGAAATTGGATGATATCAAGGACTTTCGAATACTATGAGTTTGATTCTGGACTAAGATTGGTTAGCCATATTTTAGGGACCACACATTGTACTAGGAACCTGATAGATATGCTAAACCATAGTATGGATTGGTGTGCAATTACCTCAGCCTGCTTGATTTTTATATTATTGTAAGTGATTGAAAGTTATTGTTTAAGACATATCCATATTATTTTCTTTCCTATTTCTAAGCTCGTAAATCACGATTGTGTGATTTAGCCATTTTTCTCGTTCTAAAAAAATATGATTAAAGACCCTATTTTCCTCTAGCCATGCCTTGATTTCAAACTAAAATCTTGATTTCATACCTCTTCTGCCTAATGATCATCTTACCCTAGATGCCATCCCTTCCAAATTCCTGATCAAGTATCTACCTAAGTCGTGCCCCATCCCAATTAAATTTCTCATTGCACTCATCAAAATCTTTTTTACCGTGATCTGAAACTTTCCTGTTCACAATCCTCTTGAACTTATCTCCCTATTACGCAATTACAAATCCCTCTATGCCACCTCGCTCTAGTAATGTCCAACCGAGTCAATTCCTTCTAACCTATTGAAACCCTGACCCATATAGGAGTAGCACTGAATTGGTAGAAATTCCCTTGTAGAGTTATTGACCAACAGTACCATGATAGTACCAAGGTTCCTTTAAGATTATTATAGTCACTAAACACCCAAATTCTTGAATCCCTCCTAGATACGATGGAGGCGAAAGCAGCACGACGGAGGCGGGGAGGGGGGAACGAAGGCGGAGGTGGTGGCGGGGAGGGAGGAGCAGGGGCGGGGGCTGCGTGAGGGGGAGGATGAGAGGAAAGAGGAAGGAGACAAGGGCATTTTGGTCCAAAAAATATTTTTTGACGGATTTCGTCCAAAGTGGAGGGTACTGTACATTTTTACAAAATTGTGGGATGCACCCTGAAATATGGTAAATCAAGTTGAGGGTAAGTCAAAATTTCTCTATCTTCATTTGATTCATGCTGCTATGTAGCCTATTATTTGCAAGCTTATTCCTTTCTCGAGCTTGCTCGAACATGTATATTACTGGGTGGCCAACTTTAGTATATTATGTTCATTCCTGATATTTGCTTCATTCTTGTTGATTGAGATATAGATGATCAGTTAATTTTAGTACCCTTGACAGCATAGTACGTCTAGGGATAAGTCCATTAAATTGGGAACTTATCCTAGATCGTATTAGCTGGCATGCTCGTATCTTAAGTTTTTGTACATTTTGGAACTGGGGTGTGACACAGTAGAGAACACCAAATGGTCTTATTAGAAAATGGGTGTCACGAGCTACTGACTTTTTAGCTTATTTGGAACGAAGACTCTCCTAATCACTCGTAAATATAAGGAAACCCTAAAATTTGTTAGGCCCTACAATCTCACTACCATGGAACCCTGGGTTATCGATACTAAATGGTAGCACTACATAAAAGGATAAGGAAGCCACTCTTGGAAGAAGTTAAAATGACTAAACGTAAGAAGCATTAAGTCATAGTGACTTGATCAATAGAATTTGAGTAGGTAATTACTGGTACCTACCCAATGATTTCTTAATAATCATCCCCTTTTATAATACTTTATCAACAATAATGGAAGAGAGGGTTCACCAAGCACGAGCGTACGTCATTCCGGAAGAGGGAATGACGAGAATCTAAAATAAGGAGGTCAAGAAAGTTGATCGACTTCAAATTCGAGTTCCAAAGGCGATGAATAAATTCAAAAGTGTTTTCAAGGCAGTTGTGGATTGAGATCCTATTATCCTATCCTATCGCGGGCCCGTTCGAAACAGTAACGTAACTGAAACAGTTAACTCGACCTGCACGGGCCACCATAAGAATATGTCACGTCCCAGTTCTAAAATATATAGAGAACCCAAAGCATGAGAATGCCAGCTGTACGATTAGAATAAGTATCCCAATTTAATGGACTTATCCTATTCATAGTACGCTGTAAAGTATACTAACATATGCTAACTAATCTATATCTTAATCCACAATAAAGAATAAAATCAAGAATAAATAATATGTGTCATGGTCTACAGCCCATTAACATATATGTTTGATTAGACCCGAAGAATAATATGGGTCTATAAAGATAAGCTAATAAGCAGAGAGCAAGTAAATATAAAATCACGGAAGATACATGAATATGAAATAGCAACACCAACAAGATCAGCAAACTAACTAAGCATAATCATCTACCTGGAGAGATCATCAGGTCCTCAGGGGACTAACAAGATACATAAAAATAATACCGTAAAGAACTGTAAATAAAATATGACAAGGGGTAATAATAGCTCGGATCATAACATGATTTCGTATCACATCATCGAAACAGTGGACAACCCCAACAGCCAAACAAGGACATGGGTTGAGAAACTATCCCATGTCCCAACACAAATTGAACCTAACCATCTAGGTGTAATGTAAGTCAAAACTATACTGGAATGTATAAGTGGGCATGGCATCCGCTAGAGGCTTTCGCATGAACTAGTATACATCTGGACCGTATCTGACGCACATTCAGGGCCACTTAATGGATATATCCCCTAGCCATACTTTGCATCAGTAGCATATCTTTCGACCGTAATCTGACGTGCGGTCAGCGGTCGATGCCGGATATATCCTCTAGTGACACACCCATAACTGGGAAACTATGAACCCATAACCGGACAATGTAGTGAGACTGTGGGCTAGCTCATACGTCCCAGTAGTTTTTTCCTTCCGTGTATCACACAAGTCATATACATGGCTCTCTTATCCATATCTTTATGAAACTCACTATCTAGACTCCGATAATCCATAAATAAACCGACACACGAACCGTCCGTATCGGTAGCAAGTCAAATACATAGGTTCGTGCCAACCCTATGATCCTCACCCTTGTGTCGTGTATGAGATTATCAACAATTCAAAGAAGTTACGAAGCATAACTTCAATACATCGGGAATGTCAACTATCACATATGGTCAACACACACACACGCATACAAACATCGATAGACATATCGATGGCACCCAAGTCATA
>JANAVB010028771.1:135000-157312 GCA_029216955.1 Iris pallida
AATCCCGTTATCTCGGTCACACATGTGGACTTGTAGCCTGCCGACGAGAAGGGCACATTTTCAGCACACTGTCATGTGTTGCACTTCTTGAATCATAAGTACTAAAGAACAACATTAATCTTGATAACTCCTGTAACACTTGTAACCCTCGTCTGGATAACCTGGATAGTCTGCAGGGCTTGTGACTGCAAAAATATCTCAACTGCATCTTGTTAGAAACTAGGCCTGTGATAACCATAGTTAGCTAATGATAGCAAGTCGTAGGACTTGATTGGCTATGCCTGATTAATTGTCTCATAATTAACATAGGTATTATATTCCACCTCTTGTTTCTCTAATGCAAGCTAGCATGCCCCTTTAACTTGTCTTTCATGTTTTATAATTATGTTCTTTTATTATTTATTCTGGTTATTATATGTTGTTTTAGTTCCAAAGTGGAGCCTCCCTTGTGGCACTTGCTCTTTCTGGGTCTGACCTAGCTGGTTTTGTATAGCCATATTTCGGAGGAGCACCCGAGAATCTACATGCTTTCTAGCCAGATGGTGAACACCAGACGTAATCCAGACAACGAATGGATTTCTTATTTTGCTTTCCCACTCTATTGTAAATTATTCTTTTGAGGTGTTTAGCCGTCGAGCAAGTGTTAGCTCGTGTTGAAACTTAAAATTTCGTATGCCTAAGGGCTGTTACATGATTGGCAAATCCTAGGGTTGATCATGTATAACTTAAACTCTTGCTAGTCTTCGCATTTGTTATGACTAGCTTCATGATCATCTGATTATGTAATATTTGGGACGCCTTACTTTGTATGTCTAATAATCTAACATCTTGTAATATTTACTTGCTTGCTTGAGATTGAGACACTAGGTTTGTTCTTGACCATAAGAGACTGATGGCTTATAGATAAACCCTCATGCATCTAGATAGCCGTGACCGTATTGTGAGGTGGATTGCACTTCAATGTACGTAGCTGGCTGTGTCTGTCTCCTGCTTTCCAGTATTCTAGTTCTGGGGCATGACAATTATAATCTGGAAAACCAAGGAACTTGAGAATAAGGATCAAGTGGAGAAATAGTCAAAAGGATTAAATTTTGAGGTCAGACACATAAAGGATGGATGACCATAAAAGGATTAAAAGGTTCTGGAAGGAAATCATCTAAGGAATTAAGATCAAGATATTAGCATACAACTCTTAGAGTAGATGGATAGTGTAACACCCAATTTTTTAAATGAGGGTAATTTTGAAATTTTATAATTTTAATTATTTATTAATGGTATTTAAATTATGTTACGATTTTTGGTAATTTTTAATCATTTTAAAACTATTTAATTCTATGACTTGTAATTTTGATGTGTTGCTAGTGAAACCCTAGAGACTAATTGACCTAGAACCTAACCATATGATTAGGATATTTTATCTATCATTTTTGTTTAGGGGTATTTTGGTCATTATAAATTATTTTAATTTATTTTATAATTGTTTGATTGGTGATTGCTATTTTTACTTTTGCTAGTTGTGACTTTAGAGACTAACCTAGATGTTGACTTTGACTTTGGTGACTTGGTTAGCATGGTGTGGACCCTAGTCTAACTTAAGTCGACCCAAGTTGACTTGTTTTGGACTGAGTTGCATGGAGAGATTAGGTGCTTTAGGTCTCTACTAGAATGAGTCATATTAGCGACGTCCAAAAACGTCGCTAATAAGTAAAAATACGTCGCTAAATTAATTTAGCGACGTAATTAGCGACGGAATGACCAGGTCGCCGAAAAGCTAGTCGCAGATCAAAAGTTCGTCGCCAATCGTCGCTGATGCGACGAATAGTCTACGACACTAAAACGTCACAAACTTAGCGACGTTCGGCGACATTTATAGTACGTCGTCAATTTAGCGACTTATATAGCGACGTCTATTCGTCGCATGTGGTGACATGGCAAGGTTTTCCATGTCAGCATGTTGGGCGATGTTTAGCGACGGCCCGTCGCAGTTAGCGACGTCCAGATACATATTTATGACGTATTTCTACGTCGCAAATCTGTCGCCAAACGTCGTAATCCGTCGCTAATATGCTTGAAAATTTAAAATATATATATTTTTCAAACCCTGCACACTGCACTTTATATACAGTTTAAACAAAAATCCTACACTTTATATACAGTTTAAACACGAATCCTGCACACTGCACTTTATATTCAAATCTTGCACACTGCACACTACACTTTATATTCAAATCCTGCACACTGCACTTTATACTTTATACTGCACTTTATATCATCACAAACATCATCACAGACACATCATAGGGCCAATACATGCAACTCATAACAAACATCATCACAGACACACATCCTACGTTACAAACATAAATATATTCAAATCCTGCATACTACACTTCACAGACACACATCATCACAAACATCCAATAGAGTCAAATAAAAATTGGAGATGATAAAAAGTCTCCCACCAAGTGTATAAACAAAAGTGTACCAATAAACAATTTGCCCATAGGGCCAATACATACAACTCATAAAAAAATTAATAATCTGAGGACCCCTGCTGCGCATCTGAGATAACATGTACTCATACTGCTCATGTGTGAGCTCTACCGTAAGGGCAGTAGGAGGCAGTACAATGTCTGGAGTCGGCGACGTCGATGAACCGGAAGGACGTATCTGCTCCAGCTCTCGCAGTCGCTCAGCATGCGCAGCAAGGGTACTCACCATCCTCCGAGTACTCTCCTCAATCGAAGTAGTACCTGAGTGAGTGAGGCAGACATGGTCCTCTGCGATCCCTCCAGCTCGACCTGTCTACGCTCTGTGCGCTGCGTAGACTCGATGAGCATGTGCAAGCTGGCAGCTGTAGCCTGCTGCAGACTTATCAGCTCCTGTATACTGCGCTCGACCGCATCAAATCGTCCGGTGATCAGCGGATCATCGCTCTGCGGTATAGTGATCAGAAATCTGTTGCTGCAACTCGCGACGCAGCTCGTCGATCTGACGACCAATATCCTGAGCTCGTGATGACGCCTGCAAAGCTGGAGACTGCGCACTGACAAAGGGGGCCCGGGATGACTCTGAAGCCAAATAGGCACCGTAGGATCCCGTACCGTAGTACGTACCCTTTTGAAGACCACTAAAGACGGTCATCTAGAGGTCATCCGACGATGGAGCTGTAGGCGGCTGGGAGGAAGTACCAGCCCCTTCCTCTGCTGGCGCACTAGCAGCAGCAGCCGCCTCCTCTTGTACCCGAAGAAACTCGGCCTAGAACAATGTTTGCTAACATCTAAGTGTTTGCTAAAGTCTACATTGATATCTATTTTCCTGTTTTCTAAATTATAGTAAATTAATATAAAGAATAGAACGTACATATGCCTGCGTCGCCTTCTCGTCAATAAACTCCCCAGCCCTCCGATGGGTGACCAGGAAGACTGTCACCATGTTGGGGTCCTCAACCTTTTTTACCTGTTAAAATATATTATCTATTATTAGT
This sequence comes from Iris pallida, assembly GCA_029216955.1. Taxonomy (NCBI): domain Eukaryota; kingdom Viridiplantae; phylum Streptophyta; class Magnoliopsida; order Asparagales; family Iridaceae; genus Iris; species Iris pallida. Next base: position 138,488 of record JANAVB010028771.1, read on the forward strand.
ATTAAACATTCTATCCAACTATATATAAAATATTGTCCGTCATAGGAAACGTACCAGACGATGAAAATGCTCTGTCATCAGAATGGAGCCACCACACCACTTACTGGCGCTCGACCACGCCACCTTGGCCTTGTCAGACCGCTCCTAGTACCTGGCCTCGCCGAATCTCGCCTTCATCGCAGTCCACTGCTCTGGCGTGATCCAACCATAGATCGGCTTTCCGGAGCGATCACGAGACTTCTGGTCGTGGATCGCATCACGGATGAGCTTGCCTGCGACAGCAAAAAATTGGGCCTCGATCTTCGTCGCCCGGTGTGGTGGATAGAAATAGGTCCACTACAAGAAGTAAAATAGAAAAGTTGTATAATATACACAAATGATTATTAAAATTTAAAAATAAACAAATTTTTTACCTTGAAGTGGGCCAACCAAAAGCCCTTCCTATCTGCGGGAGCATCTGAGTATGTAATCCAAGGCCCACTATAGTTCTGCCTCAAAAATAACCCCAGCTGTCTCTGTACCGCAGGAGGCCGATATCTATACAATAATAAATTTCATGAATATATATGTACATATAATTATTTAAGAAATATATATTAACTAATTAACTTACTTCGTAGGCCCGTCCGTCCAAACCTCTATACGCATCTCATCCGGGGGAGCGCATGGAGGGTCGCTCTTACCTCCTGCCTGGGCAGGATCAGTCTGATCGCCGTCCTCCATATGCTCGGCATCGGCTCTCCCCATGGAGCCGTCGGCAGGAGGAATGCTGGACGCGGGATCAGAAAAGCTGGACGACGAGCGAGGAGTTGCCAACCTGCTGGAACTGCCCTGTCCTGGTAATGGACCAGGAACAGAACGGTACACTGGCGTACTCGGAGATGCGGATGAGGGTACGGAATCTGCATCTCCAGCCCGAGGCAGACGGGACTGCCTAATATAATATCCTCCACGTCGTCCTCCTGGTCTAGTCATACCTGATAATAACATATGACAATAAAACAAATATACATATTTATATGATAGACATCACAGATAAAAGTGTCACTAAAGTGTCACAGATTTATATGATAAAAGTGTCACTAAAGTGTCAAATATGATGATAAAACAAACGTACAGATTTAATCCTCTTCTGAAAATCCATCTAGTTCGTTTAGCTCATCTTCTTATTCTTCTTCTTCTTCTTCTTCTTCCTCCTCTACATCTTCACTTTCATCTGCATCTTCCTCTTCAGATAATTCTACTTCTTCTACATAATTAGATGTGTAATGAGGAACTTCCGTCGTGTCCACTTCTATAATATTTGTTACAAGAGGTAGTTCATCCTCTTGATAAGCTATATCGTCAACCTCAAAGGTATTTATAGCTTTGGTCTTGCATACTGCCCACCAGTCCGACCTTGTTGTTTCCCGTTTAAGATAACTTGTGAAGTACACGAGCTGAGCCAGACTTGATAGGACAAATGGTTCATAGGCTTGATATCGACGTCGATAGTTTATATCCGCAAGACCGTGCTTGTCTACTTTCCAACCTTGACCTTCAATCGAATCGAACCAATCACACCTGAATAACACAATCTTAGCAGGCTCTATTCCATAACTATATATCAGCTCCACAATCTTCCGTAGGATGCCATAGAAATCGTTGCCCGCATCAACATCTTTATAGTTCGAAGATCTGATACACAAACAACTATTTTTGGTGGAATCGAGATCCACAAAGTTGTCTCTGATCGGGCAAGTTTTTGACTTGAACTTAAACCCATTAACACAGTAGCTTGGCCATATTTTTGCAGCATAAATTGGTCCCTTGGCTAGCGTTCTAATAGACTCATTCTCAAGTCTTGCGTATGGACGATCGACCTAAATACCACGAAAAAATAAATTAAGCTCATTCTCAAGTGCATATACAGAAAGGTAATTACAGAGTACTCAAGTCTTACATATGTACACAACCATGATGGAAAATAATGTCTTATTTCTTGTTCTAGTTCTTCTTCTGTTATGTGTGGCCTACCTGACCTCACATCATCATTAAATATGCTGAAAATAACATCGTTCAATTAGTGTAATAGTATAATAATCAACACTATTAAAATAATATAGACGTATTAATTACTTATCCCTCCAGCTTCTCTACTTCATCATCGTCGCAGTTGAGTAATACATACACCTGAGCAGCCCTTAGCTCATCATCGTTTAGATATCTCTTCTTTATTTTACCCGATGGCTTTCCTGGAGCATTGAATACCTTCAGTATTGTATCATTACATTCATGATCTTCGTCGTCGTTTCTGGAAGCTCTCGTTCTATTAGTTGCAACATGAGGCTTGAAATACATCGAACAAAAGTTTGTAATCTCCTCGAGAACATAAGCTTCACAAATAGAACCCTCGACCCATGCCTTATTTTTCACTTTTCTTTTTAGGTGATTCAAATGTCACTCGAACGGGTACATCCATCGATATTCGATGAGTCTACCAACACGTGCCTCATAGGATAGATGAATCGACAAATGCTCCATAGAGTCAAAGAATCCAGGAGGAAACACCCTCTCTAGCTTGCACAGTGTTATCGCAATATCCTTCTTTTGCTTTTCTAGACGATCAACGAGCAATTTCTTAGAACAAAGATCCTGAAGAATATGCTAAGCTCCGTCAATAGATCCCAAACTGCCTGCGGTAAGAATTCCTGAAATGCAATCGGAATTAACCTCTCCATGAATACGTGACAATCGTGGCTCTTCATACCCGTCAATTTGTTTTCCTTCGGATCTACACATCTTCTTAGATTTGACACATATCCGTCTAGAAATTTTAGGCCCTGGATCCACCGACAAAGTCTCACTTTATCCTCCTTGTCCAGTGAGAAAATTGACTTCGGCAGGAACTATTTTCCATTCTCCTCTATCAAATGCAACGCAGGGCGTTTGCATATTTCTTCTAAGTCCAACCTGGCTTTGGGATTGTCTTTTGTTTTTCCCTTTATGTCTATTACAGTATTAATTATGTTATCAAACACATTCTTCTCAATATGTATGACATCAAGATTATGTCTGATCAGATTGGTACTCCAATATGGCAGATCCCAGAATATGCTCCTCTTTGTCCAGTTATGATCTCTACCAAATCTATCGCACTTGTACCCAGTTGTAGGATCTTCGATAGCACTTGAAAAATCTCTAACCTCCTCCCATATCGTGGCTCCACACCACCTTGGCGGTGGATCACCCTTCTCTACAACGCCAGCACGGAATGCATTCCTGTTCCTTCTGAACGGATGATCTTTTGGCAGAAATTGCCGATAAAAACTAAAGAAGCACGGTTTTCCTCCGTGTTTCAAGCGGAAAGCCTTAATACGGTCCATGCAATACGGACATGAGAGACGACCATGAGTGCTCCATCCAGATAATATTCCATAGGTCGAAAAGTCGTTGATGGTCCACATAAGGGTTGCCTTCATCTGAAAATTCTGCTTCCTGGAAATATCGTACGTGTTAGCGCCTACTTCCCATAACTGATTCAACTCATCTATCAAAGACTGTAAGTATACATCAATGTTCCTCTTGGGATTATTCGGACCAAAAATTATAATGGTCAGAAACATGTACTGAATCTTCATGCACATCCAAGGCGGTAGGTTATACGGAGTGACAATCACAGGCCAGCACGAATACTGGGATCCGATAGACCAAAAGGAGTAAAACCGTCAGAAGATAGCCCCAACCTGACATTACGTGAATCTGAAGCAAAATCAGGATACACTCGATCAAAGTACTTCTACGCTTCTCCATCGGATAAGTGATCCAACACTCCTTCAATCTATTCTCGCATGTGCCAACTCATATTTTTGGCTGTCTCTTTCACCATAAATAATCTTTGCAACCGCGACGTTAAAGGCAAGTAGCTATAGTGCATTGAATCGGTCGGTCTTCTTGCACCGGTAGACCTTCTTGTACTAGTTGCCTTATAGCAATCAGCACCACAAAATCTGCACATATATACGTCCCTGTCATCTTTGTAGTACAGCATGCACCCATTGCGATAAGAATTAATTTTCTCGTATCCCATCCAGAGCGATCTCACCATCCTCTTAGACCGATAGAAGTCTTTAGGTAAATTAGCACCCGCCGGCAAGATCTCTATAATCAACTCCAACACTCGGTTGTAGCATTCTTGCGACATGTTAAAATCTGACTTAATGCTCAACAGTCTTGTAACCACCTCCAACGGTGAATGATCCTCACAACCAGGATACAATTGAGTCCTTGTATTCAGCAACACCATGAACTTTGCAGCATCGACTTCGGTACCTCCTCAGCTGCATCATGAACGAAACTAGGCCCCGCAGCATCGAAAACCATGTTCACACACCCGTCGTCGTATGCATGATTATCTGAAACAAAATTGGGACCCGCATGCATATACGGCTCAATATAAGGCTCCGTCTCTGATGCTAAAGACACAAGTTCTCCGTGTGCGGTCTACTGATAGAAATTAGGCGTGAAACCCCTTGAGTACAAATAATATGTCACTTCCACTTCTGGATAATATTTCACGTTATGACATTTCACATACGGACACTTAATTTTGGTACCGTCCATGTACTGAGGGAACGCCTTAGCAAACTGCAGGAACTGCTCTACTCCCGCTATGTATTTATCCCGCACACCACACATATCATCAGAACGACGATTGTACATCCATAAACGATTTTGCAAGTAGTAATTCATATCCATTTGGAAATAATTCTGTAAAGATGGGCACACATGTTCAGTGTAGTAACTAGTCAAACTGGGTGAAGTTGAGTTGACTAAGTCAATATCTTGGACAAACTAGTCAAACTGGGTGAAGTTGACTAAGTCTAGGCAATTATCCTTCACTAGACATAGACATGGAAGAAACACCGATATTTGCAGTGTCCGAACTTTCTAATGTATATTATAGTAAAGAGACATGGTAACCGTGTGTAGGGGTGCAACTCGGGCGGGGCATGGCTCTGTCTACCTGAGCTCACTGTCTACAGGGTAGTTCCCCTAGCCTGCCTTACACTTGACCCTTTCCTCCCCTTCATCACTTGCACATCAGTGCATACCAGTGCACATGAGTGTACATGACCTATTAGCCCATGCCCCAAGCCAATTCCTCTACTCGACTTGATATCATATCCTCTTCATATCAGATATTTGATACCAAGATAGGAAAGGTTGACTGATACTTGATTCTAAAATTCCCCTCCTCCCTTTACCTATCAACTGATACCAACTGATATCAGTTCTTCCTAACACTCCCATAGGGGCTGATCCACTTCATCAAAGGACTGATACATCCTATCAAAAGACTGATACTATAAACCTTTTCATACTTCATATGGCTGATACTAATATAACAAGTAATGGACTGAACTTTAAAGGGAATGGGATTGAATCAATAATGTAACAAACTGAACATTTAGGACTGACCATTAACAAATGGGACTGAAACTCAAAGGTATTAGACTGAAAAAGATGGAAATATTAGACTGAACTAATTATCCTAAACTGATACGATACTCCAATGGGTCTGAAATGGATATAAGGGGGACTGAAACTGATACATACAACTATACAACTGAAGACTAATAATCTATCTATTTAACTAATATATGACACATACTCTATATTTACATCTCTGTATTGGGCTAACCTCCCAATCCTTGCTTAAGTGCAGGCAACCTACTGCTGCCAAGTGTAGTCCCAGCACTTTTCTTCTAAACCTGCTCTCAGTAGGAGCTCACCGAGCCTCCTGCAGTGAAACTAAGTCCCCTTGATGCCTGCACTCGAGTGGGCATCACTTTACTGCCCCAAAACCTGTGTACAGGCTCCAAAGCCAGCCTTGGCTATGCAAGGTCAAACCATACTGCCAAGGCCAATTGTTGCTAAGCAAGTAATATTGCTACTTCTACTAATTTACTGGGCCAAACCCGAGCCTTTTCCTCACCACTTATCATTGTCCATCTATTTTGATCCCCTACAACCCGAGCCCTATCTAATATCAGTTAACCGATATGTATAGATGGGGCTCTATACAGGGACTTGGACATACTAAGTCCCCTTAGCAAGCTTTATAGCAGTTTTTACTGCTTACAATTATTTAGATGGTCAAAACGGTCAACCAGACAAGCCATCGGACTTGGACATGAACCCGATACATGAACCGGAGCCCAACCCAATTGTTGATCAGGTTCAAATATTTTAACCCAAATTCGAGCCCGAACCCGAGTATCTTCAACCCTAAACCAACCCATTAACGGGTTTATCCGATTGGGTTCGGCCCGTGTGTGTGTGTGTGTCCGTGTGTGTGTCCGTGTGTGTCTATGTGTGTGTCTGTGTGTGTGTCTCTGTGTGTGTGCGTGTGTATGTGTGTGTGTGTGTCTGTGCGTGTGTGTGTCCGTGGGAGAGGAGGATGAGGGAGAGGAGTTAGGTTAGGGTTTACCTGAGGAAGAGAATGAGGAGCTCGAGGAGGAGGAGCTGGGGTCGCCGGGGGGGAAGGGAGTCGCCGGGGGGGAAGGGTTCGCCGGGAGGGAAGAGCTCGAAGGAAAATTCTAAAATTTTTGAGTGAGGAGGAAAAAAGGAAACAGTGTGCCCTAACTAAAAATGTTAGCGACGTCAAGAGTCGACGTCGCTAAACATCGCAAACATTTTAATATATGGCGACATATTTTAATAATATGTCGCTGAAAGTCGCTATTCAGCGACGTAATTTATCTCTTGTCGCTGAATGTCGCTAACAGCGACGTTTTGTGATGTCTATAGAAAGGAGTCGCTATATTCCATATTTAGCGACGTTATTTTATGCCGTCGCTAAATGACGTCGCTAATAGATCATATTTTAGTAGTGGATGTTTGAACTAATGGCTAAGGGTTTGAACCATTTAACATCTAAACTTGGCCCAAGCCCACTAGCCATCAACCCTAACCCTAATTTCCCCCTAACTGGTCGGCCTAGGGTTTCTCCTACCCCTATTTAATACCTCTTGAATCATTTTTGCCTCTTTTTACACCACTTCTAATTTTGGCAAGAAAGAGGTATTGTCCATTCCTCAACCCTTCATAATTTCTTCATTTCTATTCCTTTTTTACTCTAGTCTTTTGCATTGTGATCTATTTAACCCCTATTTACTGTTGGTGGTGAGAAATCTCAGCTTGTGTGCAATTTGGAGCTTGAGAGTTGTAAGAAGGATTCTTCTATTTGGAGCTTTTTCCTTGAGTTTGACATTCGATAGGTAAATCCCTCAAACAACCTCCATTTCCGGATTTCTTTACATGGATGCATAGATCCAGGTGTCCCCTAGCTGTAGAGTGAGTCTTGTGTGAATTCGTGTCAATTTGGTGTCCGTATCGGATACGTATCATAGGTTGTATGAATGTGTTTGATGAAATGTCACAAAGGAATTTTATTTACTATTTTTGAAAAGTATTTGAATGGATTTGTTGATCTTCATGTGTATATTGATTTCCCCATTGACTGAGTCTATTTCTGAGTCATGTCCGTGTCCAAACAGGACATGAACACACTCGTAGCAAGCTCTGGCAGTACCCTGCAGCTCGAGGAGTTGTTCTTCTCGTACAGTCCACGTGGGCAGCTGCCACTTGGCAGTGAGGTGGAGGCAATGACTGACACGTCAGCCCCCAAGCCTCGTGTTAAGTAGTTTCGTGTCGGACATAAAATACAGTATACACTGGTTTGACTGACACGTGCGTACACGAGAAGACCGGCCTGATACTGGCCTCGTGTCCGTACTGGACACGACGTAGACACCTCATAGAGTGTCGACTATGTAGCCTTACACGTGGGCTACACGTGTGTATGACCACGTGGCGTGAGGTGTCGTGTGTCATGTTCACTACACCTGTGACTCGTAGCACGACACTGCACAGCTGTACGTGTGTCTGTGTGTGTTCTCGAGTCAGGACATGTCGTGTCCTACTTTCCAGGACACGACACAACCTGTGCAGCACGTGTACACCTACACGACACATTACCAACCTTTTATTTTGGATTATACTGTATTTTCGATATGATTTCTAGTTTTTCCAAAAAACTCTGATACGCACAGTATCAGTATTCAATTTCCTGATTTTTGAATGGGTTAAATTCAATTTCAAATGCAATTCCATATGCTAAATTATGTGTTATATTGCTGGAATATGTGTTGGTATGTTGGGGTTTCATGTGGGGAAGATTTGCTTGAATTTTTATGTGTTTGATATTCAATTTGTATATTGACTGAACTTATTGTCTAATAAACTCTCATTCTTATGATTAACCTGTTAATAAACCTAAACACTATAATCTGTACATTGATACTTTTTAAACCTACTTGTTAACTGCCTAACCCTAACCTTGCAGTAACCTGAACATATATGGACACATTGTTAGCCTTTCTACTTAACTGAACATTGATGCATTGATATAGCCTAACCTATTAACCTATTATTAACTGAAAACCTATGCTAACCCTATTTTATTGCCTAAAATTGAACCACTGCATAAACCTTTAACCAACTTAATATAACCCTTAACTTGAACCCACATTACATATGACTGTCATTGCTTTAATCTGTAAACTGAACTGAGTTAGTTAGGTTGTAGGTCACATTGTATGATGATGGTGATGATATGTATATTAGGTTGTTGTATAACCTGGACACTATGACTTTACATTGCATTGCCATTAACTATCACTGCTTTTACCTGGAACTGAAATCCTATATGTAACCCTATATACATTGATACCTTGTTAGCCTAAACTTGACATACATTTACTTAAACATTGTTAACATACAATGCATTGTTAACCCTCTCTAACACATTGCCTACACTTCATGTACACTCTATGCACATTACACGTTACTTGATGCTTGGACACATCGATGCTATAACATTTTCCCCCTATCTCTCTCTCTCTCTATATATATATATATATATAATGTGAGTATTTGTATGCCTATTGTAGTGTACACTTATACATATATACCTATGAATGTTATGTCTAGGTATATATATGCCCATATTGTCACGACCCACACCCGCTTTTTTTTTGGATATGAGACGTGTCCAAGCCAGCCTACGCCGCAGAGTCGACGGTAGAACGCTGTCAAGCCCGCAAGAAATAAATACTCAAAATAAACTTTATTGTTCATTCACATTTCTAAATTTATTACAACATTTACAATATTTAAAATTAAAGGAAATACAAAGTTCTCATAATTAATGAAAATGATACAACTGCTATCTATTTCTATGTTTCTGTCTGCAAGTACACCTGTATCTCCCAAAGCTAAGAGAAGCCACAGCTAACCTGAAAAATGTTGGTTTCCAATCAGGAATGGGACAAGTACACAAACCGACGGCAATGCAAAAATACAATAGAATTAACAAGACATAAAAATAACATATGAGAGATAAAAAACTAGAAAGTAACTGATGACATGGCAAGCGGTGAGGAAAACCAGAAAACAAATAAAAGACAACTATCTATGTGGTTTGAAATATCCTTTTCGACATGTGAACGGCTAGAGAGTAAATACGGCACCCTGCACGTGTCGCGTGCAGCTGCTATCAGTCAAGATTAAATATATTGGGATGGGTAAGGGGTAGTTCACATATCTACTAAGATATTTTTCTGCCCGGCTAATACTCATGGAATCAGGTCGCAAGTATGGTAAACTTGAAAATGACAGTCAAGAATGTATAATAAGTCCATGATACTAATCTCCGTGTGACTAACGTGTCAACAAGCAGCAAGACATATGTATAAACATGAAATGAAAAGACTACTATGAATCGAAAAGCAATCAGAAAGTGCACTTGGCTGAGGTCCTTTGCTGGTGAAACCGATAATACAATACTACTCAGTGAGCCAGAACAGTCAAACTTGTACAAAAGTCTCCAGATGCTGAAATAAACATTACCAACGTTCTTAGAACAGCCAAATTAGCTAGGATTGCCTGTCCTTAAGTCCATTTCTGGACACAGGGGCAAAACGGTAATTTCGGATCAAAACGGTATCCGTCGTTGGACCCGCTTTGTACCGAAAAGCGTGCCAGAGACAATGGTCTCTAAAGTTGTCAAACTACATGTCTACGGATTCGTTTTGATGATACTAACCCAACGGTATGTCCAATTTTGGATTCCGGTGGGCCATGTACGAAAACCACAAATCAATTCTAATGTTCTAGTTCTAAATTCATGGAATAGTGGCTAGTTGGATTACTAATCTAACAATAGTTAATTTTAGAATAAATTACTTAAAAATATTATTTAACCTAATAATAATCTAAATATAATCTAAACATGCAAGTTTGGCAATCAAAAGTCATGTTTCCAATTTTGGAAACCATAACACGCAAATCGAGGCGTACCATTGACTATCTGGTCAAATATCATGAACTCTAGATTTTGAAAGTGCACTTTGGTAGATTTCAGCGCCACGAGTGGGCCGGAATCAACCGTTCCGTAAAATCACATTTTGGTCAAAAGATATCGCCGTTATGGCTAAACGTGACCAAAATGGTGATCAACCGATCAATTCTGAGTTCAACAGAATAACTAAAATACTATATGAATGAAATAATTTCTGGAAAAATTATATTTCGTAGAGCTCTGTGTTAGCTTTCCGAAACTTCAAACGGTTCATAATTTCGATTTCTGGTTCTTCCGGTATCTCGAAAACACCAAAACGTGTCAAATTTTGGACAACTGGCACTCTACGAATTTTCCAAAAATTTAGGTTCAGAAATTACGAAAATAAATTACATATTCAGAAACTATACCTCAATAAGTTTCCAACAAAAAAAACGGCGCGCATAAAGCACGTCGGGGTTAGCAGAAATCGCTTCGGGAAGTCGGAAACCCTAGATGAGTTCTCCCACAAATGGCTGCTGAAATTTAATTAGGGTGGGCGAATATAATATATATATATATATATATATATATATTACGAAAATAAATTACATATTCAGAAACTATACCTCAATAAGTTTCCAACAAAAAAAACGGCGCGCATAAAGCACGTCGGGGTTAGCAGAAATCGCTTCGGGAAGTCGGAAACCCTAGATGAGTTCTCCCACAAATGGCTGCTGAAATTTAATTAGGGTGGGCGAATATAATATATATATATATATATATATATATATATATATATATATATATATATATATATATATATGAGAGAGAGAGGCGGTCACTGTAGCAGTTGGCGCCGACAGGAGGGCCCCCCTGGGTGGATTTCTGGGTATTTATTTATTTATTTTAGAAAATTATTTAAAAATTATTTTAAGTCCAAATAAATCAAAATAAATTACAGAAAAATCTAGAAAATATTTCTAAGTGTTCAGAATATAAATAAAATATTTTAACACAAAATATCATCGTGTGACCTCGTAGTAAATCCCAAAAACCTATAAAATATAAATTCTATATATTTCAATTATATAAAAATTCCCAAAAATTCTAAAAAATTCAAAAAATTTCTGAAATATTCTAGAAAATATTTTTAGTCATTTATAGCCCAAATAAAAATATTTGGTCCAGAAATACCCCCGTATGACCTTTACAGTAAATCCTGAAAGTCCTTAAAAATAATAAAATCTTAAATATTAAATACCTAAAAATATCCAAAAATTGTAGAAAATTATAAAATAGCTAAATAATACATATATAGGCTATCTAGAGGTCATATAACGTTAATATGGTCATAGCCCACCTACAAGCTTTGGCATGACTCATAATGACCATAAAATTAATCATAAACAAATAAAATTGAAAATTTTAAAATTTTGGGAAGTGGGCTTATAAATCTACCCACCTTAGAAAAATTTTGTCCTCGAAATTTCAAAAGATACAAATAGGCACAACCAAGAATATCATCAAAATATGACATGACCAATCGATATGAATAAGCACGACAAAGAATATAATCAAGAAAATAATGTGATGAATGATCGAAATTGATCAGGCATATAGAATCAAAATCTAAGTACGTTTTAGAAATATAGTGGAAGGAAATCAAAATAGGTTTAAAAGATGACAATTCGAAAATAGAAAAATATGATAGAAATAAAGAACTACTAGTTGTAGAGAAGGTGGTAACAAGAAATAAGACATCAAATAAATTTGAAAAAAAAAATTTAATAGTCGTATGCCAATAAAAGATATAGTCGCTATGATATTTGAAAATCATAAGTATATCCGAAGTCATTTAACCGAGAATCTATGCCTCGCCAGTGTACATCTGGCTGCCGTGAACCCTTGGTTTCGTGACTCAAGTATAATATGTTATCGAACACTTTATCAACTCTACCCAATATTGACATAATAAATCAAAGGATCAAATAATGCAACTAGGATATAGCTTTAGTAACATTTGACAACCTACGCTTACTTGAAATTATTTCAACTTAAGGATCATGCCACGCCAGTGCGCTGCTGGCTGCAGTGAACCCGCAGTCTCCATAATTCAAATAAATGGGAACAGTGCGCATCTGTCTTACCATTTTAAGTCATCAAAAATTATTTTAACTATATCTATAAAAATTTCAAAGGAACTTCTATAAATTCAAACAAGTCGATCATGATAAGAAAATGTAAGTATCTGTTCTTGAATAAAGTATCAGTTTTGAAAACAAAACGATCGCAAAATGAACGAAGACGACTTGAATTAACATATAGATAATTGAACCAAGATTAGGAATTAAAAACAAAACGATCGCAAAATAGTTTTGAAAATAAAACAAGGTTTAGAGAAGGCAGAAGATAACATAGCACAAATGATCAAAATTATTAATTGAATTCTATGAAGGCCTAACTTACCAAGCGAATAGTCTACCCATCTTTGATCCTAACATCGTATCAAATATCTAATAGGGTTTAAAATTCAATAAATTATTGGCTAAATCACATGGCCTAATTAGCAACCTTAACTACCCAAGGGTAAAATTGAATAAGGGACTCCTAGTCCTAGTCATTCCCCAAAATTAAATCAATCCTAATTGTGAATGAGCAATTTTCTAGTCGCAGGCTTGCAGTAGTACGACTAACTTATGTACCACCACAAGTTCGCAATCTTTTGCGAAAGTGACCTGCATGGGCCACCACAAAAACTTGTCACGACCCGCATCCATTTTTTCGGATACGAGACGTGTCCAAGCCAGCCTACGCCGCAGAGTCGGCGGTAGAACGCTGTCAAACCCGCAAGAAATAAATGCTCAAAATAAACTTTATTGCTCAATCATATTTCTAAATTTATTATAATATTTATAATATTTAAAATTAAAGAAAATATAAAGTTCTCACAATTAATGAAAATGATACAACTGTTATCTATTTCTAGGTTTCTGTCTGCAAGTACACCTAAAGCTAAGAGAAGCCACAGTAACCTAAAAAATGTTGGTTTTCTGTCAGGAATGGAACAAGTACACAAACCGACGGCAATGCAAAAACACAATGGAATTAACAAGACATGAAAATAACATATGAGAGATGAAAAACTAGAAAGTAACTGATGACGTGGAAAGCGGTGAGGAAAATTAGGAAACAAATAAAAGACAACTATCTATGTGGTTTGAAATATCTTTTTCGACATGTGAACGGCTAGGGGGTAAATACGACACCCTGCACGTGTCGTGTGCAGGTGCTATCAGTCAAGATTAGACATATTGGGATGGGTAAGGGGTAGTTCACATGTCTACTAAGATATTTCCCCTTCCAGCTAGTACTCATGGAATCAGGTCGCAAGTATGGTAATCATGAAAATGACAGTCAAGAATGTATAATAAGTCCATGATACTAATCTCCGTGTGACGAACGTGTCAACAAGCAACTATACATATGTATAAACATGAGATGAAAAGACTACTATGAATCGAAAAGTAATCAGAAAGTGCAGTTGCCTGAGGTCCTTTGCTGTGAAACCGATAATACAATACTACTCAGTAAGCCACAACAGTCAAACTTGTACAACAGTCTCCAGATGCTGAAATAAATATTATCAACATTCTCAGAACAGCCAAATTAGCTAGGATTGTCTGTCCTTAAGTCCAATTCTGGACACAGAGGCAAAACGATAATTTTGGGTCAAAACGGTGTCCGTCGTTGGACCCGCTTTGCATCGAAAAGGGTGCCAGGGTCAATGGTCTCTAAAGTCGTCAAACTATATGTCTACGGATTCATTTTGATGATACGAACCCAAAGGTATGTCTAATTTTAGATTTCGGTGGGCCGTGCACGAAAACTACAAATCAATTTTAATGTTCTAGTTCTAAATTCATGGAATAGTGGCTAGTTGGGTTACTAATCTAATAATAGTTAATTCTAGAATAAATTACTTAAAAAAATTATTTAACCTAATAATAATCTAAATATAATCTAAACATGCAAGTTTGGCCATCAAAAGTCATGTTTCCAATTTTGGAAACTATAACACGCAAATCGAGGCGTGCCATTGACTATCTGGTAAAATATCATGAACTCTAGATTTTGAAAGTGCACTTTGGTAGATTTGAGTGTCACGAGTGCGCCGGAATCAACCGTGCCACAAAATCACGTTTTGGTCAAAAGATATCGCCGTTATGGCAAATCGTGACCAAAACGGTGATCAACCGATCAATTCTGAGTTCAACAGAATAACTAAAATATTAGATGAACGAAATAATTTCTGAAAAAATTATATGTCGTAGAGCTCTGTGTTAGCTTTCCGAAACTTAAAACGGTTCATGATTTCGATTTTTGGTTCTCCCGGAATCTCGAAAACACCGAAACGTGTCAAATTTCGGACAACTAGCACTCTTCGAATTTTCTAGAAATTTAGGTTCAGAAATTATGAAAATAAATTACATATTCAGAAACTATACCTCAATAAGCTTCCAACAACAAAAACGGTACGCAAAAAGCACGTCGGGGTTGGCGGAAATCGCTTCGGGAAGTCGGAAACCCTAGATGAGTTCTCCCACAAAAGGCTACTGGAATTTAATTAGGGTGGGCGAATATAATAATATATATAGGAGAGAGAGAGGCGGTCACTGTAGCAGTTGGCGCCGACAGGTGGGTCCCCCCGGGTGGATTTCTGGGTATTTATTTATTTATTTCAAAAAATTATTTAAAAATTATTTTAAGTCCAAATAAATCAAAATAAATTGCAAAAAAATCCAGAAAATATTTCTAAGTGTTTAGAATATAAATAAAATATTTTAACACAAAATATCATCGTGTGACCTCGTAGTAAATCCCAAAAACCTATAAAATATAAATTCTATATATTTCAATTATATAAAAATTCCCAAAAATTCTAAAAAAATCCAGAAAATTTCTAAAATATTTTTAGTCATTTATAGCCCAAATAAAATATTTGGTTCAGAAATACCCCCGTATGACCTTTATAGTAAATCCTGAAAGTCTTTAAAAATAATAAAATCTTAAATATTAAATACCTAAAAATATCCAAAAATTGTAGAAAAATATAAAATAGCTAAATAATACATATATAGGCTATCTAGAGGTCATATAACCTTAATATGGTCATAGCCCACATACAAGCTTTGGCATGACTCACAATGACCATAAAATTAATCATAAACAAATAAAATTAAAAAAATTAAAAATTTGGGAAGTGGGCTTATAAATCTACCCACCTTAGAAAAATTTTGTCCTCGAAATTTCAAAAGATACAAATAGGCACAACCAAGAATATCATCAAAATATGACATGACCAATCGATATGAATAAGCACGACAAAGAATATAATCAAGAAAATAATGTGATGAATGATCAAAATTGATCAGGCATATAGAATCAAAATCTAAGTACGTTTTAGAAATATAGTAGAAGGAAATCAAAATAGGTTTAAAAGATGACAATTAAAAAATAGAAAAATATGATAGAAATAAAGAACTACTAGTTGTAGAGAAGGTGGTAACAAGAAATAAGACATCAAATAAATTTGAAAGAAAAAAATTTAATAGTCGTATGCCAATAAAAGATATAGTCGCTATGATATTTGAAAATCATATGTATATCCGAAGTAATTTAACCGAGAATCCATGCCTCGCCAGTGTACATCTGGCTGCCGTGAACCGTTGGTTTCGTGACTCAAGTATAATATATTATCGAACACTTTATCAACTCTACCCAATATTGACATAATAAATCAAAGGATCAAATAATGCAACTAGGATATAGCTTTAGTAACATTTGACAACCTACGCTTACTTGAAATTATTTCAACTTAGGGATCATGCCACGTCAGTGCGCTGCTGGCTGCAGTGAACCCGCAGTCTCCATAATTCAAATAAATAGGAACAGTGCGCATCTGTCTTACCATTTTAAGTCATCAAAAACTATTTTAACTATATCCATAAGAATTTCAAAGGAACTTCTATAAATTCAAACAAGTCGATCATGATAAGAAAATGTAAGTATCTGTTCTTGAATAAAAGTATCAGTTTTGAAAACAAAACGATCGTAAAATGAACGAAGACGACTTGAATTAACATATAGATAATTGAACCAAGATTAGGAATTAAAAACAAAACGATCGTAAAATAGTTTTGAAAATAAAACAAGGTTTAGAGAAGGCAGAAGATAACATAGCACAAATGATCAAAATTATGAATTGAATTCTATGAAGGCCTAACTTACCAAGCGAATAGTCTACCCATCTTTGATCCTAACATCGTATCAAATATCTAATAGGGTTTAAAATTCAATGAATTATTGGCTAAATCACATGGCCTAATTAGCAACCTTAACTACCCAAGGGTTAAATTGAATAAGGGACTCCTAGTCCTAGTCATTCCCTAAAATTAAATCAATCCTAATTGTGAATGAGCAATTTTCTAGTCACAGGCTTGCAGTAGTACGACTAATTTAAGTACCACCACAAGTTCGCAATCTTTTGCGAAAGTGACCTGCATGGGCCACCACAAAAACTTGTCACGACCCGCATCCATTTTTTCTGATACGAGACGTGTCCAAGCCAGCCTACGCCGTAGAGTCGGCGGTAGAACGCTGTCAAACCTGCAAGAAATAAATGCTCAAAATAAACTTTATTGCTCAATCACATTTCTAAATTTATCACAACATTTACAATATTTAAAATTAAAGGAAATATAAAGTTCTCATAATTAATGAAAATGATACAACTGTTATCTATTTCTAGGTTTCTGTCTGCAAGTACACCCAAAGCTAAGAGAAGCTACAGTAACCTGAAAAATGTTAGTTTTCAGTCAGGAATGGAACAAGTACACAAACCGACGGCAATGCAAAAACACAATAGAATTAACATGACATGAAAATAACATATGAGAGATAAAAAATTAGAAAGTAACTGATGACATGGCAAGCGGTGAGGAAAATTAGGAAACAAATAAAAGACAACTATCTATGTGGTTTGAAATATCCATTTCGACATGTGAACGGCTAGGGGGTAAATACGACACCCTGCACGTGTCGTGTGCAGCTGCTATCAGTCAAGATTAGACATATTGGGATGGGTAAGGGGTAGTTCATATGTCTACTAAGATATTTCCCTTCCCAGCTAGTACTCATGGAATCAGGTTACAAGCATGGTAATCATGAAAATGACAGTCAAGAATGTATAATAAGTCCATGATACTAATCTCCGTGTGACGAACGTGTCAACAAGCAACTATACATATGTATAAACATGAGATGAAAAGACTACTATGAATCAAAAAGTAATCAGAAAGTGCACTTGCCTGAGATCCTTTGCTGTGAAACCGATAATACAATACTACTCAGTGAGCCACAACAGTCTAACTTGTACAACACTCTCCAGATGCTGAAATAAATATTATCAACGTTCTCAGAACAGCCAAATTAGCTAGGATTGTCTGTCCTTAAGTCCAATTCTGGACACAGGGGCAAAACGGTAATTTTGGGTCAAAACGGTGTCCGTCGTTGGACCCGCTTTCCATCGAAAAGCGTGCCAGGGTCAATGTTCTCTAAAGTCGTCAAACTACATGTCTACGGATTCGTTTTGATGATACGAACCCAACGGTATATCCAATTTTGGATTTCGGTGGGCCGTGCACGAAAACTACAAATCAATTTTAATGTTCTAGTTCTAAATTCATGGAATAGTGGCTAGTTGGGTTACTAATCTAATAATAGTTAATTCTGGAATAAATTACTTAAAAAAATTATTTAACCTAATAATAATCTAAATATAATGAAACATGCAAGTTTGGCCATCAAAAGTCATGTTTCCAATTTTTGAAACTATAACACGCAAATCGAGGCGTGCCATTGACTATCTGGTAAAATATCATGAACTCTAGATTTTGAAAGTGTACTTTGGTAGATTTGAGTGCCACGAGTGTGCCGGAATCAACCGTTGCCACAAAATCATGTTTTGGTCAAAAGATATCGCCGTTATGGCTAATCTTGACCAAAATGGTGATCAACCGATCAATTCTGAGTTCAACAGAATAACTAAATATTAGATGAACGAAATAATTTCTGAAAAATTATATGTCGTAGAGCTCTGTGCTAGCTTTCCGAAACTTAAACGGTTCATGATTTCGATTTCTGGTTCTTCCGGAATCTCAAAATACCGAAACGTGTCAAATTTCGGACAACTAGCACTCTTCGAATTTTCTAGAAATTTAGGTTCAGAAATTACGAAAATAAATTACATATTCAGAACTATACCTCAATAAGCTTCCAAAAACAAAACGGTACACAAAAAGCACGACGGGGTTGGCGGAAATCGCTTCGGGAAGTCGGAAACCCTATATGAGTTCTCCCACCAAAAGGCTACTGGAATT
>JANAVB010028773.1:0-85065 GCA_029216955.1 Iris pallida
TATCACCCTGTCAAGAACATTAATGTTGAAGACTGAAAAGTTGGCAGCACGTCCCTCGAGGACTGAATGGTTGACAGCTTTTTCAGAAGATGAAGCGTCGCTGACGTCAGCACCATCATTACTCCCCTCCGGCGGTTACAAGCCACGTGGCGCCCAACCATCTCGTATGCGCCTTCGCAGCCATACGCCTAAATCTCTGCATGTGCCTCAAAAGCCATGTATTTTAGACTTTTCTCTGATCCCTAAAGACAGAAGTAAAGTCACTATGAAGCCCCGCATGCGCCTCAAAAGCCATGAGCCCCGACTGGTTCGTGACTCCTAAAGGTTACGAGCTGAAGCCTCCTCATGCACCCAATCCCAGGCGCATCCTATCAGATCACTCCCACCAAATCCGAGATCTTCGAGCCATGGACCTACGACATGTGTCCTTTGACTTGATTCAGCCTATGAAGGGGTGCTAATCACCCAAGATCTCAGCAACTGAAAGATCCTCTCCATTGCTACGTGTCAGCTCTGCCGCAGCCCACGACAGCAACAAGAAGGGTTCAACTCCTCAATCAGAGCGCATCGCCATGAGCCTCCATCAGCAACCACCACGTGGTATTCCCGCGTACAGCGCATCCTATATGCGTACATGAGCAGCCAGCCTACAAAGCTATAAATAGAGGGATCACTTTTTTCTTATACACACACATCGTGCAACCACCAATAACATACAGAGAGAGCAGATACAGACACTCAACGTCTTCTTCCTCTCCGCTCCAGCACCCAGAGCAACTCAGACCTTTAGAGAACCGATAACCGTCGTCAGATCGTCAACGGAGTCAACGTATTACCACTCGCTCCATCGGTACAAGGGACCTAGATAAACAAAAGTATACTCCTAGGACTACGTCTAAGTCCTACATTGTAACATTGTTCTGTTTGTATTGAAATTACATCAAAAGATTTTAATGGCAAACAAAGGATGGCCTGCAGAAGCTTGGAATCAAATAACCCTATCCCATAGAATGGAAAGAGGTCCAATTTCCTCCTAAAAATAAGCCCCCTACTATTATGCTATTTGATGCAGCACGTCTCCAAGTCAATACCTCAACCACTTTGAGGTAATGACTGACCAACTCCAACCAAATGATGCTCTTCTTATCAGAGTATTTGTTGGCTGTTTAGCTGTAGCATATGACTGGTATCTAGTTTACCAGATGGGTGCATAACCTCTTTTGCTGGCTTCAAACAAATGTTTTTAGAATAATTTAATGAGGGAACTAATGACATGACTATGTCTGCTCTCATCAAAATCAAACAACGGCATGATGAAACGACTAAACGTTTCATTAAACGATTCTACCGTGAAGCACTCAAAATGCCTTTGGAACTCCAGATGCTTTAACATACTTGCAAATCAAACTTGTTGTCTATAATCAGCATGTGGATAGGATCAATATAGTTCCAAGATTGGACTTCTTTCATAATGAACGCCAAAGCCGTAGAAGAAAGCGCTGATAAATTCAAGCAATTAGGCATTCAAATGCCTAATCTAGACAAAGAGGAACGTGCTACACCGAATAATGGCCGTCAGAACAATCGTAAGAGTAAGGAGACTAGCTATTAATCTTAAAGGTAAAAAAAAGCCCTGGCCATCAATGTAAATCAGCCAACATCTACCCCTTCAACACCACCACAACGGGCACCTTGTCCAAAGAAGAATACTCTTTCGATGAAGATGACATCATGAGTATCTTTAATTGCTCATCAAGAGCGACAAACTCCAACTGCCAGAACCTAAAAGGCCAGATGAAGTTGGTAAGACTGACCATCCTAAATACTGTATTTACCACAGGTTTATTGGACATCCAACTCGAGCGTGCTATGTGCTCAACGATAAAATACAAGAGATGGTCAATTCAGGTGCAATTACTCTCCAGCAAGACGAGAAAACTGTAACAACTAATGTCGTCTCCTTACAGTTTAGAGATTTTCTAGCTCAACTTGTGCAAGACGACGTTGTCCCCATTCTGAGAACTACTCTGGAGATTGTCAATCTTCCACCTGCATGGTCAGATGGTCTATTCCTCTCTCTACTAATAAAGGAGAGATCATATGGATACATCCAAATTTAGTGGTGGACTTTGAAACACCATATTCTTCAACCAAGTCCAAAAAGGCTACTAAAAATAAATCATGTCACATGATTTCATTTGGTGAGCCTTGTCTTCCACCTCTAGCTGCTACCTTCATCCCAGCAGCAGATAATCCTTCGTCTTCTTCCACTGATAAGACAATATTGTCAAAATCAGAAGCCAAATACCAACCAGCTTTCTATCTGTATAGTCCACAATCTCGTAAACTCATGATGAAGATGGGATATGATCTACAAGAGGCCTCTGGTTTGAATCATGGAAAGGGGTCTCTGTACCTCTTTTTTATGTTTTTTCACAACCAATCTCTGGTTGGTTTGGGTTACTGAACAAACTCTCCATCTCGCCGCAAGAAATCTTCCAGAAATAAGGTCCAGGCAAAGAACTGCAATATGATATCCTTTGAGCCTGTATCCGAAAAGAAGTCTTGACTGGTACCAGGTCTAGGAAACCTTACCTAAGAGACTACTCAGAAGGTCAAGAAGACCATGCTCCAGCTCTGGAGGCTCTTCAAGCATCATCTTCTCCTGCTGTCAATGTTCCGTCAGCTTCGTCACCCCAGATAGAGGCAACTCTTCCAAACCGATGACAGCCGACAAAGGAAAATAGCCTATCCGTTTTGACAAAGTATTAAAAAAACTCCAACTTTGGGACTTGAAAAGCCATATAACTTTGATATACTAGCTCAACTGGCCAATACTCCGGCAAGGTTGTCAATTTTTGAGCTACTCCGTCTTTCGAAGGAGACTCGAGAAACGTTGAGTGAAGCTTTAATGTAAGCCGATACTTGTCTAGCACTTCTAAAGAAACCAGAGGATGAGCCTATAACATGTCATTGTCATAGTGTGATGGAACTGATGCCAAACATCACCTTTACACAAGATGATATGCTGTTAGAAGATAATCGTCATGATCGACCCCTCTACTTCACGGGATACGTTGATACTATAAGGTTGATCGTATCCTGATCGATCCTGGGTCTGCGCTCAGCATCATGCCAAAGACTCTACTAGATGCATTGAAGATTCCTGTGCATAACCTTTCAACAACCATCACGACAATCCTGGGATTCAATTCTGGGAGAAGTGAACCTTTGGGAAAAATTTGCCTGAAAGTTCAAATAGGCTGTCTTCGTACGAAGGTTACTTTCTACGTGATCGATAATCACGGCTCTTATAATGCTTTGCTGGGAAGACCCTTTTTGTATGAACATAACATTAAAATCAACTTTACATCAATGCTTCAAATATGTGGATGCCAATGGAGAAGTCCAAAAAGAAGTAGCTGACCTGAATCCTTTCAGGGGTTTGAAGCATATTTTACGGACTCTCGGATGTACAAAGAGGAGTTCATGAAATTTGTATTGGCAATGGATAGTGAGGAGGATCAGAAACATACTTCAAAAGATGTTCTCGTAATCCCCATCAAAGGACGTGCTATTTGTCCTTCTTCTTCACAGACATTGACCATACATCTTTCCTTCCATAATAAACAGCCTCTTGCTGTAGAAAAGGAACAAAGGGAGCTCACCTCTTCTGATCCTCTTGTTATCGACCTTCGTCGTAACAAACCTTCTCCTTCTTCTTTTCCTTCTCTGGTTTTCAACCTTGCTAAGCCTTCTATGAAGGCTAAGAATCATGTTGTAAATGAAATGTACAAATCAATAAAGTATCATCTCCTTTACAGTATACTGATGTCTTTTGTTATACTCGATGTCATTTAAAAATGTTAGATAACTTCGAACCACTTGCCAAGGAGCAGTTGAAGCTTCTCGAAATATAATATTGCTCGAGCCAATGCAGACTCCTTCTTCTTAGTTCCTTCCAGAAAGAAAGATGAACTTCCTATGATTTTTAGTAAAGGAACAGAACAGAAGATCACGCCCGATAGTGAAGAAGAAAATCAAGATAACGAAAGACTTCAACCACGTCGTTATAGTCAACAATCAAAAGATATCATTGAAAAGATGGGCTATAATTTTAAAGCTGGTCTCAATGGTGAAAGGAAGGCGAACTCCTATTCGTATTCCTGCTCCGAAAGGAAAATCACAACAACACTACGACAAAATGAAGCAGGGATTATGTTATACTTTACCAACTCCGATTCCAAAAGCCTCGAATCTGAAGAAGAAGAATGATCTAACTCTTTGATTCTATCTCATGGGATTCAGATACCAGTGTAGGGCACGTCCATCGCGTGACTCTATCTTCCAATATGGTAACCGCTGAGTTCTTAAAAGATGACGAAGATTTGTCGAAGCTTCTGAATCTGATCCTTGGGCACAAAGGATGGATACTCAATGGGAGGTTCGCTTCGAGCAACGTGAGCCACCAACTGAAGATCAGTTGGTTCAGGTCAATATTGGAGACAAAAATTCCCCAAAACCAATTTTTGTCAACAAAAGCCTCCCTGAAGCGGATAAACAAGAACTAATCCAACTCATTAGGGAATATATTGATGTATTCGCTTGGAGCTATGAAGACATGCCGGGGTTGGATCCTCAGATCGCTACCCACAAGTTTAACATTCTGCCAAATACAAAACCAGTCAAACAGCAACAACGTTGGTTTCGACCTGACATGATAGATGCCATAGAAGCTGAGGTTATGAAACTAATTGTTTGTGGTTTCATCAGAGAAGAACAACATTCGAACTGGGTGGCTAATGTAGTCCCACTTTTGAAGAAGACATGGAAAGTTTGGGTTTGCATCGACTTCAGAGACCTTATTGAAGCTTGTCCCAAAGACGAATTCCCTCTCCCAATCACTGATGTCATAATTGACAATACTTACAAATTTGAACGTATGTCCTTTATGGATGGATTATCAGGATACAATCAAATCAAGATGCATCTAGAAGATCAGAAACATACATTTTTCCATACTCCTCTTAGAGTCTATTGCTACACTGTCATGCCATTTGGTCTTAAGAACTGGTGCAACTTATCAGCGGGCCATGAGTACCATCTTTTGTGATCATTTACGAAAGACCGTTGAATGTTATGTTAACGATATTGCTGTCAAAAGTCGTTTGAAAGAAGACCATATTCAAGATTTAAGAACTATTTTCGATCTAATGCGCCAGCATCAGCTCAAGATGAATCCCACCAAGTCATTCCTGGGAGTCTCTAGTAGCAAATTTCTTGGATTCGTTATTACCTCTAAAGGTATATACGTTGATCCTGAGAAAATCAAAGCCATTCAAGAGATGCCTCCTCTACGCAACCTAAAAGAGCTACGATGATTCCAGGGATGGCTTGTGTACATCAGGAGATTCATCTCAAATCTCTCTGGATGCTGTAGATCGTTCACTCAACTCATGAAGAAAGGTGTGTCTTTTATTTGGACTGAAGAATGTCAACAAGCATTTGAAGACATAAAATGGTACTTGATGAACCCTCCAGTTCTAGTGCCTCCAGTGTCAGGAATACCTTTCCTGATGTATGTTCGAGCGATGGACCACTCTTTAGGTGCTTTATTAGCTCAGAAGAATAAAGAAGGTCATAAGCAGGCTACTACTACCTTACTGCATGATGATTGGAGCTGAGCACCGATACACTACAGTAGAAAAAGAATGTCTAGCTTTGATGTTTGCTATTCAAAAGATGAGACATTATATCACTAGCAAAACTATTCATGTTATTTCTAAAGTTAACCCTCTCAGGGTCTTGATGAAGAAGCCTAGTACCCTCAATTCTAGGCTTGCAACATGGGCCATATTGTTAGCACAATATGATATGGTTTATGTTCCTCAAAAGTCTGTTAAAGGTCAAGCTCTTACTGACTTTCTAGCAACCCATCCAGTTTCCTAAACGTCTAAATCTACATGAGATTCCAGATGAAACCATGAATCCAACATGATTTCAGAAGAAATTTATTTGGCATCTATTCTTTGATGGTGCATCCAGAATTGGACCAAAAGGTGCTATTGTTACTGGAGTTGGAGTCGTTCTCGTCTCAACAGAAGGGTTAGCTATTCAAAGAGCTTATTCTTTAGATGAGTCATATTCCAACAATGTGGCCGAATACAATGCTCTGCTCATCGGTCTCCAATTGGCTAAACAATTAGTATTGATTATCTTGAAGTTTACGGAGACTCCAAACTGATTGTCAATCAAGTTAGAGGCACATACGAAGTTCGATCAAGATTTGGTTCCATATCATGATGCAGCGATCAGGATGGCCACTTCCTTCAAAGGTTTCTTCATTTAACACGTACGCGAGTATGTAACACGGAAGCTGATGCACTCGCTAATCTTGCAAAAGTATTAGCAATTTTCATCAGAAGACAACAAATGATCGTCATCACTAATAGAGAGTTGTTTTGTGTCCAGAATAACTTAATATGGAAGTTAACAATCCAAACATGGAATTCAACAATTCGGTTGAAATTTGTACCATCAGTGAAGGTTGGAGGACTCCTTTCATTGACTTTGTGGCCCATGATATCCTACCTGAAGACCCTAAGGAGGCCACAACAATTTGACGACGGTCACTCAGATTTTACTACAATCATACTACAAAGACACTTTACCGACGAACGTACGACGGCTTACTCCTAGTTGTCTTGCTGGGGAAGAAGCAAAACAAATACTTTGTTAAGCTCTTGACGGTATTTGTGGTGCACATTAACCTGGTCCTAAATTATAGGATCGTATTTGCGAAAGTATCTGATGCAATCGAGTATGCAAGAAAGTGCCGAGCATGTCAAATCCACGCTGACTTCATTCACC
This sequence comes from Iris pallida, assembly GCA_029216955.1. Classification (NCBI taxonomy): domain Eukaryota; kingdom Viridiplantae; phylum Streptophyta; class Magnoliopsida; order Asparagales; family Iridaceae; genus Iris; species Iris pallida. Next base: position 6,871 of record JANAVB010028773.1, read on the forward strand.
AACCGTCAGAATTCCTTCACCCGACGGCAACATCTTGGCCCTTTGAAGCTTGGGGAATGGATGTCATGGGTCCTATCAACCCTCCCTCATCTCGAGGACATTGTTCATATAAGCCATAACTGATTACTTCTTAAATAGGCTAAAGCTATACCTCTAGCTGAGGTCAAGACAAGCAGCGTCATCAACTTTATCAAACATCATGGGATTTATAGGTCCGATGTTCCTCGACGAATCATTTACGATAATGGGCCATAATTTATCAGTCAGAAGTTCAACCGATTTTGCGATGACAACAGGATCAATAATATTTCTTGTACAGCTTACAATCCTGCAGCTAATGGGTTGGCAGAAGCATTTAACAAAACCATCATCAAACTCCTCAAGAAGTTTGTTTCTACCAACAAACAAAACTGGAGCAAGAAGCTTGGAGAATGTCTATGGGCTTACCGTACTACTATACGTACTCCTACAGGCTGTATACCTTTTCTTTGGTGTACGGATGCAGGCTATCTTACCATTAGAAATCCAGATCCCTTTCCTAAAGATTGTCATTGCCAATGAACTAACAACCGAAAACAATGTTCGCCTATGACTTCAGGAGCTTAAAGCGCTTGACGAAAAACGGCTCTTAGCTCAACAACATATTGAGTTATACCAAGCTCGTTTATCAAAGGCCTTCAACCGTAAAGTCAAAGTTAGATCATTTCAAAAACGAGAACTAGTTCTAACCGTCATACGTCCTATGACCATGACGCACATGAGCAAAGGCAAATTCGAAGTGAAGTGGGAAGGACCCTACATTATAAGCAAAGTTTTCTCCAATGGAGCATATCAATTGACTGGTATGGATGGTCGAGTCACCATGATGCCCATTAATGCAAATTTCTCAAGAAATATGTTTGAAGAATATAAATAAAATTCCTTTTTATTTGCATAAATTTAAAACAAAAGGAAATACATAAAATTAACGAGGATCAGAGCCCTCTTGATTAAAAATGTATTTCGCAAGAAGCTCGAAGACATTATTTCCCGATGACACCAGTAGTTCGTAAGCAGCCTTCCTCAGAGCTTCTTTCTCGGCAGTACTCCCAGTCTCCACCAGCTTGGCAAGAATGTCCTCTTGCTTCTGTCCAGTGACAGCCGAGCTTTCTCCGATGTTTGGCTGAGTAGTCAGTAGAGGCTCGTCAGAAGGAGTGCCGAGGTCGGCTTCGATCTTCGGGATAACTCCCATCTCCTTAGCCATTTCTTCTGAAGACATGTGTGAAGGAAAGAAAAGGAGTGAATGATGTTTTCAGAAAAGTTCTACTCTATTTAAAGGCATATGAAAGCCAAACATTCTGTCTCTGGAATCGAGACAACTGTTTCTCGAAAAGGCATGTTCGTTCGTCTTGTGAAAAGATCTTCGTTTACTATTTATTCGAGATTTGAAACAACCTTTCCTTGAAAAGGCATGCCTATTCATCGTCTTTTCATCTCTATTTTATTTATTATCGTATTTACTTTTTCGTAAATAAGCCACAAGATAATAAATACTCAAAATTCCCTCGTGGAGCTTATCCAAATCATCAATTCGGTCTTTTAAAACCCAGTTGTTTTGAAAGATGTCTTTTCTTTATGATAAATCCAGATATTATTTTTTTAGACACAATATTCTATCTTTAAGTCCCAGTGGACTTGAAGATCATTTATAGAAAAATGAATTTACATTACCTCTGGATTATATTTTCTATGTCATCACATCAAATCAAATCATAAATAAGAGAAAATCATTCTTTAAAAACACAGTTACATCTTAATGAAAATCTGTAACATCTCTGACTTTCATTCTAGATACATTTTAATGGAAATCTATTACATCTCTGATTTTCATTCTAGATACATCTTAATGGAAATCTATTACACCCGGATTTTCATTCTAAATCTAACAAATGAAGGTCTGTTACATCATTGGATCTTTTGTTAATGCCAGTTCCTTGTCGTCTTGACCTAAAGCAACGAGCAAAATAATGGAACTAACTATGGTCTTCTCTCTCAGAAAGATGAGGAGAACCCCAGAGTACAACAACTCAAAGATAAGTTGCTGTCAATACAACTGGTGGAGAAGAAACGACCTGTCATGAGAATTAGAAATGAGATCATCCTCGTGATACGATTCCTAATCTTGTCTCTCTACCGTCCAACTCTCATGTATAAAGGCCCTTCGTACTATCTGAGGAAGACCCTTCTGGAACATGGAGAGTCCTGAGCTGTCTGATTTGAGCGTCAGAATCACATGAGTGTCTGATGTGAGTGTCAGAAGAATGCTCTCCATAGCATCCAAGTCGCCAATGCCAGTTCTGATGAAGTCTGCCAACCAGATTTCTGCAAAAATCAACAAAGAAAAAAGTTAGCAAAATCTATCAAACAGCGCGCCTTTGATCATTGGGCGCACATCATCAGAGTCAGCCTATAGGCGCCTATGATAAAAATGCACTTTGATCGAAGTAAAGCACTGGATTGCAGTGCGCGCCTCTTCTCAGAATTTCAGGCGCACGTCTACAACATGCGCCTCTGACCAAAGTCAGGCACTGGATTGCAGTACACGCTTCTTTTCAGAATTTCAGACGCACGTCTACAACATACACCTTATTTACAAATCAGCGCCTGGCTTCAAAACAGTCTTAGTATAAAGCGGCACAAGTTAAACACAATTCGTGAATGACGCTCATATATAGAAACCACTGTTTCTTTGTTGGAACTTACCATCAAAATTAGCTATTGTTTGGGCGGAAGATCGTCGATGATGTAAAGCGCAGCAAACCAACATCCGAAGACGCGGTATACAGAAGAACAACATCGAATTTTGGTGGCACAGAAAGACTCACGAATGTTGAACTCTTGACCGCCGAAGGGTTTCTGCAAAGAACCATTGCCATCAACAGAAAGAAGAAATAAAGAGAAAGAGTTCATGGACATTTCTTTTTTATTTCTCCTATCAACTATTTAAAGTGTTTAGAAGATATGAACGTGCGCGTCATTCTAGGAGCCCATCTCGGGAAGGACCTAATAAAGGTGCTCAAACCACACAAAAACTTCCACGTGTTCTTTAAAAAAACAAAACATTTGAGTTGGTCAAAATGGCGCATTGGCAGCGCTACTAAAAAGATCACACAAAATGATTTGCAGAAGGGCGCCAGAAATAAATTTTTCATTCTTTTCTTACATAAGAAAAGGGAAACAAGTCCCTATAAAATAAGTTACACAAAAGACAAAAGAAAAAGTGGCACCCCTACAGAAAGCATTACTTCTTCTTGTCTTCTTCACCAGCTTGGCGAAGAGAAGTGCCTAACTTGCACATATCACGAATCCTTGAACGACGTATCAGACAAAAAAATCCTTCTGCATTACCGTGCTCTTCAGAAGAGGTAGAAGGACCTACTGTTCGGACGATCGAAGACTGCTGGGTTCAATCCAAAGCATTCTAAGAGATTATTTGCTTACAGCAATTGGTCATCCTCGGACAGGACTGTAGACGCAGTGTCAGGCCTTGTCTCATAAACTTTTACTTTGGCATTTACGCCGGTTGCCATCTCCATCTTCTTAGGTGCTATGGAAGTACAAAAGTGAAGGATGAATACAAGGACCTCTCCCGACCAACCAACGCTTCATATTCCTGATGGTAAACATGAACATCATCAATGCAACTCGAGAAGCGAAGAGGAGATCGAATATTTCCGAAAAGAAACTTATTATGACGGTTGAGCATTGACTGGCGCAATCCAAAAAAACTAGTATAATTCAAAGTATTTCAAAACTTTGAAGTATTTTCAAGTTTCTAAAACTTTGAAGGGGGTCTTGTAGAGCCTAAAAATTAAGAGGCGCCACTCATTAAAGTCTTCAATCATCTAATGGCGCCAAACCAATCAAGTTGTGCCGGATCATCAAGTTGCGCAGCTTCAGATTGCGCCATTGCCAGGTTGCGCTGGAGTCAGGGTGTGCAGAGCGACATATGGCACACTTCCTCGAGAAGCTGTAACGACATCATCATTACCTGACAACTGACAGCACGAAGATTAAAGAAAATCCTTTCGAATCCCTGCGCAACTGCGGCGCTCGAGAAGACTTTGTCAGTATGTAACTAATACTGATAGGGTTGGCGCAAGTCATTGAATGGCACAAAGATTATCAGTACAATACAGAAGACCTAGTCAAAAGGTGCTAGTTGTTAAGTTGCACCTATGCGCAGCCTAACAAAGTGGCGCCACCTGGTCAACTCTTAGTTTAAAACAGGATGACGTGGCGCACAAGCCATCAACTTCATAGAGCATGTCCACTACACTGTCCACGACCACGCACATCTCAATCAAATGATGCCACGCATCTACAGCAGTTAGTATAAACCGCTAGTGCAGGTTGTTGCATTGCACTCTCGTACAACCTGATAAAGCATGCGCAAAGTGTTCAAATGGTGTTCAAGGCAGAGTGACGTGGCGCATAAGCCACTAACTTCATAGAACATGTCCACTACACTGCCCACGACCACGCGCATCTTAATTAAACGATGCCACTCATCCATAGCAGTTAATATAACCAGTTTGCGCAAGTGAACGGGAAGCGCGCAATCCAGAATAACTACTAAACAGTTATTTCAAACTCTATAAATAGAGTTTCAAATCATTCTCAAAATATCAAGAGTGATCATAATCTCCTACTAAAGTGCTGTTGCTATTCTCCAGAGGCTCGTGTCTTCGATATCATATCGTCCAAGGGATAAAGTGATAGTCTTCTGATCAGATTCCTATAGTTGTACTTCCCCAGAAATCAATTGTACTCCTGTACTTTTTCTTAGTTTGTAATAAAAAATTTATGCTTTGCAAACATTTCCCTCCTCTGGACGGGAATTTCATGCAAGTTATCATTTCTTGAGCGAGAAGGATGTTGTCGATGATGTTTCGCCCGGGGACGAAGCCGCTTTGCTCTTTAAAGATTATCTTAGGAAGAAGAGTGGACAAGCGGTTCACGATGATCTTGGAGATGATTTTATTAGTGAAGGTACATAAGCTGATCGGTCTGAAGTCTCTGAAGGACTCTGTATTATCTTTTTTTTGGGATAAGGATAAGGTTAGCACGAGAGATGGATTTTGGGTAGCTCCTTAAAAAAATATAACTGCGGCCTCAAGAAAGTCCGATCCGATGATGTCCCAACAAGATCGGAAGAATACACCAGAGAAACCATCAGGCCCGAGGGTGCTGTGTTCGTCAAGGGCCCAGACTGCGGAACTTGACTTCCTCCATGAAATGGGGGTCAAGAGCTGCGCGTTATCACACTCGCTGATCAGGTTGGGGACCGTAGCTAGGAATTCCTCATCTTTAACGACGACATCTTTGGAGAATAATTTGGTATAGAAGTTAGCTGCTGCCACATGGATGTTCTACTTGTGTTTGAGTAAGGTTCCATTCTCGTCGGAGATTTGGTACAGATTAAGTTGATGTCTGTGCCCTTTGACGCAAGCATGGAAGAAGCTGGAGTTTCTGTCGCCCTCGACCTCCCAAGTTAATTTGGCTTTCTGCTTCCAAAATTTTGTCTCAATCTTCAGACGAGATTTGATGAGAGCTCTGGAGAGGTTAAGTGTGGCACAAGCCTCCGTGGACAGAGGCATACCGATTTTAGCCCAAGTGACATCATCCTCCGCCTTCTTAATCTCTTATAAGATGTTGTCGAAAGCGAGTTTGCTCCAGGTTGATAGCGCGCTCCTGGTTGTCTTGCGTTTGGCAGTCACACTGATAAGGGGGTCGGGGTGGCTCGTCGAGTTCCAGGCGGAAGCCACGGTGTTCCTGAATTGAGGGTGATATCTCCAAAATTCTAAGAATCGGAAGGGTTTCTTGGTAAGGTAGGAACTGCTGTTTATCTCGATTATGAGAGAGGAATGGTCTAATTCGGTGGAGTTGAGATAGGAGAGGTTGAAGATGAGATCCATTTCAGACCAACGGTTGTCGATCAAGGCCTGATCTAGATGGGTGTATTGATGTCGGGCGCCTTCATGCATGTTGCACCAGGTAAAGTCGTTACCAGAGAAGGAAAGGGGGGAATATGTGGGCATTAAGATAAAGTTGTTGAAGACATTCATGGCCGGCTTGGGGGAGGGCGACACTCCTCTCTGCACGAGATCATGTTAAAGCCTCCGAGACAGAACCACAGAGGGTTGTTGAGGTAGAGGTGTGTGTCCGACAGGGTGTCCTAGAGCAGCTTGTGCTCGGTGAAATCACAACTATCGTGGACAGCGAGAGGAGGGATCAGGACGGGAGAATGGGGTGCTCCAGCCAGCAGGATAGCGCCTGTTTTGAGTCCTGAACATTGTCGAACTTGCAATCGGTGGCGAAGAGGATCCAGATGTCATGCCAAGTTGAAGTTGGATGGATTTGAGTTTTCTCTGAGGGATTTTGGGTTCGATGATGACTAGGATGTCCATATGGTGTTTTTTCTTGAGGCTAATTAATCTCCTCAAGGTAGGTTTATTGGCCTGCCCTCTAACATTCTACGAGAGGATGTTAAGCATTGGGATGGATACGGAGGGGGTATTAAGCTTTGTGGCTGACCTAGTGGTCATGGCCTTGTGCTCTTGGGAGTATTTTTTCTTCATGTTGTGGAGGGGGCTCTCGTGGTTGAAGCTGCGGTGAATTCTGACACCTTGGCCGAGTCTTGAGTTGTCTTACCTGCTTCCTCCGTCGGAGGGTGAGGCATCTTCTCTCTCTATCTCAGCCAGCGCGCAGAGGGGGTTGCTGGGGTCCAGGAAGCCGGCGTCCTTGGCTTGCTGGAACCTATCTGAGGAAACGAGGCCTATGTTGGCCAAGTCATTTTCGAGGACACTTCCGGAGCTAAGGGGAGAGAAATCAATATCTGCTAGGGTCGGGTGGATGATTAAAGCCATCTGGTTCTCCCCCTTATGACTGGAGAGACAACGTAGTTCGGTTGCTCTTCAGCGGACTTCTCGCAATCGGCGGAAGGGATCCTGGCTGGAAGGGGGTTAGCCTGGACGACGTCTGGAGTGAAAGAGGTGAGGATATCGAACCTGTTGTTAAGGGTGATGGCCGGGGGTTCGACGGAGGCGATGGCTTTAGTCGGGGGGTTGGGGCTGAAAGAGCCGTTGCAGCGATGTGGGAGTGGGAGTTAGAGAGGGGAGAATAGGGGCTGAGGGGGAGAGTTGGGTCACCTTAGGGGCTTTTGACTTATGGGGAGCTTTCTTTTTAAGCTCGGGGTGGGCTCTGAAGTAATGCTTTGTGAGGTGGCCTCTAATCTTATAGTGCTGGCAGAATATTATGCTGTTGTCATACACTAGCGACTGAAGGTGTGTTTGTTCCCCGAGATCGATCTGAAGGAGAGTGGGAGGTTCAGATGATAGGTTGAAGCTCCACGCAAATCTTCACGTAGTGCCCTTTGAGAGATTACGGGTTTCTTCGGACAATGGCCACGAGGGTCCCTAAGGAGCTGGCAATTCTCTTAAGAGCAGCGGGGATAAAGCAGACGAGGGGGAGGTTTGGTAGGGTGATCCACGCCGAGATTATCGTCGAGTCAACTTTGGGGTTGAATCCGGGGGACCATTTAGTGATCTTGACGCTATATAGGCCAATGCTGGCGGTGCCTTTAGCCCAGAAGGAGTTGTCAGAGTCGGAGGAGAGGTGGAGGAGCAAGTGTTTGGGGTCTAGCGGGGCGACCTTATATGCTGAAGAGAGTCCCCAGCCAGCGATGGCTTCTTGTGCTATAAGGATTTTTGGGCATCCGGAGGAGAATTTTAGCACGAACGTCCTCACAAAGCATGTAGATAAGGAGGAGATCTCAGCTACGGAGAATAAAATTTGGATGGTATGGCCGTCGGAGGGGTTTGGGAGGTCGATGTTCGGCAGCTCGATGTCATCGATCTGGAGGGAAGCTGTGTCTTGCGATCCGGCCGCAGAATCTCTACGAAAGAGGGGATCGTTGCAATACCGGGATGGGGGTGCCCGGGATGAGAGGCTTGAGGTGTGGGTGAATGTGCGACTGCAGCACAATGAGACGAGGGCGACCCATCAGTGTGCTCCTAGCGAGTGGCGGACCCAGCCGGGTTGGAGAATGTAAGATGGTCGGTGGTTGCACCAAAGGTGGGCGAATAACCGAAGGCGGGCCCATGGGGCCTCGGGATGAGAGGAAGGGCACATGTGGCAGAGCGGGGGTGGGTGGATGCATGGCATCCGGCTGGAGGCACATGACATCCGGCTGGAGAGAGGGAGGTCGGCAGGCCGCCCGCGGAATGGGATGAGGGCACATAGGCAGGGCTCCATGGAGCAATAGCGGGCGCATGGCAGTCCTCGGAAGGAAGGGGCGCAGATCCGGCGCTCGGTGACGCGAGAGTGGGCGTATGCTCCACGGCGAAAAGGGGTGCATGGCCGCTCGAGCGGGTCGGGGGCGCATAGTCGCCCGCGCTGTGAGAGGGTACATAGCCGACAGTCGATCGGGCTGTGGTGGGCGCATAGCCGCCCCACCGTGAGGTGGGCGCATGGCTGCCCCGGGCCTGTGGAGTCGGTGCATAGCGTCCGGAGCTCCCGCCCACTGCAAGATGGGGGGATTCGAATTTGAATTCGAATTGCTCGAACGGGAAGGTTCCAATTCCGAGGCGGATGCCTTCCGACCTTGTAGCCCGATCAGGAGGGGGTGCCGTAGGGGGCCGTCGTAAGGCGTGGCCACCGGAGGGGAGGTACAAAGCCTGGGGGGCGAAACTCTACCGCGACCGCCGACGTCTGCCGTCCCTCGGAAGGGAGGGGACGCCTCGCCCGGATCGGGTGCGAGCACCGTAGCGGGTAGCCACCGGAGCTTCGGGGCCATCGCGGTGGAGGCTAACCCGATCAGGGCCAGCTGGTCGGTCGACCAGGAGAGAGACGGGTACGATGCCGTCGGAGCATGCTCGCCGTCGGGAGAGGACGAGCGACCGACGGCGTACGTGGATGGCGCCGGAGTAGGTATGGGTGTAGCTGACGGTGGTTCGCCGGGCCCGCCCTGTCCCGGACACCGACGTCGAGCGTGGGGAGGGAGGGGAGCACTGAAATGGTGAGCTCATGTAGGAGACCTGTACCCGTATATATATATAATGAGATGAATTTAGCAGCAACCTATGGAAGGGCCTGTGCGCCCTCTACCCTCCCCCCCCCCACCCCTTTGATGTGCTTTTCCCCTTTCCTCCCACACCTACGCCCCAACTCCTGCGCCTCTACCACCCCTTGCGTGCTCCCGCTCCCTCTTCCTCCTTCGCCTTCCTCTTCCTCAATGAGACAGCCTCATGTGGTGGTGCCTCCCCCCTTTCCTCATCCCCTTGTGTCTCCTGTCAAATATCCGGCCATCTCTTGTGATGGTTGGACGACAGTAGTGAGATGATGGAAAGGAAAAAGGCCTCTGGCTTTCGCGGCTATGCCTAGGAGAGCCACTATGACTGGGGGTATGCCCTAGACAGGAAAGGGTGGTTCCCTTTGCCATTCGGCTTCGGCCACTATTGCTCGAGTTGGTGCCTCCTCTAAGCCTACAATTTTGGGGGCATGACACATTCCATAATTATTCGATAAAATATCCAAAAGGAACCCTAACATGTTCAAGACCATGGACGACACCCCTATCACCTGGGCAGACCGGTGTAGGCCGTATTTGGCTAGGGAGAACATCGACATGCACTTCGTGGCACCTAAAAAAGTTAAAAGAACGAAGGTCATCGCGATATACAAAGACGATGTCTCTGAAACGGAAGAAGTTTGGAAAAATACGATCGTTCTCTATGTCATGGAAGATCGACCTTACTTTGGCCTACTCAAGGTTTGCCATGCGGATGTCGAAACCTAATGGTAGCATGGACATATTCTCTAGGAAGAATGGTTTCTATTTCATCAAGTTTGGGATGGCGGATGACCTAGAGAGGGTCATTCAGAATGACCTTTGGACCTTCGATGGTAGATTGGTTGTTTTGAGAAGATGAGACCTGGTGTGCTATCGCAAGCACCAAAAATTAAAACCTTTACTCCGAAAATTATATGTAGTAGTGAGAGTAATGATCGATCCCACGAAGAGTAATAAGCTTAGTTTTGTGCTATGTGAATAATGAATGGGGGGATGAATAAAATGAAAGTCAATGAAAAAAGTAGAAATCAAATAAATTAAAATAACAAACGTTGGTCTAAGTCAACGTCTACAATCTAAATCTTGAAGCTGATCATAGATGCAAACATATATTGATATGTATTATGAATATTTATCGTTGGAATTATTTTTCTATCTCCTTTAGCCACAGTTAATTAGAAACAAGCAACATAATTAACCTTAACTATTAAACAACCCCAGACAAGCACTAAGGGTTTAATCTAGTAGCGTATTAAAACTAATGGGATCGATGAATCAAAACAACACAAGCACAAATGGTTGCATTTAATTTAGTTAAATATTTTCCCCTAAGATTTAATAATACAAAGCAGTAATTTATTAGTTCTCACAAATTAGAGTGATCAAACAATTCCGGATTGGATATCTAATTTAGCGTTAGATTGTCAAGAATAACAAACTAGTATGCATCCTAATAATTAAACAAGATAATCATGAAAATATGCATAAAAAATATATTCGATACTCAAAGCACAAATCAACATATAAACATAAATTAGATCTCACAAGTTTTTATTGGTTCTGAGGCTTCCGTTTTCTTCGACCAATAAGACTTTAGCTAGCCACACATGTTCATGGTACTTCACAAGAGAGGTAGAGAAGAAGAAGAGTGGTCTCATGATTAGTATCCCTTTTATACACTCTAAATTGGTTGTTTGAAGCCCATAATATCTTCCCACAAATCCTATAAAAGTTACAACTTCTCAAACAATAAAACTAAGTAATAGAAGAAGTAGGAAAATAGTTATTTTGGTTCATATTTTTGTTCACAACATCTTTGAGTCAATTTCAAAACTGATTTTGTCCATGGTGCAGCCTGAATCTCGAAAAACTCAAAATATGAAACTTGTAGATATTTATCTTAGCTTTCCAAAGCTTTTTAAATCACCTCAATTGCATTTCAGATGAGAAAGTTATGCCCATTTTGGTAAAAGGTGTCAAAACAGTCCAAATTTGCTATTTAGTTCCATTTTGCACTTTGTCTCCAATTGCATCCTAAACCAAAATATAAGAATAATGAGTATCTTTAGTCATGAAATGTGCATAAAATGGTAAATATAAGGGCTAAAAATATAATATGTTATGTTCTCATCAGGACCAGGTCTCTAACTGTAACCCCACTTCTCAAAGATCAATAAATATAGTATTTTTCTATGGTTTAAAATGAATATTTATATAATTATTTATGGAATATTAATGATTTTGAAATAGCTATGATATAATGTTATTATGTAATAAGGCCTCGTTTGGTTCGCGGAATCTCCCGGTTGGGAAAGGAAAGTGATTACTTTCCTATGTTTGGGCACCCAAGGAATTGAGGAGGAAAGGAAAGTGATTCCCAATGGAAGGAAAATTAGGGGGGAAAGTGATTCCATCCATCCAAGGAAGGAATCACTTTCCCACATTGAAGTATTAACTTTCCTTTCCAAATTCCTTGGCATTGCCAAACATCGGAAAGAAAAATCAATAGGAATTAAAGTTCCCAAAGGAAAGGAAATGACAAGGAATTGATTTCCTTTCCCTTCCATTCCACGAACCAAACGAGGCCCAAGTGTTTTCATTTTCTCAAACTATTGGTTTATTTGGGCTTTACTCATGGCCCAGTTATATGGCGAGCTATGTAACAGTCTGTGAGGAATGAGCCTAGCTCAAATTCCTTCATGCTCCTAAGAAATCATTTCAGAGTAGTGAGCGTGTTCTTTAACAACTGATTTCCCTCTATTTGATGCCCCCTTTCCCAAGCAACAAACTAACCAACAGCAGCCTATATAACTTCACACTCCATTAGTTCTTCATTTTTGTTCGACCAAGAACAGAGCCTCTACCTCTCGTTCCTTCTTCTTCCCAAACCAACTCACAAACCTTAACCCTAATTTCAAGATCAGCCATGGCCGGAGGTCCCTTGACGGAGCATGGCAACTGAGCGACCTCTCCAGCGTTCACAACGTTGGTACAGCATCTCTCCTCTGGAGCTTGGTTGTCCGATCGACTGAGCAGGCGACGTCGACGACACATCTTGGCGGCGGCGCACGATCACCTGAGTGACGGTTACTTCTCTATAGTAGCGGCGGCGAGGTGCTGATCTTCTCTGCGGTGCTCGACCTACTGCGATCGCCAAGCATTCTCTGGTGACGGCGTACCAGTATCTTCTCCGGCGACGGTAGACTGTCGCTTTTCCCCAGCAGCGGCGAACGGTGACTTCCCTACGGCGATGACCAGTAGGAGTAGCAGATCAATCCCGGTGAGTGTTCCTTCATCGTTATCTTCTATTCTTGAGTCGATCGATCAGATCGAGGGAGATTGATTTAGTTCCAACCAATTCTTGATTCAGTTTGGATCAACTTTGATGTTGATGATCAATTCATGTTTCGATATTCTCCTTCGATCTGATTCATTGATGAATTGAATCTGATCAGTAATCCTATCCTTCAGTTTTTGAACACCAGGTTTTCATTGATTCGTTCCTGAGGATGTATCATGCAGATTTGGACGCAAATTGTCAGTATCCGACACGATTAATCGTGTCCTCATTCTAGTTTAGATTTGTTGGGTTTGTAGCCTTTTGTTTTGGTTTTTAGTCCCACATCGGCTAGAAAGGAATGTGTATCTCCACATATATGAGTCTTTTCTCTTTATGGAGATGCACATGTAGTGCACATGGGTGTGTGCCATGTGGGATTAATTATTAATGGTATAAAGGCTTAATCAACAATTAAGAAGCTGTAAGCTTTTTGCTCTTGGAAATTTATTTCCATGGAGCTAAGCTCCGTAGCGACTCGGACTCGGGCTCGGGCTCGGGCTCATGAGGCGTAATGTGGCGTTTTGTTGGCGCACTTTGCACTTAGCTTCGTCGCGTAAGGCAGCGTATGGCAGCGAACCCGCGTACCCGCGTGTCCGCGTATGTGCGTATGGCTGGCTGCATATTAGAGCGGGAACGGTTGCAGCAGTTGCTGCACGTTCAGGAGTGGTTCTGCCACTACCCTGAAGTTCAGGCAACTGCTTAGCAACCGCCCCGTGGGCTATATATGCAGGTTCTCTCCTCTCTCTGAGGGTAGTAGTAATCAGAATTCCAGGGAGAAAAACTCTAAGTGTTCTTTAACACAACAGAGTAGTGAGCGTGTTCTTTAACACAAACACTAGTACTTTTTAGTACGCGTGGGTTCTGTTACTTCAAACAGAGAGAGAAGAGTAGAGCCATTGCCAGAGGAGTTCGCCGTCTTCCGAGGAGTCAGAAGAGCAGGAGTGTTCCAAGGTTTTCCGTCAACCTTGCTGGTTCCTGGAAGCTGTTCGCAGAGGACGAATAAAACTTTGAGCAACGGTGATAATTCACCCCAGCATTTCCATCTCTCGCCTGTCATTCTTCTGTTGCCTTTAGCAGTTCTGTCAGTATCTTCTTTTTAGAAGGCACTACTGCCAGTTTGCTACGATCACGAAAATCTCTTTAGATTATTCGTGTATTATGATATCTTTTTAGATCTCGTAATTTGCAGAATCCTTCTGGATCTCTGTTGCAAAACCTTCTTTAATGAATTACATTTGAAACGTTGTCTTTACAACTGTTTCAGTTTCTGTATTTTCCATCGAATAGCGTGCCCCGGCGTTCCCGACAATAACAATCTCAAAGCTTTATTGCTACGATGGAAAACATTAATGCTTCACTCCTAAACACTGACTTCTGTAAGTTAGAGAAGTTTGATGGAGAGCATTATCAAGTCTAGAAGAGGAAGGTTTATCTCACTCTTCAACTCAGAGACGTGGATCACGTGCTTCTTGAAGAGGAACCTACCGTTCCAGATACTGGGTCTGCTGCCGCAATCTCTGCGGCTACTAAACTTCAGGCCAAGTGGAGAAGGGAGAATAACATTTGCAGGTTGCTTATCCTGAATGCTATGGAGAATTCCCTAGCAGAATCCTATTCTAAAAAGAATATTACTAGAGACATATGGGAGTCTCTAGAAAAACTCTACGAAGAAGACAAGAACCGCAGTAAAATATTTGTGGTTGAAAAATATCACAAGTGGTTCTTTGAGGACGAAAAGTCTATGCTGCCGCAGGTAAAGGAGTTCCTGAAACTGCGACAGAAGCTGGAAGACGAGACGATGCCCCTCCCCGACAAGTTTGTTGTTGGAGGGATTGTCTCAAAGCTCCCCGCTGGGTGGAGCAAGTTCTATGCAAACATGCATAGGAAGAAGTTGGAGATCACCCTTGAAGATCTCCTACAGGAAATCTATGTTGAGGACCAGATGCGGGCTCAACTGAAGGTGGACACACTGTCCAAGCAATTGGCTAACGCCAATCTGGTTCAGACCAAGGAACCAAAGGGAAAGCAGGCAGCTTTCCACAGCAAGAAGAAGAACCCTGACAATCTAAAAGTCAAGGGAACTTCTATCAAGAAAAAGAAGCCAAAGTCAGAAATGCCTTGCTTCAAGTGTGGCAAGAAGGGCCACTTTAAGAATGAATGTAAAGCAAAGACCAAGCAATCAGAGCAAGGAGAGCCTAGTAAGGTATCTATGATCACTGACTTAATTGCTATGATTGCACAGGTTGATGCAGTAAGGACTGACTCTGACTGGTGGGTAGACACTGGAGTCTCCTGCCATGTCTGCTCCAGTAAGGAGTGGTTCACCACCTATACACCTACTTCTGAAGTGGTTATGATGGCGAACCAAGCACAAGCTGAAGTGCTCGGGATCGGGACGGTGGTGTTGAAGCTGACTTCGGGGAAGTCTTTGACGTTTCAAGGCGTAAAGCACGTACCTGCTATCGCCAAAAACCTGGTCTCGGGAGGCCTACTCTGCAATGCAGGCCTCAGGATGGACATCAATGCTGGCCAGATGGTGATGTCTATCAAGGGAACATATTTCAGGAAAGCTTTTTATACCGAAGGAATGTTTAAGATTCAGCTTGTAAATCAGTCCAATGTAATTAATGTAATTAATGAAGTCACTCATTCTGCTTATACTCTTGAGTTGTGGCATAATAGGCTAGGACATGTTCATTGTAAACGAATAAACAGAATGTCTAGTCTAGGACTTATCTCCAAATGTGGGGATAAGGTAGAGAAATGTGAAGTTTGTGCTCAAACGAAGATCACAAGGAAACCTTTTCCTCGGGTTAATCGAAGTACAGATCTTCTGGAGTTGGTTCACTCCGATATCTGTGACTTCAAATAGTTCTCTACAAAGGCCGGAATGAAGTATTTCATAACCTTCATCGATGACTTCTCAAAGTATGCGTTCGTCTACTTGCTGAAGGCTAAAGACGAAACATTCGAGAAGTTCAAGGAGTTCAGAGCCGAAGCTGAGCGGCAGACTGGACAACAACTCAAAAGGATAAGAAGTGATCGAGGTGGGGAGTACAGGTCTCATGAATTCGCATCGTTCTGTAAGGAACATGGAATTGTCAATGAGACTACGGCTCTGTACTCTCCTCAATCAAACGGAGTAGCTGAGAGGAAGAACAGGACGTTGACAGAAATGATAAATTCAATGTTGTTGACTGCTGGCCTTCCTAAGTGCTACTGGGGAGAAGCTGCATTGACGGCCACTTTTATTCTAAATAGAGTGCCTCATGCAACTTCAGACGTTACTCCTCATGAACTCTGGTTCAAGGTCAGACCTAATTTGAATGTCATTCGAGTGTGGGGGTGTCTGGCGTATGTCAAGCTTCTAGATCTAAAGATTCAGAAGTTTGGGACAAGGACTACAAAGACGATCTTCTTGGGGTATGCCGAGAAGAGTGATGCTCGGAGATTTCTTGATATTGAGTCAAATCATATCATTGAATCTCGCGATGCAGAATATTTTGAAGACAAGTTTGCAAGGCACAAGAATATTGTTCTTCCGGATGTTCCGGAGAATAATGAGGGTGCACAAGAGACTGAAGTCTTCAATGAAGATGTGGTCCAAGAAGATGTTGTTGTTGATACAACGGTTGAACCAGAACAAGCTGAGCCGTCAGCTAAGCGTGTGAGGAGGCCGAAGGACTTCGGAAGTGACTTTGTCACCTATCATGTGGAAGCAGATCCGCTTACCTATGATGAGACGATGAAGACCAGAGACGCAGTTTTCTGGAAGGAGGCGATTGACAATGAGATTGATTCCATCACCTCAAATAACACTTGGGTGTTGGTTGATCTTCCTGAAGGAGCGAAACCCATCGGATGCAAATGGATCTTCAAGAAGAAGATGAAAGCAGACGGAACTATTGACAAGTTCAAGGCTAGGTTGGTAGCCAAGGGGTTTTCTCAGAAGCAGGGGATTGACTATTTTGACACGTATGCTCCAGTAGTCCGGATGACCACCATCAGAATGTTGATTGTTCTCGTAGCAATACATAAAATGGTGATACATCAGATGGATGTGAATACGGCTTTCCTAAATGGCGAGCTGACCGAAGAGATTTACATGCAACAGCCAGAGGGATTTGTCATCAGGGGTCTTGAAGACAAAGTCTGCAAGTTGGTGAAATCTTTGTACGGTCTTAAACAGGCTCCCAAGATGTGGCATGAAAAATTTGACAAAGTTATAAGGTCAAATGGCTACATGGTCAGCGATACGGACAAGTGTGTTTACACGAAGTTCGCTGATGGAAGAGGTGTGATCGTTTGTCTGTACGTGGACGACATGCTTATCCTAGGTACGGATATTAGCTGTGTCACGGAGACAAAGAAATTCATCTCAAGCAAGTTCAGTATGAAGGACTTGGGGAAAGCTGATGTGATCTTAGGGATCAAGATCATCCGGACAGACACTGGACTAGCGCTGTCACAGTCTCATTATATTGAGAAAATGATCACTCGTTATGGGTATCGGGATCTTTCAGGGATCGATACGCCGTACAGGTGTGATCTGAAGCTGAAGCCTAATTCAGGGAAAAGCATCAGGCAGCTGGAGTATGCAAGCGTAATGGGAAGTTTGATGTATGCTACTACTGCCACAAGGCCTGACATAGCTTTCGCCGTGGGAATGCTGAGTCGTTTCACGAGCAACCCAGGTGCTGAACACTGGAAAGCTGTGAAACGGGTTATGAGATATCTCAAGAAGACTCAGACATATGCACTGTACTACAGCGGAGATCCGTCGGTAGTGGAAGGCTTCAGTGATGCCAGTTGGTGCTCAGAGGTGGAGAGCGAGAGGTCCACAGGTGGATACATTTTCACAATGGGTGGAGCTACTATATCGTGGAAGCCGAAGAAGCAGACTATGCTCTCGCGGTCATCCATGGAATCTGAGTTCTTTGCACTAGATACCGCAGCCGAGGAAGCAGAATGGCTTCGGGAGCTCATGTATGATCTTTCATTGGTTGGAGCGCAAATACCGGCGATACCGATATACTGCAACAACCAGACGACTGCGGCGGTAGCATCAAATGACCTCTTCAACGGGAAGAAGAGGACTGTGCGGTTGAAGCACAGGGCAGTACACGATCTTATCAAGAGGGGTGTTATTATAGTGATTGATGTTCGGAGTCAGGAGAACCTGGTGGATCCGTTCACCAAGGGCCTCAAGCGCCAGCTGGTCAATGACACAGCTTGTAAAATGGGTTTAAAGGCATTCTGATATTGGATTTTTGTATTCCTACCATAAAGTTTTATGCTAATAGTTCAAAAATTTATCTACTAGACATCTAGCTTTTGGTTCAAGGGAGGACCACTAATCGGAAGAATATCAGGAACGGTGGGTACATGTTCTATTGGGCATGAAGAGGTTACGGACCTATAACCACTGTTGTCTACTATTGTTTTCTGCGGAAAACGGTTCCTGTGGGAAGGTTGGCTTAATTGCCTTAATGAGTTCTCAGGCAGAGTGAATGCCTGGAGTGCTTTACAGGAAGCACGGTAGAGCAGCACTACAAGGAGTGAAACTCCATGCTACAGTGGGGTGACTCCACAATGAGGTTCCTATATGTGGGGTGCTGCCCAGGAATAGGATAAAGCCTCGGCTTTGCAGGCCAAGTCACAGCGGCGTAGTACCGCAAATAGGCAGTTAGCCTAATGCTGTATATTAAATATAAAGAGGGGTGTAGTCAGCACTACAAAGAGGAGTAGTTTCTCATGTTACAGTGGCACGACACCACCATGAGGTACCCGGTTAGGGATAAAGCCTCGGCCTTGCAAGCCATGTCGTTGCGGCGTAACACCGCAAAGGAGCCTAAGGCTTCATGTTGGGTAGTTTGGCACTACAAAGAGGCGGTTGCCTCATGCTACTGTAGTATGACACTACGATGAGGTTCCCGGTACGGGGTAAGGCCTTGGCTTTAAGCCATGTCATAGCGGCGTAGCACCGCAAGGGAAGCGCAAAGCGCTTCATGCCATGTCTCTTTATAATGAACTCACCTATAGTGTATGACAGAGATATCAGGCCGTCTCTTGAGGGTAAACTTGTAGACACCCAAAATTATACACTGAAACCAGGCTGGCATAGGGCCTTTAATGTGTAGCCAGAGGCACATGTAACTACATTATGTGAGTGGGGAGAATTTCATCTATGATGTAGAATTTAAGGTTTAGTCCATTCTTGTATTTGTAGTATGTTGTTTGACTCACGTGGGAAGATTCAAGTCTTAAGTGGCATCTATCCTAAAAGCATAATAGACACTTACTGTGGGGAACACTCGTACTCATATATATAGAGATATGTGGGGGATTGTTGGGTTTGTAGCCTTTTGTTTTGGTTTTTAG
The DNA here is from genome assembly GCA_029216955.1 of Iris pallida. NCBI lineage: Eukaryota > Viridiplantae > Streptophyta > Magnoliopsida > Asparagales > Iridaceae > Iris > Iris pallida. The sequence continues at coordinate 25,704 of JANAVB010028773.1, forward strand.
TCCCACATCGGCTAGAAAGGAATGTGTATCTCCACATATATGAGTCTTTCTCTTTATGGAGATGCACATGTAGTGCACATGGGTGTGTGCCATGTGGGATTAATTATTAATGGTATAAAGGCTTAATCAACAATTAAGAAGCTGTAAGCTTTTTGCTCTTGGAAATTTATTTCCATAGAGCTAAGCTCCGTAGGAGCTTAACGACTCGGACTCGGACTTGGACTCGGGCTCGGGCTCGGACTCCGACTCGGGCTCGGGCTCATGAGGCGTAATGTGGCGTTTTGTTGGCGCACTTTGCACTTAGCATGTCAGCTTCGTCGCAAAGTACGCATAAGTAACGCTAATACGCGTATACGCAGCATACGGTTGCATACGGCTGCATACGGCAGCGTAAAGCAGCGTATGGTAGCATATGGCAGCGTACGCAGCGAACCCGCGAACCCGCGTACCCGCGTACCCGCGTGTCCGCGTATGTGCGTATGGCTGGCTGCATATTAAAGCGGAAACGGTTGCAGCAGTTGATGCACGTTCAGGAGTGGTTCTGCCACTACCCTGAAGTTCAGGCAACTGCTTGGCAACCGTCCCGTGGGCTATATATGCAGGTTCTCTCCTCTCTCTGAGGGTAGTAGTAATCAGAATTCCAGGGAGAAAAACTCTAAGTGTTCTTTAACACAACAGAGTAGTGAGCGTGTTCTTTAACACAAACACTAGTACTTTTTAGTACGCGTGGGTTCTGTTACTTCAAACAGAGAGAGAAGAGTAGAGCCATTGCCAGAGGAGTTCGCCGTCTTCCGAGGAGTCAGAAAAGCAGGAGTGTTCCAAGGTTTTCCGTCAACCTTGCTGGTTTGGAAGCTGTTCGCAGAGGACGAATAAAACTTTGAGCAACGGTGATAATTCACCCCAGCATTTTCATCTCTCGCCTGTCATCCTTCTGTTGCCTTTAGCAGTTCTGTCAGTATCTTCTTTTTAGAAGGCACTACTGCCAGTTTGCTACGATCACGAAAATCTCTTTAGATTATTCGTGTATTACGATATCTTTTTAGATCTTGTAATTTGCAGAATCCTTCTGGATCTCTGTTGCAAAACCTTCTTTAAGGAATTGCATTTGAAACGTTGTCTTTACAACTGTTTCAGTTTCTGTATTTTCCATCGAATAGCGTGCCCCGGCGTTCCCGGCAATAACAAGATTTCCTTTTCTCAGGTATGCTTCATCTCTTTAGATATTAAGAACATTGTTGTATCCTAGTATTGATTGGGTTTGGTCATGTTTTCAGTTGGATATGGGGTTCTTAAGTTGTGCGTGTCCAAGCTTTAGTCATGACCAGACTTGGCTGTGTCCTGCGTCGAAGTATACCAGCATGAGTTGTGTCGATTTTAGGTATCAAGTGGAAAGGATCAGGTGGCGAGGATGGGAGTTAAATCCTGCATACTGAAGGTTGGGCTTCAACTCTCAAGTATGAGTTTATTTATGTATAGGCTTTGTTAAGTTCAGCGGTATGTATTTGATTTGTTGTGAATGGAGAAGGAGAATTAGTCATTAGTTATTGTAATTCAAACTTCTGTAATGTGAATATGTCTTATAGCTGGTATTATCTAAAGTGTTCATTCATAATGGATTGTTGAATTTAAGTAGAAGCATAGTTTTGTGAATGGCCAAACAAACTGGATAGTTGGAGTTAGTTGAGCTATGGTTCAGATGGGTTGATGAATGGAGTAATAGTTGTTGAGAATTTATGAACAGTTGGTAGAGCAAGCTATAAGGCAGGGCCTATTTTAGATAGAATCTGTTGACTCCAAGAGATGGGTGTTGGAGTTCGGGCCTGTGGAGAAATGGCAGGGATTGGTTTATGTGTGGGTCGGCTGGGTTGGCTTGTACACACATTTTGTTGGGTTGGACTGTGTGTGTGTGGGAATTCAATTAGTTAATTGTTACTTTGTATATTCAAATTTGGCAACATTGTTGATTAATGATTTCTGAGCTTGAATGGCAGGCTTTCGATTTTGGGCTGAGCCTATTTTAGTATGGCTCTGGACATATGGATCAGGCTTGATAAGTAAACTTGGATAATAGTTGATTTTTGTTAAGTTGAGTTAGTATGCTGAACTAGGTCCATGTACAGATCTAGAGTTGGGTAATGTAGTAACTTATTATTGGTATTATTTCTTTACTAAGTGGTGCTAACTATATTTTTAGGAAAGTATATTTCTAACAAACTATTTTCTATGTTCATTTATAAATATCTTGTTAACAAATTATATGGAAATCTGTAGTATATTATTTTGCTCTAGTTTATTGATAACTAGTATCTCATTATATATATTCTATTGTTAGTCTAAGATTAGAGCACACATAGCTAGTTAATTATAATCTAACCAACTTGTACCTATTTTTAGGCAGATATGAGATTACTATCTCCATACTCTTGATCTTCCGGAGCAAGGGAAGTACATTATATGGTTTTGTTCATTTACTTCATGTCTTGTACTTTTCATATTTGACACGATGTTACACGATATGGTCTTGTGCTCTGATTCATGTTCATGTACTTTACTTGTGTCTGGAGAGGAAAAAATACTACAAATATGTAACCAAAGTCCAACCTAGGATTCATGTGTATAGCTTAGGTCTCACATCGTGCACGTGGGACTCTAAGCCGTACATTTATTCATGTACCATGTGCTACCCCCAGCCGATCACATATTCTAGTATGTATTTCAAAACAATGCACACGTCAGGCTCTTGTATATTTTCATGTTCAGGTTCAGTTCATGTATTTACTTTCCTGTACTTCATATTTTCATGTTCTCCTGTACTTATTTCCTTATCATGTTGTTCTTGTTCATTACTTTAGAATTGTATTTTGCTCCGCTCCTGACTGGATACGTTGCAGGTATACTTGAGGATCTTGTTCACTTTTATGGGCCAGAACCCGAAGCCTTAGCTGAGCAGGATGGAGTTGTGCCTCAGGGCCTAGGATTTATTTATTAGTTTCATATTTGTATTGAGATTTCTTAGTTGTATCTTGTATTCTTTTTACTGGATTTGTCTCCGGTATTATTTTATGTAAAAATGTAATATTGTTTAGTATTGTAGTGACTACCTGGGACGTTATAGATGCTGTGATGTTTTATTTGGTATATGACTTGGAGTTTTCTTAGTTTTGTACAACTTACTATGTTGCATCTTCCAACATAGGTTGGGTGTGTCCGACTCATACCCGATTATTCGAAAGCGGGTCGTGACACATTTTTAGTGGTATCCCATACAGGTCTGTTCTAATGGCACTTAGGCTAAAGAGTGTTATTGGAGAACCTGTGAAACTAAGGAAAACTCATCACAACATAGGATTGCGAAAAAATGGTTATGGTATAATTTACAAAGTTTGCTTATTTTACAGATGGTTCAGACACGCAACATCAGGATTATCGATTCTCCTGAACTTGAGACTTCTGAGCCTCTACCACCTCCTGTCGCCCCTACTATCACCATTGGTAGTACGCAGTTGATGGAGATGTTTCAAGAGTTCCTTGATGCCTAGAGGGAGCAAACCGTCCTTTTTCAAGCCAGACACATGGATGCACTTACCTAGTCAGGGAGGACTTCTGATTTCTAGACTCTCAGACCTTTGGATTTTCCCGTTACTGAGCACATTTCTTGCACCGAAGAGCAGATCGAGAACCTGGAACCGCCACTTCTGAAGATCATCCAAGTCTCTGAGGATCCGACTCCTCTGAAAATTGAAGCCACCAGCCAGGAGATCCTAAATGAAGTACGAACAATAGAACGAGGAGGGAAGCTAAAGCCCAAGAGAGACATGAAGACTTACTATGAAGATAGCGACTACTCTGAACCCATAAAGCGTCACAACACTCAGACACTCTTTAGTCGCATCATCAGAGGCAGATTTAGACCCACCTTTCTTGTGTGTTCTACAAGAGGACCAGATACCATGTTGACAAATACCGTAAGAGGTTGGGGATATGCTTGTTCTGCAGATCTTTTGCCCATCGAGTGAAGGATTGCCAGCAGGTCGTGGATCGCAATGGCCGATGAGCACTAGGACCTCAACAACCAGCACCCCAGCAGCCATATCTTTCTGTCAGAGCCCTTGCATTTCAGGCACAGCGGGAGATTCAGAGTCAGAACCAGACGACGATCATTTGCAATTACTGCCACCTCCCCGGATATTACTACGATGAGTGCCGCAAGAGACTGAAGCTATATTTGTTCAGCGGATCGTCTGCCCATCTGGTCAAGGATTGCCTGAAGGCCGCTGATCGCACTACCCAAAGGATCAGCATGAGGAGAACCAGTACTACAACAGAGGGACCCACCTCTCCAGACTCAGTATTCCCATGGAGTGCTGCCGCAGGGACCAGTCTACGTCATGACAGTTAAAAAAGTTGAAGCGATTCCAGACCCGAAGGAATGCTGAAGATGGACTAAAGACAAAAGGCTTTTCTTGCATGGTTGGAGAAGACCACGGATCAATCTCCCTTTGGATTTTTCTCTTAGTACAAAAGTTCCTTGTTTCTTAGTCAAGAATTGTTAGACTTTGGTTGCGTTTGGTTCATTGTAATGTAATCGTAATCGTAATGGAATTGGGTTTGTAATGTAATTGAGTTTGTAATGTAATGGAATTACAATTACACTACTATGTTTGGTTGAAACATGTAATCAAACCATGTAATGTAATGTTAATTGCATTCATGTGTTTGGTTTACCATGTAATGTAATTGAATTTTTAATTTAATATTTTTTTAAAATACAACATAAAATTTAAAAAGTTGATCAATACAAAATTTCAAAAATTTAAAAAGAAAAAAGAAAAAATTAAAAATAAATAATAAAAAAGGGGGAAATGGTTTGTTTTCTGCTAAAAAAAGACCAACAACGAAAAAAAGACAAAAAATAAAAAAATACCAAAAATGACAAACGAACAAAACAGAAGGAAAAAAAAAACCAAAAATGAAAAAGCGATAAAAAAGAAAAACGACAAAAAAAGATCAAAAATGTGAAAACCATAAAAAGTGACCAATAATGATAAAAAAAAAAGACTAAAAACAAAAAAATTGACAAAAAACAACAATAAATGAAAGGAAAAAAAAAAGGACGAAAAACGACCAAAAACAAAAAAAGGACAAAAAATGAACAAAAACGACAAAAAAAAATGACAAAAAACGATAAAAAAGAGCAAAAAAATAAAAAACGATAAAAAGGAACAGAAATGACAAAAAACAAAAATACGAAAAAGACCAAAAACAAGAGAAAATTAAAACGAGCAAAAAACAACAAAAAGATTAAAAAACTTGCAAAAAAAAATCCAAAAAAACGACAAAAAAGGGAACAAAACGACAAAAACAACAAACAAAAAGAAAAAAACGAGCATAAACGACCAAAAAAAAGTGAAAAAAGTCCCAAAAAAATGCAAAAAAAAGGATAAAAAAAAGCGACAAAAAACATGCAAAATCGACCAAAAACGATTATAGAAGGCGATTATAAAATGTAAAAAATGGTCAAAAACGTACAAGATCTTCAAAAATCGATAAATAACATGCAGAGAAATGGCAAAAAAAAATGTGCAAAATCGAGAAAAAAAAACGATTAAAAAACGTAAAATTTTGACCCAAAATGATTTAAAAAAGGCAAAAAAATGAACAAAACGACAAAAAAAGGCAAAAAAAAAAAAAAAAAAAAAAAAAAAAAAGGACCAAAAACGACAAAAAAACAAACAAAAATAACCAAAAACGAACAAAAATGACAAAAAATGAACAAAAACGACAAAAAGGGACAAAAACAACAAAAAAAACAAACAAAAATAACAAAAAAAAGAACAAAAATGACAAAAATGAACAAAAACGACAAAAATGAACAAAAAAGGACAAAAAACGACAAAAAACTGAACAAAAATGACAAAAACAAACAAAAATTACAAAAAACGAACAAAAAAAGACCATAAACAACAAAAAAAGGACAAAAACGACCAAAAAAAAACAAACAAAAACAACGAAAAAAACGAACAAAAATGACAAAAAAACGAACAAAAATGACCAAAAAACGGACCAAAAACAACAGAAAGGACACAAAACGACAAAAAAAACAAACAAAAACAACAAAAAAGAACAAAAATGACAAAAACGAACAAAATGACAAAAAACGAACAAAAAAAAGGGCAAAAACGACAAAAAACCGAACAAAAATGAAAAAAAAAAACGAACAAAAATTACAAAAAACGAACAAAAACGACAAAAAAACGAACAAAAAATACCAAAAACAACAAAAAAATGACAAAAACGACAAAAAATAAACAATAACAACGAAAAACGAACAAAAATGACAAAAAACGAACAAAAAACGACAAAAAAGAACAAAAACAACAAAAAAGACAAAAAAATAAACAAAAACAACAAAAAGGGAACAAAAATGACAAAAAACGAAAAAAAAAGGACAAAAACAACAAAAAAGGACAAAAACGAACAAAAAAACAAACAAAAACAACCAAAAACAAACAAAAATAACAAAAAACGAACAAAAACGACCAAAAACGAACAAGAACGACCAAAAACGACCCAAAAACGAACAAGAACGACCAAAACGACAAAAAACAAACAAAAACAACATAAAATGACCAAAAACGAACAAAAATGACAAAAAACGAACAAAAACGACCAAAACCGAACAAAAATGACCCAAAACAAACAAAAATAACAAAAAATGATCAAAAACGGACAAAAAACCAAATTATAGCATACCAACCTTCCGCTTAAGTTGTAATGTAATTGCAATTACATAGGTTTTATGATGTAATTGAGTTTAGAAGAAACTGATGTAATGTAATCAAACTTGTAATCGCGATTACATTACATCTAATTTTTTTTGTCCAACCAAACACCCGAGTTAGATTGACAACGTAATGCCAATTACATTACGTTGTCCAATCCTGCAAACCAAACGGGCCCTTTGTTTCTATTCTAAACTTTGGTCCCTGTTCGAGGTTATTTCGAGATGTTGTTTCCTATTCTAAGATCTTGTTTCCTATTCGAAACTCCAGTTTCTATTCAAGATTTTGCTTTTCGTTCGAGACTTGTTTCATATTCACTGGTCGATATTTTGTTTCATATTCACTATTCATGACTCTGTTTCCTATTTTTGGTTTCTATTCGAAATTCCATTTCTTATTCAAACTTTATGCTATTCGAGATTTTATTTCCTACTTGAAATTTTATTTCGGAACTTTGTTTCTTATTCAAAACTTTGTTGAGCTTTCGTTTCTATTCGAGACTTGTTTAAGATTCTGTCCTTATTCGAGATATTGTTTGAAGATTTTGTTTTTCTATTTAAGATTTTGACTCGTTCCTATATGAGATTTTGTTTCCTATTCGTGACTTGTTTTCTATTCGAGAATTTGTTTCTATTCACGACTTTGTTTAGACCTTGTTTCTATTCGAGATCTCGCTTGTTTCATATTCACGATTCGATACTTGTTTCATATTCACTAATCGATACTGTGTTTTCTATTTACTATTTGTGACCTTGCTTCCTGTTCAGGTTTTCTATTCGTGAATTGCTTCCTATATACGACTTTGTTGAATTTTGATTTTCTAGTTGAGATTTTGTTTCTATTGAAAGTTTGTTTTCCATTCGAGATTTTGTTCGAAACTTCAAGATTTTGGTAGACTTTATTCCTATGCGAGATTTTGTTTCTTGTTTCGGGACTCTGTCTTCTATTCGATACTTTGCTTTCTATTCACCATTCGAGGCTTTGTTATCTATTCAAAATTTTGTTCCCTATATGAAATTTTGTTGCCATTCGAGATTTTATTTTCTATTCGAGAATTTCGTTTGCAATTCGAAACTTTATTTCTTGTTCGAGATTTATTTCTAAAATTTTCTTGTTTGTCTCTTTAGTACCAATACTTATTGTTGGATATTTTGTTGTTTCTTAGTACCAAGTAAAACTCCTCACTTTCTAAGAGTACACAAATGTCACTTTCTATCATGACTTGTACTATTAGAAATCATTTTGAATTTTTATAAAACTTTTTGAAATTTCTATGGATAAAGTTGAAAGAATATTCGACGACCTATTATGACGTGGCAGTTGCGCGCTGCAGCCATTTATCTGTATTATGGAGATTACGATTTTACTGCATCCAGCTGCGCACTAACGAGGCAGGAACTCTAAGTTGAAGTTATTTCAGATATTCATAGGTTTTCGGGTATTATTGAAACTTGTCCTAAATTCTTCATACTTTGATCTCTTGAGTTGCTTCGTTAGTAATTGCTTGAAAATGGATAAGATTGATAGAATATTCAGTAATATATCATTAATTGAGTCACGGAACCAAAAGTTCATTACAGCCATATATACACTAGCGAGGCATGGATTCTAGGTGAAGTAACTTCAGATATATATATATGTTTCAGATACTATAGAGACTACATCTTGTTACCATACAATCATTGATTTTCCTAAAATCATAATTTCTTGTACCCTCCTTCCAAATTGACTCAATATTTTTCTTAGTTCCCCAATTCAGGAGGTCCTATTATGTGTTTTCTCGATAAACCATTATCGTTCTTTTCCTTCTTGCCTTATTCTACTCTCGAAATATTATTCCTATTTTAGGATCATTTGGTTCATTTTTACTTGTGCTTATATTTTCATGCCTGAAGTGATTTTGGTCGTGACTATACTTTGATTATATCTAACTTTTGATCCATGACATTAGAACTAATTATTCGTGCCAAACCAAAGTTTTGACTAAATGATTTTGATCTTGTTCGTGCCTAAATGAGTTGTATTCTAATCGTGTCTGAATGGCTTTGATCATAACTCAGTGATTCTTTTGATCGTATGATTATATGATCATGATTTTTATCGGTGTTTTGATCATGTCCTTGTTTAAGTTTTTGGTGACTATATCATTTCAACCTTACTTTTGATTGTGCCAAATCATGACTTCCCTTAAAATTTGACTTTATTCATGATCGTGCTTGACCAACTTTAATCATTTCTTGAACCGTATCTTTATTGTGATTGTGCCTAGGTGACGTAGATTATGTATTCTACCAGGACTATGCCATTTTATTTTCCATCGTGCCTTTTGAAATTTCGAGGATGAAATTTTCTAAGGGAAGAGATTTGTAACCCCACTTCTCAGAGATCAGTAAATATCGTATTTTCCTTATGGTTTAAAAGGAATATTTATATAATTATTTATGGAATATTAATGATTTTGAAATAGCTATGATATAATATTATTATATAATAAGTGTTTTCATTTCCTCAAACTATTGGTTTATTTGGGCTTTACTCATGGCCTAGTTATATTAGGGGTGAGCATTCGGTTTATTCGGTTCAAACCGAACCGAATAACCGAAAACCGAATTGGACCGAAAACCGAATAAGAAAAACCGAAACCGAACCGAATTGATCCATAACCGAATCAAACCAAACCGAATTAAATCGGTTCGGTTTTCGGTTTATTCGGTTTATTCAATTTTTTGGTTTATTTGCAATTTCTTTTGTTAATATATATAGTAACTAAATATATACCTAAATTTATTTAGTATATACCTATAGTATATACATATGTATATTCGGTCTATACCTATATATATTAATACATGTGTGTGTATATATAGTATATACATATATATATATATAGTAACTAATTTTTCTTATTCGGTTTTCGGTTTTAGACCGAAACCGAAACCCAAAACCGAAACCGAAACCGAATAAGAAAATTTAGTATTTTCAAAATCGAAACCGAACCGAATTTTTTTAAAACCGGTTCGGTTCGATTTTCGGTCCAAAACCGAATAATGCTCACCCCTAAGTTATATGGCCAGCTATGTAACAGTCTGTCAGGAATGAGCCTAGCTCAAATTCCTTCATGCTCCTAACAAATCATTTCAGAGAGTAATTAACTTTCAAAAAATTTATTACCAACCGATTTCCCTCCATTTGGTGCCCCCTTTCCCAAGCAACAAACTAGCCTAGCTCAAATTCCTTCATGCTCCTAACAAATCATTTCAGAGAGTAATTAACTTTCAAAAAAAATTTATTACCAACCGATTTCCCTCCATTTGGTGCCCCCTTTCCCAAGCAACAAACTACCAACAACAACCTATATAACTTCACACTCCATTAGTTCTTCATTTTTGTTCGACCAAGAGCAGAGCCTCTCCCTCTCCTTCCTTCTTCTTCCCAAACCAACTCACAAACCTTAACCCTAATTTCAAGATCAACCATGGCCGGAGGTCCCTCGACGGAGCATGGCGACTGAGCGACCTCTCCAGTGCTCACAACGTTAGTACAACATCTCTCCTCTGGAGCTTGGCTGTCCGATCAACTGAACAGACGATGTTGACAACACATCTCGGCGGCGGTGCACGATTACCTAAGCGGCAACTACTTCTCCACACCAGCGGCAATGAGGTGTTGTTCTTCTCTGGCGGGGCTCGACCTACTCCGATCGGTAACCATTCTCTGGTGACGGTGTACCAGTATCTTCTCCGGTGACGGCGGACGATCGCTTTTCCCCAGCAGCAGCGAACGATGACTTCCCGACGGCGATGATCAGTAGGAGTAGCAGATCAATCCCGATGAGTGTTCCTTCGTCATTCTCTTCTATTGTTGAGTCGATCGATCGTCAGATCGAGGGAGATTGATTTAGTTCCAACCAATTCTAGATTCGGTTTGGATCAACTTTGATGTTGATGATCAATTCATGTTTCGATATTCTCCTTTGATCTGATTCATTGATGAATTGAATCTGATCAGTAATTCTATCCTTCAGTTTTTGAACACCAGGTGTTCGTTGATTCATTTCTGAGGAAGTATCAAGTAGATTTGGACACGAATTGTCAGTATCCGATACGATTAACCGTGTCCTCATTCCAGTTTAGATTTTCTTTTCTCAGGTATGCTTTTTCTCTTCAAATATTAAGAACATTGCTATATCCTAGTATTGATTGGGTTTGGTCATGTTTTCAGTTGGATATGGGGTTCTTGAGTTGTGCGTGTCCAAGCTTTAGTCATGACCAGACTTGGTTGTGTCCTGCGTCGAAGTATACCAACATGAGTTGTGTCGATTTTAGGTATCAAGTGCAAAGGATCAGGTGGCGAGGAAGGGAGTTAAATCCTGCATACTAAAGGTTGGGTTTCAGCTGTCAAGTATGAGTTTATGTATGTATAGGCTTTGTTAAGTTCAATGGTAGGTATTTGATTTGTTGTGAATGAAGAAGGAGAACTAGCCGTTAGTTATTGTAATTCAAACTTCTGTAATGTGAATATGTTTTGTAGCTGGTATTATCTAAAGTGTTCATTCACACATGGATTGTTGAATTTAAGTTGAAGCATAGTTCTGTGAATGGCCAAACAAACTGGATAGTTGGAGTTAGTTGAGCTATGGTTCAGATGGGTTGATGAATGGAGTAATAGCTGTTGAGAATTTATGAACAGTTGGTAGACCAAGCTATAAGGCATGGCCTATTTTAGATAGAATCTGTTGACTCCAAGATATGGGTGTTGGAGTTCTGGCCTGTGGAGAAATTGCAGGGATTGGTTTATGTGTGGGTCGGCTGGGTTGTCTTGTACATACATTTTGTTGGGTTGGACTGTGTGTGTGGGGATTCAATTAGTTAATTGTTACTTTGTATATTCAAATTTGGAAACATTGTTGATTAATAATTTCTGAGCTTAAATGACAAGCTTTTGATTTTGGGCTGAGCCTATTTTAGTATGGGCTCTAGACATGTGGGTCAGGCTTGATAATTAAACCTGGATAATAGTTGATTTTTGTTAAGTTGAGTTAGTATGCTGAACTAGGTCCGTGTACAGATCCAGAGTTGGGTTGGGGGTAATGTAGTCACTTATTATTGGCATTATTTCTTTACTAAGAGGTGCTAACTATATTTTTAGGAAAGTATATTTCTAACAAACTATTTTCTATTGTTCATTTATAAATATCTTGTTAACAAATTATATGGAAATTTGTAGTATATTATTTTGCTATAGTTTATTGATAACTAGGATCTCATTATAGATATTCTATTGTTAGTCTATGATTAGAGGACACATAGCTTGTTAATTATAATCTAAACCAACTTGTACTTATTTCTAGGTAGATATGAGATTACTATCTCCATACTCTTGATCTCCTGGAGCAAGGCAAGTACATTCTATGGTTTTGTTTATTTACTTCATGTCTTGTACTTTTCATATTTGACACGATATTACACGATATGGTCTTGTGTTCTGGTTCATGTTCATGTACTTTACTTCTGTATGGGGAGGGGAAATACTATAAATATGTGACCAAAGCCCAACCTAGGATTCATATGAATAGCTTAGGTCTCACATCGTGCATGTGGGACTCTAAGCCATACCATTATTCATGTACCATGTGCTATCCCCAGCCGATCACATATTCTCGTATATATTTCAAAATAGTGCACACGTCAGGTTCTTGTATATTTTAATGTTCAGGTTCCTTGTTATATTCCATGTTCAGGTTCAGTTCATGTATTTACTTTCATGTACTTCATATTTTCATGTTCTCTTGTACTTATTTTCTTATCATGTTGTTCTTGTTCATTACCCTAGAATTGTACTTTGCTCCGTTTCTGACTGGATACGTTGCAGGTATACTTGAGGATCTTGTTCACTTTTATGGGCCAAAGCCCGAAGCCTTAGCTGAGCAGGATGGAGTTGTGTCTTAGGGCCTAGGATTTATTTCATAGATTAGTTTCATATTTGTATTGAGATTCTCAGTTGTATCTTTTATTCTTTTTACTGGATTTGTCTCCGGTATTATTTTATATAAAAATGTAATAATGTCTTGTATTGTAGTGACTCTCTCTGAGACATTATAGATGATGTGATGTTTTATTTGATGTATGACATAGAGTTTTTCTTAGTATTGTACAACTTACTGCTTTACATCTTCCAACGTAGGCTGGACGTGTCCGACTCGTATCTGATTATTCGGGAGCGGGTTGTGACACTAACTTCGAAAGGGACCGATTGGCTACTATTCCTATATGGATTATACTTTCATGGCTCTCACCCCAAATATGGAGTGGTCCGGCTATCATGGAGTGGCCAACATAGTAGGAATTTTCTTACAAACAGATAGTTGCATGACCAGCAAGGAAAGTTTGTCGTTTGCTAGGGTCTTTGTTGAAATTATTGTGAGAGACACGCTCCATGACAAATAGAGATTGAGCTACCGAATGTTCCGATGACTGAAACTTTTTTGTATTAAAGAATAAAAAAAGTACAATAGGAATCCTTAACAGGAATTTCGAGTACAAAGAAATCTGGGATTGGGACGATGCAAGTTAAGTCTGCATCGACTTCTTTACTCCGTGGATAATCCGATGTGAAGATTGTTGAAGTATGTTAACTCCCGCTTGCTGACAGAAGCCTGACAGCAAAATCTTCCGTTGAATCGGACCATAGGGCCCGCAAAACGACGATCCGATCAACTGTCTCAGAATCGGACCAAACTTGGCATACAGGACCAGAAAAACGATGCGGTCATGTTGGCGCAAGTTTTATCTCGATCTGACGAAAGTGCAAACAGTAATTGGAAAATTTGCATAAAGGCCGATACGGTAAATTTTGACGGATACACATCAAATTCGTCGCGCACACACAACCAATTTGAATTCCGTCAAAGCCCACACGTCCATGAAGCCGTTACGCACCTTTTGATACTTTCGGTTCGCAACCACGTCGCCCGGATTGGCGGGACGTACGTTGGATCGGAAGAATTTTTAAGTTTTGGACAGTTTTAAAAATAGGTTTTTTTTGAACTTTGAAAATAGTTTAACAGCAATATAATCGATAAAAAATAAATCTATAAATGGGGTTACCATCTTGTATATGTTGTCAACAGACGTTTTCAATTAGATTTCCTGAACTGTCGAGGAATCGACGATTATATGCCTTCCAAAACAGCCTCATGACAGTTCATTCATGTTCTATTTTTTACAGGTTTTTGATCGACTTCGGGTCGATCCTATGGACTGGTTGTGCAACCTATACAAAATCCAATTACTGGGGTTTCGAAGCGGCTATGTTGGCTTCATAAACCAATTTACGGATCAAAAATTGGTTAAATATAGGGTGAGAAATATGGGTTCGAATTATACCTTCGCGGCTGCTATCGTATTCCTGCTCTGACGCGCGCGCGGTCCTGGCCGCTGGCGGTGGCCTCACGGCGGTGCGTGGCCGTCGGGGTGGCCGCCTAGGTATCGGCAAAGATTGCGCTGGGGTCGGGGTTAGGGTTTGCGTAGGGTTTCGTTTCAATCTCTCGCGTTCGTGCATATACTGTTATAAACAGTCGGGGAAAGGTTCCGCTCGGCCTGTGCTGGGATTACTCGGCTCGGGCTTGGGCCCAGGGCTGGGCTGAGCTGGGTTTGGGCCTGGCGGCTGCTTGCTTTTCTTTTCTTTTCCCCTTTGCTTCTTTTAGTATTTGAAATGGTGGTGTACTCGAGAAAGCCAGGGAATTAATTACCATCGAACAGAAGATCTGAATATAAATGGAGGACATAGAGTTCCCCATATATTACTCCATTCACTAACTAGCTTCTAAACTTATAGGCATCATGTTTCAGAACAGTATTATATAATAATCCATGAACTTCAATACTAATTGTGCATTATGAAGAATGTAAATTGTCCACTTTCCCCTTTTTATATGTAACTAATTTATATATATATATTTATATGTATATACATATATTTTTATATACTTCTATACATATACACATATATAATATATTTGTATATACACCTTTATATATATATACTTATATAACTCTCTCTCTCTATATATATATACTTTATTTTATAATTAATAATGAGAGTATATATTTACAATTATTTAATAGGCATCCATATATCTATATATTTACATATATATAAATATACTTATATAGTAATCTCCATAAATCTAAGCAAAACCTCAATATTATCTATTTCTAGTGTAGGTCCCATTCATGTAAATATGAATATATATATATATTATAACATTTATCTGACAAAAATAATATAACCAATAAAATAATAATATTAAATAATAATCCTAATAGAATAATAATAATTATTATAATTATAATAATAACAAAATTTAATAAACCAATAATGGTGTATATACCATTTTGTACAGTCTACTAATCCCAAAAATGTACAAGGGCCTATTTTATACAAATATCATTGAATATCAACTAATAATGATATTTATAATATTTAATTAAGAATACGTAGAAAATATTCATTAGATCATTAAAACAGAATACGACACCATCATACCAAAATACATCAACACGAATGTCATTGGATGTCCCGCATGACTACATGGGCTTGGGCTTGTTTTGGGTCCTATCTGGACTAATTCGGTTCAACCGAGTTCCCTAAAACTCAATAATATAATTAATAAATAAATAAATCTTCGTTAAATGTTAAGTCACAACTTGGCCTAGTTTTCTTAGTTAGGACATCACTATGGATCGGTCTTCCCTGGTATGGCTAATACACTAGTCAAGGCACGCTACTGCACTATCCGTGCCACGATTTCTAGTCACCTTGTACTCCAATTCCTAACTATGGCTAAAATTATTTTCCGTAATAATTAACTAAATAATTATTTATAAAATCTAAAAAATCACTATTTAAATAAAATAAATAATAATAAAAATATTTCAAAATTTTTGGGAAGGGGAGCTACAACAGCAAAGAGGGCTCTATCACTGAAAGCTCTCTCTGCAAGTTCTTATCAAATGCAACATACCTAGCATGCCTGTACGAGGATGATACTGTCATCTATTTATAGCTTTTCTTTCCTAGAAACTATGCATACATAGGCAAAAAATACATTGTCTTCTGTCTCAAAAGCGTATGAAGATGAATAGCCGCATAGGCACATAAAGTTAGTGGGGTGAACGTGCACAAGAATCACATATAGCCTGCCACGTGGCTTAACACGTGCTGCACGAAGCACTGCCATATCAGCACACGATCTCTCCACAGGAACGACTATGCTTTGTATTTGACGCATAGGCTCTTCTATTGCATACTGCAAACTGAAAACCGCATAAGACATTTAGCTGCATAGGAGTGATATGATAAAGCTGTAAAGTAGAATGATTATGATGATATAATCACTAACATCTCCTCGTAATCCACCATTTGCACACTGCCCAAGACCCTTCTTTATGTCAGAGATTTAACAAGGCGGCTATGCGCTTTTAGGACTATCATGCCCAAGTTCCAAAATAAAAGGAAACTAAGATGAGAGCATGCCAGCCAATACAATCTAGAATAGCTACCCAATTTAATAGACTTACTCCAGATGTACTACGTTGTAAAAGTATTTTAAACATCTGCTAATTAAACTATATCTCAATCAACATGTAGAAAAATAAAGCAAGAATGAATAATATGTAATATAGTCGGTCGTTTTATAATACACATGTTCGAGAAAATTCAAGAATAAAATAAGTTTGCAAAACTATGATATAACATCAAGTAATTGAATGATAATAGAGGAAATAAAAGATAACATCTATCACAAATACTTGAATATTCGAGAAAGCCACTCATCGCCTGTAGACAAAATCATACCATCCATCTATCTAGTTTATAAGTTCTCAGCCACAACCTGTAGAGATCATTAGGTCCTCAGAGGGACGTAACAAGATACAGAAGAACAATACCATAGTAAACTGAAATAGAATACATGATAATAGGCTCACTAACCATCTAAGTGTATGCATATCAAATTTAACTTTGGTACGCATGGGCAGGTCAAAGGTGTAATGCCCCGCACCGCATGGTACATTACGTTGAGTCGATTAAGGCGATAAGGTATGTGTTTGATTCAAGGAGGTATAATTTCAATTTGAAGAAGTATTGATTGAGTTGGTTTTAATGTATAGATATCGAGTAGAGTCCCTTACAACGAGTTGAAGCGTGGGCACGATAGTTGAATCTGTCGTTTAGTTCAAGCGAACGCGTAGTGCTCGCATGGTTAGCTCAGACGAGATGATCGTGCAACAAAGTTAAGGTGTCGGGCCGCATCAGCTCTGTAGAGCGATGGGTGTATCGGCTTAAGGTGGGCGGGTTCAGACCCTTCTCTCATACTCCTTCATGCCTAATAAAATGTACCATAATATACGAGTATTGCTATCGAGTTAGTGAGCGTGGCTCGAATGAGTAAAGGTCTTAGTGTGTGTCGAACATTAAGATAGAACATTCAATATTGAACATTTGAGGCAATGTACATCAAATGCACGGGTCGCGGATGTAACGTACCAGTCCTAAAATACATAGGACTAGGTACGTAGACATGCTAGTCGTATAATAAATATACGTAAATTGTAAAATATAGTTTAACCATGACAACTAATCTTATCCACAAAATAAAAGAATAATAATATCATAAAATTAACTTTGAATTATCATTTTGTACAAGACGTTGGACGAAGACAAATCCACTACCAACTATTTTAAAATGAGAAGTAATACATAAACAATAAAAGAATTTGTCAATTGTCGTAAAGGACGATCCAAGACCAAGTCATCTTCGAAGGAATAAAAAAGATCATGGCCTTGGCTAGAACACCTGTAAAAGTCACAAAAATGCACACATGAAGAATTTACCAGGTCCTCAGAGGGACGTAACAAGATACAGAAAGAACAAGCCATATAAATTGAATATAAAATATGTCACAAGTCACAAGTAAAAGCAAATAGTCCAAATCCTAACACGCTGCAAGATCCCATCATCAAAATAGTGGACTACCCCTACAACCAAACAAAGACAAGGAGTAGTAACTATTCCGTGATATGACACCGTCCCATGTATTTATTGGAACGGAGGGTGACATGACATCAACTAAAGTCACCTAACCATTCTACAGTATTCTTGCAGTTAAGAACAAACCTTCCATGTATGGGTACTTTTGGATATAAATGGGATTCGGTATAGTTCCCAATTAGGCACTAGGGACCAAGGGCATAACGTTCCAATAACGTCAGTGGCCAAACTGAGAGGGTAATCTTACCCATATCTCCAGCGGAGCTTCTGGGTTACTAAAATGAAAAGTGTAATAGTGGCCCATACGATAAGAAAATATTCTTCCAACCCTATGCACCAATCTAAGTTGTCTCCATGACCATGTACCTCTACTAATTGCCAAGTCTCCTAATATGCATCTATTAGTAGTTGGACCTAATGCATGCATATGGGTGATCAACTAACACGCAAGTACCTCTATATGCTACTTATAACTCATACATATCTTATGTCACAGTCATGACTGTAACTACCACTTTTCTAAAATGAGGGTAATTTTGAACTTTTGTAAAATTGACCATGTTTGTTATTAAATAATATATTTAAATCTTATTAATAAATAATTGGTGGATTTAGATTATTTTTTAAATACTAATTAAATTGGTGTATTATGAATTTGGTGTTTTACTAGTGTAACCCTAGAACTACTTAGCCTAGAGACTAACTATGACCATGGGGACCTATCCCATGTGATTAGAGTAGCTAATTACCACTTTTTAGGCTAAGGGTATTTTGGTCATTTTGTAACTTTTGTATTAATTTGAATTTTGATTAATTAGTAATGTGCTAATTAAGATATTAGGCCTTAACCTAGAAATGATCCAATCTAGATATTAGTCATGAGCCTAGATATTAGATTAGAAACTTTCAACTAAATGACAATATTTAGGAATATCTAGATATTAAGTTAGAATGGAGATATTTGTAGGAAGCCCTAATTTACTTGGGCCTTTAATAGGAAGGCTTGAATTATTCATGTAGAGGCCTATACTTGAGCTAAATATCTAAACCCTAACCCTAGAGATACCCCATGATAGCCAAGGGCAGTCCCTCCCCCTATATAACATCTCATTAGCCTCCCTTTGCCTCTTTTCATTGCCTCCTCAAACCCTAATTTGTGCTCTTCTCCAAATTCATCCCCTTTCTCCAAATCAACCCCAAAGTGAGCCTAGTCTTTTGCATCACACTTCCCTACTGTAGAAGAGGTCTATAGAGGCTAGCTAGCAAGAATTGGAGGCTCTTGGACCATAGCAAGTTGGTGAAGGATCTCATTTATAGGCTTTTACATTAAGATTCCAACTCTCAATAGGTAATGGCTCTAACTCATTTGTTCTTCTGATTTCTCTTTATAGATGCATGCATCTTGGTACCATACATCTGTAGACCAAGTTTGGTAGGATTTCGTGTCCATTTGATATGTGTACCGAATGCGTATCGTAGTGTAGTGTAAGTGTTTGATGAAATGCCTCAATGAACTATTTGTAAATGTTTTTTAAAACTAATTTCACTTTTCTATATCCTATTATGTGGTGATTTCATTCCTTGGATACTGAGCACGTTTTTGTGTCCTTTTCATGTCCAAATCGGACACGGGGACCGCTACACATGCTATGACACATTCCCCTGCTGCTCGACCCACTTATCTTTCTGCACAGGCCATGTGGACCTACCAAATTTGGTGTGGATGTAGTGGATATGTCTGTCAGGCCCCTTCCTAAGTTCGAGATTGATTCGTGTCGTATCGGACACAGAATTGTGCTCATACAGGTTCGAGCCAGTCTGTGCACGCACGATTTTGCGTTTCTGATGCGTACATGACACGAGGACACGGGGTGACATGGACACAAGTCAGGGTGTCCATCACCTAGCCCAAGATCTACCCTAACTCTGTACATGAACACGAGACCCCTAGTGATGTGTGTCATTTCCTAGAGGATACGACATGTCAGTACGAGACTGTGTTGAAAACAGTCTCTGATACGTTGCTGACACTTGTTTTTGACATGATTTGACATAGTTTTGGATACTTTATGATACCATAACACCCCTCATGTTCACACACACAGCCCACACTCGACCCCCCTCCCATGCCTGTACAGTAGTGCTCGACCCCCTTTTATGTGTCAATTTAATATTTGCAGTTGGGCTTAGTCTACATTGGGTTGGTTAGAGTTTGGGTTTTGATATGTGTTTGGGGTTGTTCGAGATTTCATGTATATAGTTATGTATATAAATACATACATATGTATGCATCTATGATACTGTGAGTTTAGTTGGGATTTCCAGGTTGTAAACATATGTAGGTTACTGTGCAAATTCTGAGATAGGTTATTGAGTTTGGGTTCTGTTTAGGTTTATGTTTGAATGCATGTTAGAGGACTTGGAGTTTGCAGAATTGTGAGATGTAAGGGTTAGTTGAGTACTCAGTTTCCTATGACTGACCTGGGTTTGAGTTTTTATATGGGTTATGAGTTCGTAGGTAATGAGTTTATATATAGGCTGCTATATCTGGGTTGATATGAGTTTGGGTTTTACACTATATTAGTTCAGTGGTTTGAATTTCAGTTGGATTTACCTGAGTGATATGAGTATGAATACTGTACCAGGTATGTAGAGTATCAGAAGTTTCTGAGTATATATATATATATATATATATATATATATATATATATATATATATATATATATATATATATAACCCCCCTTTTTATTCTTGTAAGGGCAAAATGCCGAAGCCTTTATAAGTAAGCACAAAAAGAAAGAAGAAGAGAAAAAACACAAAGGGAGGGGAGCCTCTCCTGGCTAAAATCAGGAGGACAAAATATCCCAGGAAGCCTGCTGTCCATGGTTGCAAAGATGGGCGGTCCTGAGACTCTGGCGGATGACCTCTCGTATGAGCTGTGCGACAGAGAATTGGCGACCATCATATCTAGCTTTGTTGCGGTTCTTCCAAATGACCCACGTGGTGGCGGCTGCAACGATCTGGTTCAAAGCGATGCGTTGGCCCAGATTGCTAGAAGATCGTTGAAGCTCCTATCAACCATAACCATGCTGCAACGTTGGGATATGGTCACCCAGATGGTGGCCGAAGAATCTCCGTTGTGGAGGATGTGGTCAATCGTTTCCGACTGTTTCTCGATGCAACAATGGCAAGCTGATGCTAAGCTGAAGCCGATGGTAGTGAGGATGTCGTCAGTGGAGAGTTTCTTGCGGACCGATCGCCAGACCAGGGATGACCATTTCTTTGGTATACATAGTTGCCAGAAAGGACTCAATATAGGTGCAGGAGGCCCGGATCCGCTAACGACCTTCTAGTGGAGGCTACTGTGAATACGCCATTAGTGCTCTCCGACCACGAGAGTTTATCGTCGTCCGTGCCAATCTTTAAGCCAAAATTTCGGAGGGCGGTAGCGGCCTCGTCTCTACTCCAATCCCGGACTCTGCCAATTCCAATTGTCATCGTTGTTCCACAATTTTTTGATCTTGCAGGTAGTCGGTACGGCCAGAAGGCGAGGGATAAGGTCGGCTCCCATCCATCTTTCAAGGAATAGAGCTGAATCTCATGCGCCCAGCTGAAGGTGAATCTTTGGTTCTGAGTCTGACCGTACAGAATGAGACGCCAAGCCACAGATGCTCTAATTTTGCTGATAGCACTAGCCGGGTGTATGTGTTTGAAGTATCTGGCCTTCATGAAGCGTGTCCAGAGATTGCGGCCGACATGAAGCTTCCACCACAGTTTTATGGAGAAAGCATCCACAATGTGATACAGTCGGAAAAATCCCAGACCGCCCTCATTTGTTGGCTTGGCCATGGAGTCCCAGCTGGACCAATAGTGTTTGTCGCTAGCATCGTTGTGGCCCCAAAGAAAGTTGGCAAAGAGGTTCTCGATGGAGTTGAGAACCTTCTTCGGAGGTGAGCATGCAGCGAGGGTGTATATAGGGATGGATGAGAGCACATGGTTAATCAGTATGATTTTGTCGCCTGGTGATAATGTTGCGTTATGCCAACCTTTGAATTTTTTTTTCTGATTTTACCAATAAGACCTTCGAAAATGGCCGTACCTGATTTGCCGTAAACCAGCGGGCAGTCGAGGTAGGAGAAAGGAGGGTAAGCGGCTGAGAAGGAGGCAATGTTGGATAGTGTAGCAGTTTCCTCTCTATTGGCTTTGTGGTGGACATCAATGACGCTTTTTCTGGGGTTGACTCTTTAGCCAGAGCAACGAGCGTATGTAAGAAGCACATTATGAATTGCTTCCACGGACCCTACTTCTCCGAAAGAAAAGATTAGGATATTGTCGACATAAGCTAGGTGGGTGATGATCGATCATCCGCTAACGGTGTAAAAATGTTTGAAGTTTGGGGTCCTTGGCAGTTTATTAAGATTTCTGCTGAGAGCTTCCGCTGCGATGATGAAAATGGTAGACGAAAGTGAGTCTTCTTGCCTAACTCCCCGACTGGATTGGAAGAAGCCGTCCGCTTGCCCGTTTATCACCATGGAGAACCACGAGTTGTTGATCGATCGCCAGATTATACTGATCCATGTTTTCGAGAAGCCAAATGTTCTGCAGACCCAGATCATGAACTGCCAATCTAGCCTGTCTTAAGCCTTCTTCATGTCTAATTTGATGGCGATGTTCCCGCCTCTAGACGGTAATTTCATGCACATAATTATTTTTTGTGCCAGCATAATATTGTCTTAGATATTTCTGCCCCAGACAAAGCTACTCTGTTCTTCTGATATGATTTTGGGAAGAATGTCGGTCAGGCGCGTGGTAATAATCTTGGAGATGATTTTGTTGGTGAAGGTGCATAAACTGATGGGTCTAAAATCTCGAAAAGTCTCTGGATTGTCCTGCTTAGTGATAAGGACCAGATTAGAACAAGAAATAGATCTAGGGTACCTGGCTCCTTGGAAAAAGGCGGTCGTCGCTTCATGGATATCCATCTTAATGATGTCCTAATACGTGCGAAAGAAAACGCCGTTGAAACCATCTGGTCTGGGAGCGCTGTGGGCATCCAGCGCCTAGACAGCTGCTTTTACTTTCTATTTTGAGGGAAGGAGCTCCAAGCGGGTGTTGTTCGTGTTATTGATGAGGAGGGGTATCTCCAAAAGGAAATCATAGTCTCGCATGACAGTTTCTTTAGAGAACAACTGTGAATAGAAGTTTGCCGCCGCTAGTTGAATTCCCTGTTGGTCTTTGAAAATGTTCTCGGTATCATCGACGATCTGATAGATGTTGAGCTTCTATCTGCGACCCTTGACGCAGGCATGGAAGTAACTGGTATTTTTATCCCCATCGCTGTCCCATTTGAGCCTGGCTTTCTGCTTCCAAAAATTGGTTTCGACTTTTAAACGAAATTTGAGGATGGCTTCGGAAAGGTTCAGGGCTGTTCTAGTTGCTTGCGAATTGTTCGTCAAAAAGAGGGCTTCGACTCTAGTCACATCATCTTCGACGGTACGAACTGCTTAAAAAATATCTCCGAAAGCCTGCTTGCTCCAAGTGGTGAGGGCTTTTCTGGTTGCCTTGAGTTTGTTGGCCACACGTATGAGGGGGTCGGGGAGTCAGTCCTGTACCATACATTCTCTACAATCCTTAAGAATTGAGGGTGGTGGCACCAAAATTCCAGGAAGGTGAAACTTTTCTTGATCTGGTTTAAGCTACGATTGATTTTAATGAGGAGGGGGCATGATCGGATTCGGTGGCATTAAGGTGAGCGATATTGGATGTGATACTCATGTCTTTCCATTGAGCGTTGATGAGAGCTCGTTCTAGACGGAAGTATTGCCTGTGGGCGCTTTCCTGCATGTTATACCAGATGAATATGTTGAAGATGAAGTTATTGAAGTCTAGCATGGCCACCGGGGGGGAGGCCTGTCCTCCGACTTCTCGTCTCTACTAGTAACGATATTAAAGTCTCCGATACAAAGTCAGGGAGGGTAGGCGGTGTTGGAGATAGTGTCCAGGAGGTCCTTCCAGAGCTGTTTGCGGTCGATGATGTCGCAGCTACCATGGACAACTGAGAGCAGGGCACGTTTCGGAAGGGTGGGGTGCTCTATCCAACACGAGAGAGCTTGCGTAGTATCAAGCACTATACTAATATTTACTTCAGAGGAATAAAGGAGCCATATGTCGTGTCTGCCAGCGACGGCGGAGTGGAATCCCAGCTGCAGCTGAATCGATTTGAGTCTATTAGGGGGGATTTTGGGTTCTAAGATGATAAGGATGTCTATTTTATGAATTCTCTTGAGGCTGCATAATCTTCTCAAGGTGGGTTTATTGGCTAGGCCTCTAACATTCCAGGATAGATGTTAGGCATTTGTCTTGTTGGGTTGTTGGTGTTTGGCGAGTTTCGCGTCCGACCTGGTAGTCATTGCCGTGGACTCGTTGGCTCCTTTAGTAATCAGTATTTTGTTTGCTGATAGCTTGTCAGGGTTCTGCTTCTGGAGTGTGTCTGAGGGGTCTTCTTCTGTATTGTGGGTCTCTGATTCTTTGTCTGGGCAGAGAGGTGCTCCAAAGTGGGTGGATGGAGTGAATGCTCCCGCATCAATAGCTTGCTGACAGCGGATGACTTGCTCAGGACCAATGATGGCAAGGTCTTTCGGCAGAATGGATCGCTGTGATTGGCTCTCCTGGATCTCGGTTCCCTCCGTGTAGCTACGTTCGGCGGGTTTGTTGTGGTCTGATCTCTCTTTAGTACTCTGTGATATATTGGGAGGAATGATGTTAACTTCTTGGTTAGCTTGGCTAGCAATATCGGAGGATGTGGGGTTGCTTTCCCTGGTAGTGGTAGCTGTGCTAGTATAGGCTTCTTCTGTGTGGGTGTTTTCTTCTGCCGCTAGGGTGTCAAACCTGTTGTGGGTGTTGACGGAGGTGCTTTTTGGGGTGGTGGGTATGCTTTCCTGCTCAACAATATTGTTGGGTGGCTGAGTCGAATATGGGCTAGCATCAAATTTGATATGCGAGTTCGAGGAAGGTAAGAGGGGGGATCTTTGATCCTGAATCCTGTTTGATTTGTGCATCTTCGGTGCCAGCTTTTGATTCAACTCTGGATGAGCTTTGTAGCAGTGCTTGATTAGATGCCCTCTCTTGTTGCAGTGATTGCAGTATATAACATTATTATCATATAAGATTAGTTGTGTGTGGGTCTTGTTTCCTAGCTCGATGTTGATGGATTTAGGGAGTTCTGTGGAGACGTCGAGCTCAGGCAGACTTTAGCATAATTGGCTCTGGTCAGATTCCTTATTTCCTCTGCCATGGCTACGAAAGTGCCGAAGGAATTGACAATCCTTTTCAGAGCTGCTAGTATGAAACATATCAGAGGTGGATTGGGAAGGGTGACCCATACGGGCATAATAGGTGAGTCCTCAATGGGGTTGAGATTCTGAGACAATCTGACCACTGTCATGACTTTGGAGTCTATTTTGTTTAGTCCCCAGGTCTGGACTATCTTTTGGTCTGCCGCAGAGGATAAGTAAAGAAGGATGTTTTTGGGGTCTAGTGGAGCTACGCGATAATCTGATGTAAGGCTCCATTTGGCAACTTCCTCCAGCACTCGGGCTAGCTTGGGGCATCCCAAGGGGAATTGTAACATAAACATGGAGGAGAACCTCTCATAAAGCGACGCCAGGTCCGCGGAGGAGAACAGAATTGATAATGATTGTCCATCCGCTGGAGTTGGGTAGTCGATCTTGGAAAGAGAGACATCTGGGAGGATTTGTTTTTTCTGGGCCATACGGTCCGAGTGTACTTTGTCAGTGTACGAGGCCCGTCAAAGTACCCGGAGCCGAGGAGGTTGTCCCTTATAAGCTGAGAGTACTAGGACCAGAGGAAGGAAGATGCTCCTCTAGAGGAGGCCAGCAAAGGGAGGCATCAAATAGAGGGGGAGCCAGAGGTAGAGGGCACATAGGATGCTCGGGAGGGCGCATAGGGTGCTCGAGAGGAAGAGGGCACATAGGATGCTCGCTTGGGGCGGAGATGGGTGGCGCATAGGAGGAACAAGGGAGGGCGGGGTTATGCGATGGAAGGCCGCAACTATGTGCACAAAGGGGGGCATCGACGGGCGAAAAGGATAGCGGAGGGCGCATAGTGGGTGTTTCGGAGGGGTGCTGCAGGAGAGCTGGCAGGCGCATAGGGAGGCAGAGCCTGTGGGCGCATGCTAGCGCGGAGGGGACCCTAGGAAGAACTCCCAAGGAGGCGCATAACTGGGAGTGACGCATGAATGCGTCTGTACCCCGGGGGGAAGGGAGGAGCCTGAGCGGGAAAAGATGGAAATTCGAACAGAAGAAGGGGGAAAGAGGGGGAGGGGCAGGGGCGGGTAGGATTGGGGGATGGGGGGAGGGGTGAGGTGGGGTAGGAAAGAGGCGACGGGGGAAGGTGGGGTGTGGGCAGAGCAGAGGTGGAGGAAGGGGGAGGGGTAGTAGGTAGAGATGAGGCGGAGGGGAGAGAGGGGAGCTGGGCGCCTGGCGAGGCCAAGAAAGAGGGGCTGCCAAAGCTGCAGCGGCCGGAGGGCCAACTCCATCCCTGCGGGGCGTGGCCGACTCATGCTGGAAGGAGAGCACTGAGAGAAGGAAAGCCGGGCGGCGGAGCCGACGAGGAAGGAGGAAGAGGAGGGAGCGGGGGGAGCCAGAGGGGGAGACGAGCCAGCTAACGCCAATCGGCAATCCCCCGCAGGGACCTACGGGAGGGGGATTAGGAGGAAGAAGAAGGGGGAGGATATATATATATATATATATATATATATATATATATATATATATATATATATAAGTATCACTTGTAGCTTTGGGTTTTAATGTTTGCAGTTAAATTGGATTTTGAATGTGTCTTTGTGTTAAACTTAGTGCAGACCTTCATGTTCCCTTGCCCTGTTCACCTTGTTGTGTGTTCAGACTTGAACACCTAGGGTGTTCAGTTGGAACATTAGTTTCAGTCCCCTACATCGAATCAATACTTTACTTGATGTATCAGACAACTGAGTTTCCCATGTTCAGGTACAGTCATTGGTTTTGGATTTGTTTGTGTGTGTAGGCTAACCTTGAGTATGAGAGAGGGTGTGTTGGAGTTAACTATATGCTAGTGGCAGACTTGATGAGTTAGTATTAGTTTTGAGGGATGTCAAGTTAGGTTCAGTTGATGTTGAAGGATGTATCAGAGCAGGAAAAGTCTCCTCCCAATAGCAACTATGAAATCCACACTCTCTTGCTGCCTCACTATCATTTTGCGGCTTGAAAGAAGAATGAACAATGGCAAAAAAAGCACTATGCTGGGTCAGACGCACACCATATGTCACTACGCCAAAAGAAGCAGTTTTCGACCCTTTATGTTCGCAAATAACGACTGACCGTGTTAGTAGTTATATTTTCGACGAACGAAATCTGTCAATTTCCATTAAAATCAATTAAACTATTAAATTAAGGACGAATTCTTTTCCCTAAAGTTTTGTTGTTAGACTTGGAGGAGAACTTTTTCATCTATCTCAAATTCTCTCTTCTCAAAATTTTTCCCAAACTTTCCCCCCAAACTTTTCCGCTGGAGTTGGAGCCTTCCCTAAAAGTTTCTCTATTTTCATCCTCTCTCCTCTCTCTTCTCAACTCTGAGAACTCCAAGTCTGCGATCTCCAGTAACGAGCTCAGGCCATCCCTCAAAATCTCGGATCCCTCTAAGTAAGCTATTCTTTTTCTTCATCTTTTATTTCTTTTTGTTTTTGTTTTTCTTCTTCTTCTTCTTCTTCTTCTTCTTCTTCCTTAATCTGATCGACTTGGTGTTCTCCAACTCTGAATCTAGGTTTTAAATAGGAACTAGGGTTTTTCTATTTCCATGGAGAGGGACGAGCTCTAAGTAAGAAGTAAGGCTGAATAATTAATTAGCACTCAGGTATTGTTTAATCTTGTTTTTTAATTTTCTATATATTTTTTGCTTCTATTATTGTTCCGAAATCGATTTTGATTATAGCTCAGATTTTACAAATTTTGCTATCGTTTATGCTCTGAGTGGTGCTGTTTTCGGCCGAACCCATTTATGGGGAATGGTCTTTGATGAGTTTCATGAGCACTTTTTTTTACCTTTGGCAACATTATAACATGCCCTGGATGTCTGGACTGAATGATCTTTAAGATTTACTCGATCAGCCAGTCTAATTTCTTCATTGGTCAGGGGATTAGAGAGAACAAAATATTAAATATTAGATTTACTCGATCCTTTTCATAGAGGCATGCAAGTACTCTCGACACATCTGGAAACATAGGGTTATTCCATGGTACACATTAAACTGTCCATTGTGACAATGAGAATTTAATGAATAGGAAGCATGTGTCTTTGAGTGTATGTCAAAGTGCCTATTGAAGTGACTAATAGGTAATAGAATGTGGGGGCAATTAGAGGCTGTCCATATGACAGTGGACTGACAAATGTGAGTTCATTTGAGTGATAGTACCATGAGGGAGGAAGAGTGTCCCGAGTTTGTTTCATGTGTGAATGTCATGTGGCCTTAGTGTACAGGTATATGCTCGTATGAGAGAGTAATGCCTATAGGATATTATACATGTGTTAGTGTTAGCCAGTGATCAGTTGGAGACTTGTGGCTTAAACAGTGAGCAGAGGCTATAGGGCCACATTAAGTCATGTTGTGTATCAGTCAGTGAGACTGATCTAGTTCTCAGTTGGATACACGAGTAAGGCTATTTGGCCATTCTCCATGTGCTTGAGTGAGAGGGATTGGGGCTTCTGCCATGAAGGCCAGGGAGATTAGTTAGTATCAGTTATGAATGTTTGAGAGGGTATCTTGTATTGAGAGTGTAAAGAGGCTAGGGGCCTGGGTGTATCAGTTAGAAATTATGACTGTATGAGAATGTCTACTAGAGATAGAGTTCATCAGATCTCATAAACAATATTTGAAGCTTTTCTTACAATTTGTTGTCAAGCAGTTCTTAAAAGTCAAAATTTCTTTTTTGCTTATTTCTAACCTTTATATTTCCAATTCACTCTACCTTTAGATTTCCAGCCACTCTAATATTTTGATAAAATTTGCACGATCGATAGATTTGTTCTGTTATTACGCTTCATTACAAGTTTTGGTGCCATTTTGGGGATCACCTAACTTTATCACTAACTTAGTTCCTAGTTTGATTAATTTTCAATTACAAATTAGGGTAGAAAATTTTGAAATTTGCATCTGATTTCTCCTACGTATTATATGGACCTAAATGCAAACCATAACACCTAATTATGGATTTTTTTTGTATGTTCAGAAGGGCTAGGGGATACTATGAACAGTGGTTGGACTTCATTACAAATTTGATGACCTATTACACTGCTATTTATGTGTGCATGACAGTACGCTCATGATACAATATGTATCTGCTGTATTCCTTTTTCTGTATTAAGTTATTATGATGCACTTAGATTCTATAGCAATCTTTGAATCAATGTGATCTGAGACTACAGATGCACTTAGATTCCATAGCAATCTTTGAATCAATGTGATTTGAGAATGCAGAATCTAATTGCAAGAATATAATTCTAGGCTAATCTGTATGATAATAGAATCAATTTCGTACTACATGTATGTTTTTTGTACCGAGGATGTCCGGCCTTTAGAGCACCCACCTAATTCCTTGTGCTGCAGTTTGAGAGTGTATGTAATAACAGGATGGAAGTGGTTTGAACAAGACCATTTTTCTTCTCGAATGTGATTACTACTAATTACAGCTGGTTATTGACCTTATTTCCCACAAGAAATTTTAGTTTCCTTTCAACTATTAATTATTAACTTTTTCTTTTTGATCTACTGGGGTTGTGCAGTTTCAAATCCAGAATCACTGTCATAGAAATTTTGAGATCCAGAGTGTTTGCTTGCACCCAGGGTGATTTTGTGTAGAAACTGCCCAATATTATGATTCTGAAATCCTATTTGTCTTAATACAACCACAAACCCCAACCCCAGTTCACACACCTCACACAACCTGACACATCAAAAATGGAAGAAGACCAACACAAGCAAATCCCCTCCTCCTTTTCTTCCTCTAAATTTGAAGTTAATAGAGTTCAATTTCTCTGTGCTTATATATTACTTATATGTGACACACACACTGCCTCAGTTTATTTACCATTTCTACTTTCTAAAAATTGTTATAGATGTACATATATTATTATTATTATTATTATTATTATTATCGACTATGTGTAATGCTCTTAGTTACATTCAAATTCAGTGGTACTCTGGAAATCAACTGTTCGAAGGATATCAAAGTTCAAGGAATCATAGGACCATGTACTGTTGAATCTACTAAGGCTAAGAAGAAGAGGTCATCATACCACTAACATCCTCATCCATTTTTGTTAGTTTGTTTCTTAATTCATGCTTAATTGTTATTTGGTTTACTGATGATATGTTATATTTTATTAGATGTCTTCTATAAGTAAGGAATGGATGGATGCGCCTCCATTGTCAGATGTTTACCTAGAAGGTGTTGCATCATTCATTCAGTTCACAAAGGACAAATTAGGTGGAAATGGTTGGTATTGTTGTCCATGTGACAAATGTTGCAATTATAATTCATGCAAAAAAAACTAAGTAAAATAGCAGAGCATTTGGTTTGTAATGGAGTGGACAAGTCATATCGAACTTGGGTCGAACATGGAGAACTACCTCGCAGAACGGCTGCCAATGCTCAGGCTCCTAGTTCGTCAAGTATTGATTATACTGAAAATGCCTTCCCAAGAATGGAAGACCTGTTCAATGATACATTTAGACGTGTTGATCCTATTGACCTTGATCAACAAAATGCTACTCATGTTCAAGATAATCCCCTGGTGGATATTGAATACAAAAAGAAGCTGGAAGATGCAATGCAGCCCCTATATCCCTGTTGTGATGATCAACATACAAAACTCTCGGCTATAGTAGAGTTGTTGAGCATGAAAGCTAGATATCAATGCTCTGAGGCTTTTTTTACAGAATTGTTGCAATTTTTAAAAAAAGTTTTGCCAGATGGGAACACTATACCAGAAAACTTTCAAAAAGCTAAGGATGTGGTCAAGTCTTTTCGCATGAAGTATCAGGTTATCCATGCTTGTCCTAATGATTGTATACTTTATTGGAGAGAAAATACAGATAAGGATAATTGTCCCAAGTGTGGTGAAAGTAGATGGAAACTGAAAGAAAATTCAAAACAGGAGGTAAGAAGTTGCCGAAGAAGAAGCTAAGATACTTTTCAATTACTGAAAGGTTGCAACGCTTGTATAGTGTACCATGGATAGCTGAAAAAATGACATGGGTGTTCTGCCAACAAGCCTAAATTGACAAGACAAAGATAATTGTACTCGCATAAAAAATTAATTTCTAATTCCAGGCACCTGGAAGTAGATTGTTACAAGCAAGATAGGATACTTGTGTATAACGTTTCAACTTTATGTCCTATTTTTATAGATCATTTACCCTTATCTTAATCATCCCATTGTTTCATTTTCAGGTCAATTATCTAGAAGTCATGTTTCTCTATAGTTGCAATGTATGGCAGAACCAAATTATAAAAACATCCAATCTAACAAGTAACAATTGAATCCTCATAGTAAGTGTAATTGAAACCTTACCAATATTGATAGTAGCTTGACGTGAAATAACTTCAGGTGACAAAGGATTCAGCTGTGTCACATCAAGCTTACTAAGGTCCTGCTCTATCAGTCCTTTTTGAGACATTTTCGCTGTAAGGGATGTTCCTTGCAAGTCTGAAAAGGAGGAGAATAATATTACTTAACCAAATAGCTTTTAAACATACATAAATGGTAAAGAAAGATCAACATATAATTTCCATGAAAGACATAATAACCAATTTCTGACAGGATTACAAACCAATTTCTGTCCACTTTCTTCTGCACTTAAAAAAAAACATTAAAACCTTTATCCTTAATGTTGGATTCTCCACATAAATCACCACGCCAATTACAGGCTATCCCTACAAGTACATTTGCACTAATATCCCAATCCACAGACACAAATCTGCTTTGCTATGTTACTTTCGATGTTTATCTTGTATATTAAGTTACCACAAATCTGATACTTACCTTATTGTTTGTTGTTTAAGTTTCATTATGTCAGGAGATGGAACCCAATCTAGTAGAGATGTATTTTATAATGAGCATGAAGCTAATGGGGATGAATCTAACAATGAGGATCCTTCTAGTGGTTATCAAGGAAGCACTTCTAATCGAATAGGTGATTATTGCATACCTTTATCTAATAATATTTCAATATCTTTATCTAATAGTTCCTCTGTAATATGTTTTATAATATGTTCTAATATTTGAATAATTTCTTAGGTGACCCAAAAGTTATCATTTTTGACGAATATGGACGACCTGTTGATATTGAATCAGAAAAATTTGCAACTACTGTTGGAAAGATAACAAAGACACATTGTCCACCTGCAATTGATTCTTGGAAAAAGGTTCCCCAAAGCATGAAAGAAGACATATGGAGAGGTGTTAATGTGAGTAAATGTGAATTATAAAATTTTCTTAAATCTTCATGTATGTGTAACATGTGAAGAAATTTGTCTTTGTAGAGTAGATATGTTGTTCCCGAAATTTATAAGGCTAAAGTTTTGCAAAAAGCTAATATTTTTTGGAAAAATTGGAAGTCTAATCTCCGAAAAAGGTGTGATATGTATCCAACTGTTGCTGAGCGAAAAAGAAATAGGCCTATTAACATAGTAAAGAAAGAAGATTGTGAAGACTTTGT
Source organism: Iris pallida (assembly GCA_029216955.1). NCBI lineage: Eukaryota > Viridiplantae > Streptophyta > Magnoliopsida > Asparagales > Iridaceae > Iris > Iris pallida. The sequence continues at coordinate 58,316 of JANAVB010028773.1, forward strand.
TGATTTCTGCTCTACTCCTGAAGATAATATTCGTCGTGAAGTTGGTAAGGAAGTGAGGAAAAAAGTTAAGGTGCTACATACAACTGGTAGGACTGGATGCGCGAGGGTAGCACATAATCTGGAAACTTAATATACATAACTATATTTCTTTATTTTCTTTTTTGCGTTTTTCTGTTCTTACATTTTGTTGCAATATGATATTTTGTCTCTTTTTTGATATAGAAAAAGGAGAGTCCTACTGGCGAGGTCAATAGAAGCATGTTATACGTGACCACACATACGCCTAAGAATACTAATTCCTCTACCAGCTCGAACGATTACATTGTAAGAATATTTCTCTTTCAATTGTAATAATAATTTGTTGATTTTGAGTTTCATTAATCATATATATATATATATATATATATATATATATATATATATATATGCACCGTTTTTATATCTTGTAGGAAAAAATTAGAAAGCTTGTAAAAGATGATCCTTACTTGGGACAAAATGATTTGGACAATGACCCTGTTGCAATGGTTTGTGAGATAATCCCCTTGCTATGTTAGTCTATTTGCAAACAATCGATGGAAAAACTCAGTTGCAATCCCTAAGAAGAGATGCAAAGAATGCAGTTGCAATCCCTAAAAAAGAGATGCAAATAATGCAGTTGCAATCCCTAAAAAAGAGATGCAAATAATGCTGATTGCGTAGCCTAAACGATTAAAAAAAATCGAATCGCGTTTGCAATAGCGGTTTCTCGAAGGCAACAAGAGATGATCAACAACAGTTGAGTCTCAGATTCTCGAAGGCAACAGAAAGAGGAAGGAAGAAGAAGAGCGGATCTCGCTGGGGTGTTGAACACCGGCGCTCAAAGCTATACCCGCAGTACGGATAAGCTCCCAGGAACCAGCAAGTTCAGGAGAACTTCTGGAACGCTCGTAAGTCAATATTTGAGACTTGAACGGGCTTCCTGGACTTAACAGACTCCCTCAACTCTCTTCTTGGTGCATCTTTCAAAGGAGGCCAAGGGGCTCTATTTATAGAGTGGAGTTGAGACTTCACCTCTTCTCCTATCCGATGTGGGACTAAAATACCAATACTCAAAAATAGAGTTTGATATTTTAGATCATCCCACAATCAGCATAGAAGTGTGCCAGTCCACGCCTACCCCCCGAACCCTCCCGTGCATGCACGAGACATCCTGGAGTCCGTGTCCGAGTCCGAGTCCGCATCCGCACAACAAAAATTAACTTTCATCCTTGTTGGATTTAATCCTTTTTCCTTCTAGAAAATACTTCCACATGGCACAAACTTGTGCCCCACTACACCTCATGTGCACACCTCAACACAAGCAATGCATTATATTGAGATACTCACCATTTGGTGTAGCCGATGTGGGACTATCTTTTCTAGTCCAAAGGCAAAAACACCAACAATCCCCCACATATCTCAATATATGGGTTGAGCGTTCCCCACAGTGATTGTCCATCATGCATTAGGAGAGATGTCGCTACGACTTGAATCTTCCCGCATAGGTTAAATAACAGCATGATACAAGAATGGACTAAGCCTTGAATTCTGCACCATAACTACAATTCTTCCTACTCACATAGTGACATCAACTGTGCTTCTGGCTGCACATTGAAGGCCTTGTGCCAGCCTGGTTTCAGTGTATAATTTTTTGGGCGTCTACAAGTTTACCCTCAAGAGACGGCCTGATATCTCTGTCCATACACTATAGGTGAGTTCTATATAAAGAGTCATTGGCATGAAGCATTGCGCTTCTTTGCGGTGCTACGCCGCTATGACATGGCTGACAAAGCTAAGGCATTACCCCTACCTGGGAACCTCATCGTAGTGTCATACTACTGTAGCATGAGGTCTCAAGCCTCTTTGTAGTGCCAAACTACCCAGCATGAAGCCTTGCGCTCTCTTGTAGTGTTACGCCACTATGACATGGCTTGCAAAGCCGAGGCTTTACCCCTACCTGGGTACCTCATCGTGGTGTCATGCCACTGTAACATGAGGACACCGGCCTCTTTGTAGTGCTGCCTACATCTCTTTATTACGATTATGCAATATTAGGCTACCTGCCTATATGCGGTGCTACGCCGCCTGTAACTTGGCTAACAAAGCCGAGGCATTACCCCTACCTGGGAACCTCATGGTGGAGTCACCCCACTGTAGCATGGAGTTGTAACACTCCTTTGTGGTTGTTGCGCCACCATGCTTCCTGTAAAGCATAACAGACCTTCACTCAGTCTGAGAACTCATTAAGGCATTATGCCATCCTTCTCACAGGATCAATTTTCTGTAGAAAATTCATAGTAGACAACAGTGGTTCTGGGTCCGAAACCCTTACATGTTCCGCAGAACAAGTGCCCACTGTTAACTAATATTTTTCCAGTCAATAGTCCTCCCTTGAATCAAAAAATTAGATATCTGGTAGATTTCTCTTTGAACCAACAACATAAAATTTATTGATAGGATTATAATGACACAATATTAGAATGCCTTCAAGCCCATCTTCCTTGCTGTGTCCTCGACCAGCTGACGCTTGAGACCCTTCGTGAACGGATCCGCCAGGTTTTCCTGACTCCGAACATCGATCACTGCAATGACGCCCCTTTTTATGAGATCGTTCACTGCTCTGTGCTTCAACCACACAGTCCTCTTCTTCCCGTTGAAGAGTTTATTTGATGCCACTGCTGCTGCCGCCTGGTTGTCACAGTATATCGGAATCGCCGGTATCTGAGCCCCAACCATTGGAAGGTCATACATGAGCTCCCGAAGCCACTCTGCTTCATCTGCTGTAGCGTCCAATACAAAGAATTCAGATTCCATGGAGGAGCGAGATAACATAGTCTGCTTCTTCGACTTCCACGATATAGCAGCTCCACCCATGGCGAACACATATCCACCTGTGGAATATTCGCTCTCCACCTCCAGCTAGCATCACTGAAGCCTTCCACTACTGACGGATCTCCGCTATAGTATAGTGCATATGTCTGAGTCTTCTTGAGATATCTCATAACACGCTTCACAGCTTTCCAATGCTTTACGCCTGGATTGCTCGTAAATCGACTCAACATTCCCACTGCAAAGGCTATGTCAGGCCTTGTGGCAGTAGTAGCGTACATCAAACTTCCGATGACGCTAGCGTACTCCAACTGCCTGACGCTCTCCTTCGAATTTGGCTCCAGTTTCAGATCACTCCTGTACGGTGTATCAATAATAGGAAGATCTTGATACCCGTAGCGAGAGAGCATCTTCTCAATGTAATGAGACTGTGACAGCGCTATTCCAGTGCCTGTCCGGATGATCTTGAGCCCCAAGATTACGTCGGCATCCCCCAAGTCCTTCATACTGAACTTGGTCGAGAGGAATTTCTTTGTCTCTGTGACGCAGCTTAAATCCGTACCTAGGATTAGCATGTCGTCCACGTATAGACAAATGATTACTCCTCTTCCGTCAGCAAACTTCGTATAGACACACTTGTCTGTTTCACTGACCCTGTAGCCATTTGACCTTATCACCTTGTCAAACTTCTTATGCCACATTTTGGGAGCTTGCTTCAAACCATACAGAGACTTCATCAACTTGCAGACTTTGTCTTCCAGACCTCTGACGACAAAACCTTCTGGTTATTGCATGTAGATCTCTTCGGTCAGCTCGCCATAAAGGAATGCCGTTTTCACATCCATCTGATGTATCACCAGCTTGTGTATTGCTGTTAAAGCAATTAACAATCTGATAGTTGTCATCCGAGCTACTGGAGCATAAGTGTCAAAGTAGTCGATCCCCTGCTTCTGAGCAAACCCCTTGGCCACTAGTCTGGCCTTGAACTTGTCAATGGTTCCATCTGCTTTCATCTTCTTCTTGAAGATCCATTTGCATCCGATGGGTCTTGCTCCTTCTGGTAGGTCGACCAATACCCATGTGTTATTGGAGGTGATTGAGTCAATCTCGTTGTCAATCGCCTCCTTCCAGAATATAGCATCTCTGGTCTTCATCGCCTCATCATAGGTAAGCGGATCTGCTTCTACATGATAGGTGACGAAGTCATCTCCGAAGTCTTTCGGCCTCCTCGCTCGCTTAGTTGACGGCTCAGCGAGTTCTGGTTCAGCTGGTGTCTCCTCGACAACAACTCCATCTTGGACTACTGGTTCGATAAAGATCTCTGTCTGCTCCGCACCCTCATTATTCTCCGGAATGTCCGCGAGAACAATGTTCTTGTGCCTTGTAAACTTTTCTTCAAAATATTCAGCATCGCGAGATTCGATGATATGATTTGACTCGATATCAAGGAATCTCCGAGCATCACTCTTCTCGGCATACCCCAGGAAGATCGCCTTAGTAGTCCTTGTCCCCAGCTTCTGAATCTTTAGATCCGGGAGCTTCACATAAGCCAGGCACCCCCACACTCGAATGACATTCAGGTTGGGTCTGACTTTGAACCAGAGTTCATGAGGAGTTATGTCGGAAGTTGCATACGGCACTCTGTTCAGAATGAAAGTGGCCGTTAATGCAGCTTCTCCCCAATAGCACTTTGGGAGACCCGCAGTCAACAGCATAGAATTCATCATCTCTGTCAACGTTCTGTTCTTCCTTTCTGCTACTCCGTTGGATTGTGGAGAATACGGAGCTGTAGTCTCGTTGATGATTCCATGTTCTTTGCAGAATGATGAGAATTCATGAGACCTATATTCCCCACCTCGATCACTCCTCAGCCTCTTGAGTTGTTGTCCAGTTTGCCGTTCAGCCTCGGCCCTGAACTCCTTGAACTTCTCGAATGCTTCGTCTTTAGATTTGAGTAAATAGACGAAGGCATACTTGGAGAAGTCATCGATGAAAGTAATGAAATACTTCATCCCGGCCTTTGTAGAGAATTGTTTGAAGTCACAGATATCTGAGTGAACCAACTCCAGAAGATCTGTGCTTCGATGGACCCTGTGGAAGGGTTTCCTAGTGATCTTCGTCTGAGCACATATCTCACATTTCTCTACTTTACCTCCACACTTGGAGATAAGTCCTAGACTAGGCATTTTGTTTATTCGCTTACAATGAACATGTCCTAGTCTATTATGCCACAACTCAAGAGAGTAATTCAAACTAGTGATAGCATTGACATTATTATGCTGGGTTACAACAAGCTGAATTTTGTACATTCCTTCAGTCTGAAAAGCTTTCCCGAAGAAAGTACCCTTCTTGGACATCACTATTTGGCCAGCATTGATGTCCATCCTCAAGCCTGCGTTGCAGAGCAGGCTCCCAGAGATCAGGTTCTTTGCGATTGCAGGAACATGCTTCACACCTTGAAGCGTCAGAATGTTCCCCGATGTAAGCTTCAGCTCCACCATCCCGATCCCCAGTACTTCAGCTTGTGCCTGGTTCGCCATCATGACTTTCTCGGAAGTAGGCTCATAGGAGACGAACCAGTCCTTGTCTGAACAGACATGACATGTCGCGCCAGTGTCTATCCACCAGTCCAAGTCTGCCCCCACAGTTGCAACCTGTGCTATCATGGCAACCTGATTAGTAACCAAAGAAACCTTGTTAGGCTCACCTTGCTCTTTGGGCTTGGACTTGCATTCACTTTTATAGTGACCCTTCTTGCCACAGTTGAAGCAAGTCACATGGGACTTGGACTTCTGTTGCTTGAATCCTGGACCCTTCACTTTCAGATTCGAGAAGTCCTTCTTCTTGTGGTGAGAAGCCACCTGCTTCCCTTTGTTCTCTCTGGTGGCTTGAACCAGATTCGCCGTTGCTAGTTGCTTGGACAGGGTGTCCAACTTCTGTTGAGAGCGCATCTCGTCCTCAACATGAATCTCGCTGAGGAGATTATCCAGGCTAATCTCCATCTTCTTCCTATGCATCCTTGCATAGATGTTGCTCCATCCTGGAGGAAGTTTTGCCACGATCCCTCCAACGACGAACTTGTCGACGAGGGGCATGCTATCGTCCTCCAGTTTCTGGCGCAGCTTCAGGAACTCTTTCACTTGGGGCAGCATGGTCTTCTCGTCTTCAAAGACCCATTTGTGGTATTTTTCAACCATGAACATCTTCGACCGGGCCTCGTCGTCGTCATACAGCTTCCCCACGGACTCCCAGATCTCTTTGGCAGAAGTCCTCTTTGTGTAGGACTCGGCCAGAGAGTCTTCCATGGAATTCAGGATCAGCAGCCTGCATATGCTGTTATCCTTTTTCCACTTCGTCTGCTTGCTTGTAGCAGCGGCCAGAACAGCAGCAGATCCTGTTGCTGGAACGATTGGTTCTTCCTCATCCAACACGTGATCAACATCCACGAGTTGAAGGTTCAGAGTCACCTTTCGCTTCCAGATCTGGAAGTGTTCGCCGTCGAATTTCTCCAACTTGTTAAAGCCGGTATCGACAAGCGAAGCACGAGTGTTTTCCATCGAATCGTATAGCTTTGAGATTGTTAGTCTATTTGCAAACAATCGATGGAAAAACTCAGTTGCAATCCCTAAGAAGAGATGCAAAGAATGCAGTTGCAATCCCTAAAAAAGAGATGCAAATAATGCAGTTGCAATCCCTAAAAAAGATATGCAAATAATGCTGATTGCGTAGCCTAAACGATTAAAAAAAAAATCGAATCGCATTTGCAATAGCGGTTTCTCAAAGGCAACAAGAGATGATCAACAACAGTTGAGTCTCAGATTCTCGAAGGCAACAGAAAGAGGAAGGAAGAAGAAGAGCGGATCTCGCTGGGGTGTTGAACACCGGCGCTCAAAGCTATACCCGCAGTACGGATAAGCTCCCAGGAACCAGCAAGTTCAGGAGAACTTCTGGAACGCTCATAAGTCAATATTTGAGACTTGAACGGGCTTCCTGGACTTAACAGACTCCCTCAACTCTCTTCTTGGTGCATCTTTCAAAGGAGGCCAAGGGGCTCTATTTATAGAGTGGAGTTGAGACTTCACCTCTTCTCCTATCCGATGTGGGACTAAAATACCAATACTCAAAAATAGAGTTTGATATTTTAGATCATCCCACAATCAGCATAGAAGTGTGCCAGTCCACGCCTACCCCCCGAACCCTCCCGTGCATGCACGAGACATCCTGGAGTCCGTGTCCGAGTCCGAGTCCGCATCCGCACAACAAAAATTAACTTTCATCCTTGTTGGATTTAATCCTTTTTCCTTCTAGAAAATACTTCCACATGGCACAAACTTGTGCTCCACTACACCTCATGTGCACACCTCAACACAAGCAATGCATTATATTGAGATACTCACCATTTGGTATAGCCGATGTGGGACTATCTTTTCTAGTCCAAAGGCAAAAAACACCAACATGCTATTTATTTCTTGTAGAAAAAAATTCGAAAGCTTGTAGAAGATAATCCCCTTGCTATTTATGTTGTTTAGGTACTCAGACGTGATAGAAAGGGTTATGTTCGTGGCATGGGTGGAGGTGTTTCAAAGACAGAGATTCGTGCTTCAGCGACAAGTAGAGAGGTTGCTCGTCAATTGAAGAATAAAAATGAAGCTATGGAGATGGATCTAATTACACTTAAAGAAGAAATGGCTACAATCAAAGAAATGATAAAAAACAACCATCCAAAAACAAGACAACAGTCATCATCATCACTTCATGGTTCTTCTGAGGTATAAATACTGATCTAAACTTTTGCTTCACACTTATTTGAGTGATACACTAATACTATAGTTCTACCCTTGTTATCTAATTTTTTGGATACTATCTTGTGGTCATACTTGCCTCCAATTCATTTTGTTAAAAACTGAGAATCAAGGATCTTCAATCCCATTCTGTTATTACATTGCATAGATTTGTTTTCATAAGTTGATCAGGAAACTTCATGGCTAGTTCTACCACCTTAGCCATCTCGGGTGCTGGCTTAGTACTAGTCTTTGCAAGCAAAGGATACTCATCTTCATCAATCGAACACCTCTGGAATATCAGAACAAATAGTTTGAAATTGTTAGGATCCATAATATAATGGTTATGAATTCCTTGAAATTCCTTGAAATTGATATTAGTAGGTAATTCACCTTGACATTGGTGAGGTCTACATTGTGATCCTGGAGGAAGCTTATGAATTCCTTGAAATTTTCTTCGGTCGGGAGATAATGTCCACTGTATGGCCATATAGCTTGAAGAAGAAACACCGATACTTCATTAGTATGTATCAGACAAATTAAGCTTATAATAATACACAATATAGCAAAAGAAATTCTTTTGGATAAGGATACTTATAATAAAACACAATGTATCAGAACAAATATAGCTTATAATAATACACAATATAATGTCCACTGTATGGCCATATAGCCTGCATGAGTGATGCTATATATTCATATTTCACATTCAACATAGATTACAAATACCTGTATTTGGATGAAGCTGCAGGAGTGAACCAAAACAAAGGGTTGATGTAGGCCTAAGTTGACTGTTTATCATGAAATATTTGTCATATTCTCGTTTTTCATAGCCGAACTGTTTGGAGAAAAAGTTTTGGATAAGGATGAAGAAATGGATAGTACAATATCAAAGTTGATTAAATCTATGAGGTGAATCATATATACAAAAATAGAGACTAAATTTGATTCAGGCTGGTCTCGGTTTCTAGATTTACTATCAAGGGATAGTATGTTTATACGTGTTAAATTTATTTAGTAGGCCCCAAAAAATAGTTTATTGTCATATGCTTTCCGTGTTCATTTTGATTCAGGCTGTAATTTTCAGGTCTCCCACCACCACGAGAAAAGAAAGTCAGGTTGTGAACTTTGACATATGCTTTCCGTGTTCATAATTACAAACTTTGCTTCTATTTACACATGGTGTTTTTATCTTCTGATCTATGCTATGCTTACTATTTGAGATGAAGGAATAAAGAATTGCATCTTTCTATGTAAATTCCAGTAGTTAATATTATATTTTTGTGTTTCAATGGTTGTAGGTACCGGAACAATCTGACTTGCCAAAGACATATTTTCTAAAGGACTTCAAAAGAAAACACATTGCTTTTGGACACTTAAATTCTGATGCACACCGCCAAGAGATGTTTTTAGTATCATCCTCGATGAAATATTTGACCGTAGTACATATTTGTTTGAAGGGGATGGAAAGTTTGAAGACATTATGCTTGGTGATATGATCAATTGGCCAAAAGAGTCCGTTCAATTTATTAGGATTTGAATATTAGCATTATTTTTTTTTGTAGTGAACTTCGTATGTATTCTGAAATACTACTCCTTTTTCAGTTTGGATGTTATGTGTGAGAACAATTACAAGTATTTGGATGCTACAAAAATAATTTCTACTTAGTGATATTCATATCAATTGAGACTTTGAATCAATTGTCAGTTATGTTCATAAGTTATGTTCATTTTGATTGAATGTGTTCATTTCAATTGTGATTCGTGAATGATTTGTGTATATCATTTTGAATCGAGTCTTTGATTTATTTTCAGATTCATATTTGTGTACTGGTTTACAACAAAATATGTTTAATTAATTAAAAATAATTTTAGTGAATTTTGTAGAATTTCGACGGATATCACCTGTCAAAAATAGACAGGTATGTCGAATTGTGTTAAGCGGGATAATTGACAGATGAAGTCCGCCGTTATTATATGACAGACGAAATCCGTCATTTTCTCCACCTACGTATCTACGGTAGAAAACCGTCATTTATAGTAAACTAGATTTTTTTTTGACGGACCACGTGACGGTCCAAAACCGTCAATAAACATATTTTTCGACGGTTTTAGTCTGTCGAAAAACACAAATTCTGACGTAGTGAATAGAGTATCAGTGATTAGAGAGGCCACTTGGCCAACTTTGCATTGTATTGTTTTGCAATGCAGCAGGCTGTAAGGCCTTTGCAGCAGCATCAGTGGATCCTTCCTATGTTGGCCAGTAGAGAGCTTAGGCATTTGGGGTACTGTCACTTTGTGTCCAGATGTGAGGAGGTAAAAATTAGTGTTGGTTAGAGTGTGTGGGATTTGCTAACTTTGGATATATATATAAATGATGTCAATATTTTGTGTAAGCTTATATTATGGGGTTGGCAACTTCATAGATATATGAATAGACAAGTTATATAGAAGATGTGGGTATTGGTTTATTTGTAGAAGTATGTTATATATAGTTGGTAGTAGATATATGATATAATATGTGAGGTTTAGCCCTATATGTATGTATGTCATTTATAAAGTGCTAGACCTATATAGATATATGGGTTGAGGGTATATTTGCTATATAGATATAAGGGTATTGTGTATATATGCATGATATAAGTATTGTGGTATATATATTTAGATGTGTGTGGTACCCTAGTGTATATAGCCTATGGTATAGCCTAAGGTATCCTAGTAATAGCCTATGAGTTATATTGAGTTGTATACCCTAGAGTTGACCTAAATATGCCTAATTGAACTTGTAAACTTGAGTTTAACTAAATCCTAGACTAGTTGACTAGTTTGACTAGAGTACCTAGTTGACCAGATTGTTGACTATAGTTGACCAAGAGTTGACTTTGACCTAGAATCATGTGGATTGCATTATGGACTTCATTTATCATATAATTGAACTCTTTATAACCTGTATTGCTTTAAATAGGACTATGTGGCTCCACTTTGGACATCTATACGTATCAGCGGTTTAGGTTATCAGGCGAGTACATTCTCTGATCGTTTCATGCTTGTCAGGATATATTCTTGCTCTAGACTACTTTACTTGATGTTGACACTTTATCATGGATTAGTACTATATGGATCTCTTTATGCGATGTTATCCCTTCAGCAGATACATTGAGTATTTCATATTCATGTACTTTATCATGAGCATCGTATACTCCTTGTATTCGTGTACAAATCGTGTGCTCTTATGTATTCTCGTGTGCTCACATGATCTTCTTGTGTAAACTAATCATCGTGTATGTAACATAACTTGAATGGATCCTTGTATATTGATTGAGGATGGGGGAGTAGAAGTGGTTATGTGATTATTCCTTAGTTTACTCTGTATAAACTCTGTAACTTAGTCGTGTATAACATCAAGCCGATTACATAACCAACTTGTACTCTAAATCACTTATAGTCACTTACAGTTCTTACTTTCTATATAAATATATCTTATTTTCCAGATATCTCTTTACTACTCATGTACGTCTCTTACATCATTCATGTATATTATTCTATTGCTTGTTTTACATTTTCTTTCTTGATTGAATGCATGAGAGTTATGTATTCGTTCCTGTTCTAACTAGACCTGTTGAAAATATTACAAATGTTACTGAAGGTTTCTGTACCACCTACTATGGAGCACACCTAGATGATACCTATGAGTTTGACCTTCAGGAGGATCTAGCTATAGCTGTGGACACCATCCCTATTGCCTAGGCTTGACTGCTAGGCTACTTATCTTATTTCATTATGTTATTTGTGTTTGACTTCTGAGTTGGATTATTCTGGATGTTGCGATGTTAGTGTTGTTAGACACTTGGACTTATTTTCTTCTGTTTGTATCTCTTTTGGGATTTTATATCTATCTTATCGTGCCTTTTATCTACCTCTAGTTTATGTGATTGAGTTGTATCTGCAGAGATTGTCCTCCGTTTGGAGAGTATATTATATTTGTGTTAGATGTGATTGTGACCTAGAACAGGGTTTTACCATCGACACTGCGGCGTAGGATGGACGTACCCACTTCTCGTGCCCCTACACTGGGTGCGGGTCGTGACAATGACAAAGTTTATAATAATCCACTAACAAATGGTACTCTTAATTCTAGGTCCATATGCAAAATTGAAAGACAGAAAGGAACATACGACTGGCGTTTACATCATGTATAACTGAAAGCAAGTAAGTAAATCATGAAAAGTATCAAGATGCAACTGGAAATAAACAGGAAGAAATATGTAATAACTAAACAATAAAGATACAGACTAAATATAAGCAATAAATATGACAAGGTATCTTGCCTGGTATTGTGCGGTGATCTGACATGTCGAGAATAGTCCAATAGCCATGGTTGATGGGTAGAGGTATGAAGTTGCGAAGATTTGGGAATAGGGAATTAGTCACGATTAGTCATGGTCAACTTGACAATAAGTGGGAATTCATGAAGAAAATAATCATACTTATCTTTAGAAATTTTTATTATTGAAAACTAGGTTTTTATTAGTCCAAAATATTTTAGATAAATACTAAAATCAAAATTGTTTTAGGTTAAAAATACTCTATGTTTGTCAAAACAATTTTTTGGGGTAAAAGCTATATTTTTACTAGGCAAATAATTTTTAGATAAATATATGAAATTATTTAAGACTGATGACCTATCCAAGATATCATCATACATTTTAGGGTTTTTAACTAAATTTTGAAATTACTTATAAGGCCTAGGCCAAACATATTTTTGCTACAAAATATTTTCTAGGAAAAATATACACTTATTTAATAAAAATATAAATAATACAAAATACTAATAATAAAATTTAATGATAAATGTTCTTATTAGTTAATCTACAGATACTGTATATGTAAGAGTATATATGTTAATAATAAAAGTGATAATATTTGTATATATTATACTATGAAAATAGTAATAATAATATATTATAAATATTAATACTGTATACCAGTCTCTGCTAGTTATAAAAAGTTTAATAAAATAAATAAAACACAAAAGACAAAAACTCACAAAATCAAACGCAGCTGTGCTGCTCTGCTATTAGAAGAGAGGAATTAGAATTAGAGAGAGCGAAAATAAATGATAGAGAGGGAAAGAGAGAGAGAGAGCCGAAGAGAGGAAAGAAAGTAAAGGGGGAGAGAGAGATGAATGAGGGGCTTACCGGCGTCGGCTGGGGAAGGCGAGGCAGGGAAGTGCACGAGCCAAACGAGGAGGGTCACTGCGGTTGTGCGGTGGTGGAGACTTCACCGGAGTGCGGTCGTCGCGACGCTGGAGAAGAGGAAGCTCAGCGCTGCGACGTTCAAGGCGGTGGCACGGTGAGCGAATCTTGTGGCGGTGCATAGCTTAGCCATGGCACAGAGGTGAGGAGGACGGGCGACGGAGCACAGGTTAGGGTTTTCCCTCTCTTATTCTTTTCACGAGTGATGGTGGTTGTTTGTCATTGATTATCTAAGAATAGAACAGTTTTATGGGAGGACTGAACTTTGATTCACAATTATAAACTCGCTTGTACAAAAAGAGCCTAGAAACAAAACCTAGGAAAAGCAATCTAAGTACAATTGTTTAATTTGGATTCTGGGGGGTGACGGTAGAGGCTCGAGAAAGTGCTATCAACTCTGCCTTACTCCTTGGACGATCGAACACAACCTCGGCTCCAGCGAAGAAATGCTCTCTATATGTCTCTCTTGCTCTGTATATGTACAAGGGAATAGCACTTGCTATTTATAGGAATTTATGATGAATGGAGTGCACAGCCACGTGGCCACATTCTTGTAACTGTACTGAATTAGGCAGTTGGGAATTGGTTAAGATTAACCTTGATCTATTTGTTGCAATAAATCTGGACTGTTATGTTGGTTAAAATAAATATGAACTGCTATGATCTGTTGGTTGCAATAACTCGAGTTGTTAAGACTTAGTCAACTTCTACCACGTGTCCCAACTACCACTAGGTCGCGAACCGCATGAAAGACTGTCCTCCTGTCCGAGCCGCATGAGGGTGGCCTCTCAACCGAGCCGCATGAGGGTGACCTCACAACCGAGCTGCATGAGAGGGGCCTCACAACCGAGCCGCATGAGGGTGGCCTCACAACCGAGCCACATGAAGGTCACTCAGGCGATCCGTATAGAGGACTTTCCTTGGACTTTATGAACTGTGCCCGCTATCATAAAGATTTTCTCGTCTTTTATGAGCATGTCGCATCTTTTTTTTATGTCAGAGCCATAATTTCTGTCACTTAGTGTCAGAGCATTTAATGGCCAACTGCACAGAGTAATTATGGCTAGCTCATAAGGCCACGTGGCTCCTTCTGAGCCGCATAAAGCTTTCTAAGCTGCATGCGGCTCTGAGGGATTTTTTAGCCGCATGAGACCCCTCCCAGTTCTGAGTCGCATGGTGTTTCTGGGCCGCATAAGAATTTATTATTCTTTTTCATGCTTCTACAAGACCCCTTTCAAAGTTTTCTATTTGTAAAATTGAAATACTTTGAATAAGAAGCATGTGATGTCCGCATAAGTTTCTCCGGCCGCATAGGCTTCTCTGGCCACATAGACTGGTCTTCGTGCCACGTAGGCGTCTCATTAATTGCTCTTGATTTATTTTGATTTAAAGCCGTCTTTTGGACAAAATCCCAAGGGTCGGCATTAAATATTTAGATTTGCCTTGATGATTATGAGCATCCTTTTTTGCATGAAAGGGGATAGAATCCCAAGGGTCGGCTTTATCTTCTATGCAGCACTAAACCCGAAGCGTTCTATCGGTTCACACGCCATTACTAGCCTATAAATATGAGTAATTTTTGAAGAGAAAAGTTCTTTACTCTCTTTACTCTCTTCTTTCTTCAACCTTTCGTGCCCTAGTCGCCCCTCTTCTTCTCCTTCGACCATCAATGGCTCGCAAGACTTCCTCCAGTGCTGCGACGATGGACAAAGGAGTTGCCTCCTTGACAGCGACCCCAGTTCACCCCGATGTTCATCCTGCTATTAATGGTAAGCATGTTGGAAGAAAACTGCATGGATTCAAACCTAACCATAATGGCTATGTCGCATGTTTTATGCGCGGGCCTTTTGCATATAATGCTCTCTTCATCTTCATTGTGCTATATGGGCCGCATGAACATCTTATGTCCGAGCCGTATGGGGTATGCCTCATGTTCGAGCTGCATGAGAGTCGTCATGTTGCTGCCTAAGTACTTATAAACCGGGCTGCATGAAGGCTTACCAAACAGAGCCGCATAAGCTCCCTTAAAATGGCCGTATGAAGTCTCACTAAACAGAGCCGCATGAGCCCTTATGAACTGGGCCGCATGAAGTCCCACCAAACAGAGCCGCATAAACTCTACTGAACTGGGCTGCATGAACCCCCACCAAACAGAGCCACATGAACTCCAGAGCCGCATGAACTCCTTTAAACTGTGCCGCATAAAGACCCATCTAATCAGAGCCGCATGAACTCCTTTAAACTGGGCCGCATAAGACCCACTTAATCAGAGCTGCATAAGCTTCTTTAAGCTGGGCCATATAAAGACCCATTTAATCAGAGCCGCATAAGCTCCTTTAAGCTGGGCCGCATAAAGACCCACTTAATCAGAGCCGCATAAGCTCAAAACACACTAAGTGGTTTTCTCCGGTCGTCTTCTAACTTGTTTCTTTTGTCTTTTTCAGTGAAGTGCCAGTCGATCCTGCGGGATAACTCTTGATAGGTCGTGCCCAATCTGCTGTGGGTGTGAGGTTTGACCACATAGTTGATTATGTGTCAAACCAATTTCCCGAAGATGAAGAGGAGAGGTTGAGAGATATCAAGAACCAGTCCTTCTACTTTCTTTCGGGTATGATGAACTCAGGGAAATTGGGGGGCCAACACCTGAAACCTGCGTTCCTCTTTAGGTATGCCCTGACTGTGAAGAACCCCAATATTTTGGACATATCTGAAAGTTGGAGTTTTTCTTCTGCTGGAATGGCGATCCACATTCCTCAGATAGAACGTCACTTCCCACTATCGTGGTTCAACATGCTGCCAATGGACAGGAAGATGGTGGATTCCTTAACTCCGAGTCGGCAGGAAATGTTTGTGGGTGATATCTACTATAACAAAAATATGGGGTCGGTAGTCACAACCAGGACGACGATCAGCTGCTATGTGATGGGGTTGGCGTCGGCTACTTTCTTAAATGTGCAGGGCCCCAACTTCCGGTTCTCTCAAGATGACACTTTTATGAATCAGCTTGCTCAGAAGGGGTCCTACCCCATTGGTTGGTTGGCGCTTCAATTTGATGAACCCCATCCCTTCATGGACCAACATGACCATGTAGATTTTGCGGACATACGAGAATCTTCTACGCGAGATCGGCTTGTATCATGCCATTCGGGGCACCTGTTATGGTTTGCCCATAAACAAGAAGCTCTTCATGGCTCTTCATGAAATGTACAACCGCAGAACGGGGACTTTCTTTACACCGGAAGGGGAGATGGGACTCGCTCTCCACGAGATGCATGAAGTCTCCAGGCTATCCTGGGGAAATAAATTCTTCGAAGTGTACACCCCTACGAACGAAGAGTTCAAGAAGTTGGAGCAGAGGTTCCCGGGCTTTGTTGCTGTCTACCGAGAATTGCTGTGTCACCACAGCACGTGCCAGCAGATGTCGAACAAAAAGAATAACAGGTCGGAAGGAAACCTTCCGCATACGAAGGCCTGGCTGACTTACCTTTTTAAGCTCGACACCTCAGGCCGAGTTTCTCCCCGAAGTCCTCGAACTCGGGAGGAGGTGCAGGAGCAGGTGCCGACCGCTAAGAGGGTAAGAACCATCGGCGACAGATTCGGGAGTCAATCTGACTCTTTTGCTTATTTTATCAAGATACTCAGTAGTTGTCTGAGAAGGCTCTTCTGGCAGAATTTTTGATGGTATGGCTACGAAACTGCGTAGTTTCGGGAGGGGCTAGTTCTATTGAGAGAATTAGCCGTAACTTTATCCTTCCTGCGGTGAAGCTAGTCTTTGGGGCCAGACTAGCTCTCCTTGCCATGGTGTGTAGCATATATCGCGACCTCCGTGCTTTCTCGTCCAAGGTTATTGCTCTTGATACGGCAAAAGATTTTGAGCGGATCGAGCTGCCTTATCATTATCTGATAGGGTGGCTGTTGATGTACTGCCAGTCTTTGATGGGACCCGGCCCAGAAGACGGTGTAACTGCGGATGATGCCTTCATCTTCCAGTATCGTCGTATGCTTTGGAAGTACAGTAGTATTCCAGCCTGTCGAACGGCGCTGGCGAGAGTGGACAAATACACCTTTTTTGTGTCTCTCCCTTCTTTTACAGATAAAGAAGTGAATGGCGCACATCTTGATGGTACTGGGCCCCCCACCTCTTGTCTGATAAGATGCTCCTCTGGTTGTAGAACATCCGTCCTACACACTGGTATATCGCAACCGTAACTCTGTCTTCCTGGAGCCTTTTTGCTCAGTTGGTTCGCCCGACAGTTTGGGTACAGTCAGCTATTTCTGGACAATACCAGCCCCTGCCTGGGTTTTGAGGGTAGTGTCCTTGATGGTATAAGGGCTTGGCACTTCTATAACATGGTTCACACCCGTACCAGCTTCTCTGTGCCTGATGTTAAGGAGTTAGGGCAGATTTTGTACATGGCGGCTGTACTATGTTATGGTGAACAAGCCCCCTACCGATTTTGACCCAAGTACCAGTTTTATTGTCGGTACTGGTTTGGAGGAGAAACAAAAAGGGTCCAAGAAGAGGATAAAGCAGGGAAATATAGTTGAGGTATCGGACTCAAAGTCCACCAATACGGACGAAGAGAGATGACCCCGACAACCTGTCCCTTCCTTCCGTAGATGACGTGGTAGCAGATCAGCCCCTATTGTGCCTGGTTCTTCACGCAAGTGAAGCAGACGTGAATCCGCTGCTGGAGGGATAACTTATTCCCAAAAATGGGCTGCTGTCAAGCCCCGTGGGCCAATCATTCGAGAGAGAAGCGAGGATGTTGATGCCCTTTCGGAGGTGAATCGAATTACAACCATCTTTTCTTAGCTCTTCTTTTCTCTATTATGATATAATTCTCTTTTTCTTTTTAGGCATCAAGAGAAGTGGACTCTCGAGAGTCGGCTACTGTCCCCAAGGTCGACCTGACTCTAACCGCTTAATTAGTGATATCGGTGCCGAGATTATCTCCGCCGGGGTTCTCCCTGCGACGACTGAGGTTCCTCCGGTTGTTGACGTCTTAAACCAGGGCGACGTGGGCTCTACTGAACCCACCCCGAAGTTGCTGAATCCTAGTCGGGTGATGCTGACCCAATTGTGTCTACCTCCGGGACGGCTGGGGCAGAGGAACCTGCGGCATTCGGCTCAAATGTCGCTGGTAAAGAGGACATGGTGGATGTGAGCGAGCCTCCACCTCAGCAACTCTCCCTGGTAAGCTGAGTCAAGTCTTGACTAGTAAGGAGGTTCATTTGCTCTATCTTCACATCCTTCGGGTTAAGCTGATATATGGTTGCTTCGGACATACAGGTCCTGTTTTTTTACTGCTAGCAACGGACATCGTCGAGGAAGAAGTCACCAGAGGGGATCCGGTGGAAGAAAGTATCCTCCTTCTCATTCAACTCATATTGAGGGCCCTCCTGTTGGTTCGAGTTCGGGAGATCAGGCAGTAGAACGGGGGACGGAAAGAAATGGTCCCTGCGCCCTCCTTGATCCATGTGGCTCCAGAGGTCGACCTTTCCGCCCTGCCAAGTCTCCAGATCCTTCGGGCGGGGAAAAAGATGGCTGCTATTCAAGCATCTTTTTGTTTGGAGCTTGTCTCCCTAGTGGCAGGGGAGTCAAGTTTCGGTGCATCTTCTTCAGCTTTGCCAGCCACCCTTCCCTTGACGCCGTCTTCTTCGGAAGTTCTCGATGAATCGTCGAAGGATGTGGTTGACAGTTTCTACTGCCACTTGAAGCGAAGGATTGGGGCAGCCATGGAGAAGGAAACATCCTTTGCACTGGCCCATCAATGTGCGCGTGGCCAGATTGAACTTCTCAGAACCCTCCCCGATGGGGCAGGGATAGTCGAGCTTTTGGATCCCAAGTTACTAGAAGCTGACCAGCTGGTGGCTCAGTATCGAGTACTTCGGCAAGTTGATCTGTCTTCAGCAATAGATCAGGAGCGTTCCTTTCTTTTAACTGCCGTAGAAAAGGTAAGGACGGTACGGGAGACGTCCAAGCCCACTCTGATGAAGGACCTCCGAGATTTGTCGCTGAAGTATGATCAATTAAGCCGCAGCGGAGAGGAATGCATTGCTCGAGAAGAAGCCGCCTCTCGTGGGGTAGCCGAGACCAATGAGCAGATCCTCCAGCTTCAAAAAAACTGGTTTCTTTGGAGTCTTAGCTGTAGGCCTCTCGTGACGACAAGGAACTAATTTTCTAGGAGACCGATAAAGTCACCCGAACCTCAGATGCCTTGGAGTAAGATCTGAAGAAAATTGAAGATGGTTGGCAGGCCCATGCGTATCTGGAGGATACAAAGAAGCTGACGCAAGAGGCTGAGCGTCAGGCCACCCTGAGAATTGAGCGGTCGATGTCCAAGCTGACAGACCGGCTCCAAGAATTATGTGTCGCCGAACCATGATCAGCTTTTTCCTTTCTTTCTTTATATTTCTTCATCTTTTTGACAGGGACGTGGTCCCAGAAAATGTAGTACTTTTGATTTAAATAAATGACTTTATTTGCATCTCTTTCTCTGTTGTGCTTGTACTGCATCTTAGATATTATGTGTTTGCCCCATTGGGGGACTTTCTGTGGACCTATTATCCTTGGCATACCTTGGTTTTAGGTACGGATAATAAGTTTGATAGGGATACTTAGAACACTTCCGCGGTAAGGTAGATATGGAAGTTGTTGGTATCGGGCGAAAGAATGCCATGGAACAGCTGGGTTCCAGAGGCATGAGATTGTGAGAAAAGAGGCGCGTGTACTAGAAAACTTAGTACAACATTTGTGGTCAACTGCGGACATTTGTGGTCAACATGGACATTTGTGGTCAACTGTGGACATTTGTGGGCCTATTATCCTTGGCATACCCTAGTTTTGGATACAGATAATAGGTTGAGAGAAACCCGACATACTTACTCAGAGGTGATGAGGATATGGTAAATATTAGGGCTTTTTCAATGGAGTCTTCCAACTCAGAGATAATGAGGACGTGGCAGGAGTAGACTCCACGAAGGGTACATAGAACAACTCAGAGGTAATATAGACGTGGAAGTTCTACGTAAGGGATGGTTTGTTTTTGATGGAAGTGAAACAACTCAGAGGTGACATCGACGTGGCTGTTTCGGGAATTTTGTGGACCTGTTACCCTTTTTTGTGCGCTAAAAACGCGGGTAACAGATCATGAGCAAGATGCTCTTTTAGGGAGGAAGTTCAAAGGTATGATTATACATGACTTACTACCCCGAAGATGCGATATAGATTCATTTGGAGTGACCAAAGTGTAAGTTCAGCGGTACCTAAGGGTACATAACTCAACAATCCGATTGATTTGGATGATGTCGTTTAGACATTGTATTTCTTCAGGAACTTGCGTTGATGGGCATCATAAGCAAGTCTTCGTTTTGCTTTGCGAGACGGTATGCACCATTGGAGAATACTGCCTCGATGATGAATGGGCCTTCCCACTTTGGCTGGAACTTACCGGCAGTTTTGTGAGTCATAACCATCGGCCTCCGAACTGCCAAGACGAGATCGCCTACTTGGAATATTCTGAGTTTAAGCTTCTTGTTGAAGGCTCCAGAGATGTGGGCTTGATAAAGCTCGATTCGCTGTTGAGCTAGCAGGTGCTTTTCATCTAAGGCCTCCAACTCTTATAGCCGACGACGGTAATTATCATCTGTCGTCAATCGGTAAGTGAGGGCAACACGGAGCGAGGGGATTTGAGTCTCCAATGGGAGAACTGCCTCACTTCTGTACACCAAAGGGAATGGTGCGTTCCCAGTGGCCGTCCGGACTGTAGTATGGTACGCCCATAAGCATTCGCCAAGCTTTTATTCCAGTCACGTTTTTGAGGACACGAACTTCTTGAGAAGCTTGATTATAGTTTTGTTGAACTTTCGCGAAACCATTAGCCGCCGGGTTATAGGGTGTTGATGCAATATTCTGAATTCGATGTTTATCGCAAAATCGATAGAAAGCGTGGCTTGAGAACTACGGACCATTATCGTGGATGATACTCTGAGGCAGTCCAAAGCGATAGATGACGTGATGCTTGAGGAAGCTGATCACATTTGATGTCTTTACTTCTGCAAGCGGGACGGCTTCCCCCATTTGGAAAAGTAATCCGTAATTGTAAGTATAAAACGGTGTCCTCTGGATGAAGGTGGTGATTGGACTAATAATATCCATTCTCCATGCCTCAAACCAGGATGCCACTGTCGGATGTAGGAACTTGGATGGTTGATGTATAAAATCTGCGTGGACTTGACAGGCTTTGTACTTTCTGCATAGTCTATTGTATGCCACCATCATAGGCTAGTAATATCCCATCCGGCGAAGGCGGTCTTGTAATTTTGGGCCAGGTTGATGGGCTACACAAACGCCATCGTGGGCTTCGCGTACGGCTTCTTTGGCTTATGTATCTGACAAGCATTGGAGTAGCAACCCATCATAAGATCGCTGGTACAATATTTTTGTCTCAGTATCGTAGAAGAATCTGAGAGAACATCTTCTGATAGAGGTGGCTTCTTTCGATTTTTCGGCAAGATGCCATAGACTACAAAGTCGATAAATAGGAGCCTCTAGTCTTACGTCTCGTCGACCGTCAGGGCCGAATAACTCTCAGCAAATTGGACTTTGTTCTTAGGGAAGACCAATTCATAGCCTATTACGTCGATCAAATGATGAGTATGATTTGGGATCGCCAGAGAAGCGCCAATCCTGCTAAGGCGTCGGTTTTAATGTTCTAGAGTCTTAGAACAAGTTCTATGAAGAACCCTTTCAATGACGTGATGATGACGATTGCTATCTGATGGTAGGGGATCATGTCTTCATGGCGAACTTCATATGAACCCCGAATTTGATTGACGATTAACTGTGAATCGCCGTATGCTTCCAGGTACTCTACCCCCACTTCTTTCGCAAGTCAGAGGCGATGACCAAGGCATTGTACTCGGCCATGTTGTTTGAGCAGGGTTCTGTAAGGGAATATGCCCGGTTGATCACCAAGCCCGAGGGAGAAAGTAGTACCACTCTGACCCCAACGACGATATTTCCCTTGGGCCCGGTTCTTGAAGCACCATCGAAGAACATTCGCCAGATGGTATCATGGGAAGCCATGTTTGAATTGGCGACCTCGTCTGGGATCTCTTTATATATTTTGGTTGACTCCGAACCTGGATGAGCTGCTAAAAAGTCTGCCAGAGCTTGACCTTTAATAGCCTTTTACGGGACGAATATCATGTGGTAGGGAGACAATAATATGCCCAGGTAGCAAGGTGAGAGCAGAGTGCACCTGGCTTGGTCATGAGGACCCTTATGGGTTGACTTGTAATATGACATGGATGTCTGTCCTGTAACATAGTGTCGCGTCTTCTGGATAGCAAACACCAAAGCAAGACATTCCTTTTCCACGGTGGTGTATCTATGCTCAGGCCCTATCATCATTCGGCTGAGATAATAGATGGCCTGTTCATGCCCTGCATCATTATTTTGTGCTAGTAGAGCACCGAGGGAATGATCCATTGCTCGTACGTAAAGCAAGAACGTTTTCCAGCAACCGGGGCCACCAGGACTGGAGGGTTTGACATATATTCTTTAATGTTATTGAAGGCGCATTGGCACTCTTCATCCCATACGAAGGAGACCCCCTTCTTCATGAGGTGGGTGAATGGTTGACACCGTCCAGAGAGGTTAGAGATAAACCTTCTGATATAGTCTAGCCTTCCTTGAAGGCCTCTGAGTTCTCGGAGATTTCTCGGGGGACCCATCTCATGATTGCCTTCGTCTTCTCTGGATCTATATGGATTCCCTGGGCCGTAATGATAAAACCAAGAATTTTCGCAAGATACGCCCAAGAAGATTTGGTGGGATTCATCTTCAAGTTGTACGCTCGCATCAGGTCGAAGACTGTCCTCAGATCGTGCAGATATCTTCCTTAAAGTGGCTTTTGACAACGATGTCATTGACATAACATTCCACTGTCTTACACAAGTGGTCCCTGAAGATGACACCCATAGCCCGTTAATATGTGGCACTAGCATTCTTTAAATCAAAGGGCATGACTGTGTAACAGTACACGCCAATCGGCGTTCGGAACGATGTATGCTTTTCGTCATCAGAAAACATCTTGATTTGGTTGTATCCTGAGAAGCCATCCATGAACGACATGCGCTCATAGCCACATGTGTTGTCAATCATTATGTCCGTAATAGTAAGAGGGAACTCATCCTTAGGACATGCTTCGTTCAGATTTCGGAAGTCGATGCAAATTCGGATCTTTCCATTCTTCTTGAGGACTGGTACTATGTTGGCGACCCAGTCTGGATGTTGTTCCTACGGATGAAGCCGTTGGCTATCATTTTATTGACCTCAGCTTCGATAGAATTTATGATATCTGGACAAAATCGTCGTTGCTGCTGCTTGACAGGCTTTGCGTCAGGATAAATATTAAGCTTATGGAGTGCAACCTCGGGGTTTAGCCCTGGCATGTCTTCATAGCTCCAGACGAACACATCAATGTATTCTCTGACGAGTTGCAAAAGCGCTTCCGCTCTTTGTACGTCAAGCTTTTGCTGACGAAGATTGACTTTGGAGAGGATTCATCACCGAGGTCAACTTACACTCATCTTCGGTAGAAGGCTCTCTCTCTCTGTTCGAAACACTTCTCCTACTGCACATCTAGCTGTTGAACCCAAGGCTCTAACTCGAGAAGCTCGGGCACATCTTCGTTTTCTTTATAGGCGTCAGCAACTGCCATATTGACAGACAAAACTTGCCTGAATATGTCCCCAATGCTGACATCCGAATCAGAAGTGGGTGATCCGGTTGAATGTGAATGCCAGTCATATTCCTCATTTGAGCTTTCAGGAGTCGTTGCGGGTGTAACATAGCCTAGACCATGTTTGTTCTTGTTGTAGTAATACCGTAGTTTTCCAACCGAGACCGGTAACTGCAAAGGTAATCGCCGACCGGTGCCGTAATTCAAGCCTGGCGTAGTCTCCATATCATACCCCTATTGTTGCATGAGGTACTTGGATCGGAAGCTATACAGATAAAGGGGCAGTCTCCCGGTGTCGGGTTCAAGATCAACTTCTTCGATCCTGAAGGGCTGTGGATCATTCTTCCGGCCTAAGATGATTGGATGGTCCTCTCCCTCCATATGAAGTAAGCATCTTCTAGAGGAGTGATTTGGTTCGTGGTAGACGTTTGTCCTTGTGTGTGTAGGTTGGTGCCTATACCATGTTCCATAGCATACATCATATAAAGCTTATTAAGCTCGAGGTAGTTAAAAGATAGCCCTTTATTGATGAAATAAGGTATCTTTTCTGGTGGAATTACATCGTCAGCAGAAGGAACATCAGTGTGACAGCCACATACTTGGCTAGCTCTAACTCTCTTCGGCCACCCCCTGTATTAATGAAGACTGGGAGGATGACCTGGGCAGCTTGATCATCAGGGGCTCCACTGGTGGTGCTGAACGTGGAGTCGTTGGTGCACTAATGACCGCCGGCTTAATGCTTGATGTTGGACGGGAAGTAGTTGGCTCACTAGCAGTCTCGGCTTAGCTCAGCTGTCGACTTGTCATGGGAAGACGAATCGTCATTGGCTTAACAGAAGGATTGGACTCTTCTGTTTGTCGTGAACTGGATCTAGACAGCCTGATTGTCAGCAGCTCCGTAGTGGATCTTGGCCCTTGGCCAGACCTTGGTAGTCGGATTATCATCTGCTCCTTTTGCGCAGTGAGCACCGGAGACTAGTTGCTTCTCTGCAGAGTGGCTGTAAGAGATGCAGTCCTGCCTGGTTTACGGGGTTGGAGATGGATTCTCAAGGGTTCCTTAGGCCCTGTAATGGCCTCCGTCTGCTCTTGAACATCCTTCTCGATCAGGTGCCTTTTTGCTTTCTCGTGCAAGCATGAATCTGAATAATAGGATTCGACCCCTTTGAAAGGATCGATGTCAGCAAACTCCATCCTTACAAAGCCGTGCTTGTCGACGTATTTGAAGCATTGGTGTAATATGGAGGGCACAATCATGTAATCATGTATCCACGGACGCCATATGAGAATATTGTAGGAGGTGTCTGCATCGATGACAAAGCAGGTTACTTCTGACTGAAGGTCACCAATTTGGCACTTCAGTCGAATCTTCGATGGGATAGCTTCTTCCTGAATTGAAACTGCTGATTACGGTGCTGGTAGGAGTCAGCCGATGCATATGGATGTGCAGATGGTGAAGCTAGCTCTTCGGAATGATGCTTATTGAAGAACCGAGATCAATGTGCATCCGATCCACCTTGATGTCGCCGACGTATCCAGTATAATACATAGGATGATCATGCAGGTTGGCCTTGATAAGCATATCCTACAGAGTGAAGATAATGTTGGGCATTGTACCAGTACAAGCATTGTCTTGGAGATCCGCCGGCGAGCTTTCCCCTGTGAGATTGACCTGAGCCAGATATGTGTCGATATTTTGGAGTGCTTCGCTCAGTGCGACGCGAACGTCTTTGGAGAGTCACAGGAGCTCATATAATGACAATTTAGCTGGTGTGTTGGCCAGTTGTGCCAAAATATCAAAATTGTAGGGCTTCTCAAGCCCGTGAGGCGCGTCTTTCCGGAGGGGCTTGTCAAAGCGGGCCTCCTTTGGCTTGGGCTTATCGACCGACGGAGGCTGAGAAGGTCCTGGGCATCAGTAGTGGCCGACTGACGTTCTTCAGCCGAGTTACCCGTCATGGGTTGATTTTGTGCACCAGACCGGGTAACGACAGTTGTCGCTTCTTCG
This sequence comes from Iris pallida, assembly GCA_029216955.1. Taxonomy (NCBI): domain Eukaryota; kingdom Viridiplantae; phylum Streptophyta; class Magnoliopsida; order Asparagales; family Iridaceae; genus Iris; species Iris pallida. The sequence continues at coordinate 83,952 of JANAVB010028773.1, forward strand.
ACGTCGGCTGAGATTGTGCGGCAGGACTTGACTTTCCTGTCTTTCTTCTTGCCAGTAGAGGGTGATGCTGGCTGGGTTACTTCAGATACTAGGTCCAGGTGGACCCACATGACCTCCCCTCGTGATGTGGCGAGGGGTACCAGCCCAACAACCTTGTCTCGGGGAGGCGGAAGATTAGCGACCTCCATTTTTGCCCGGAAGACGAGTACTACGCCGTCTTCTGTCCTCGTCGGCGGGAAGCTGCCAAATTGGACTGACACCATGTTGGCACGACCGTCACCTCCTCAAAATTAATGGCCAGGGCCTTGGAGTCGATGAGCTTCTGGATGTACCGCTTTAATTGGAAGCAGTCTTGTGTAGCATGGTGGACGTAGCGATGGTAATGACAGTACTTGGGGGTCTCCATCTCTGCAGGTCGAGGTTCACGCCTTGGAGGAGGGAGATGAGTTTTGTCTCCTTGTAAGAATATGTCAAAGATGGGTTTGGCATGACTATTCTCGAAGGAGTAAGTCATCTGCAGCCACTGCTTTTCTGCCAGCTTCGATTTAGGCTTCGGGGCTGTGTCGACATGTGGAGGAGCCGGGGATTGGGTGACGAGAACAATAGGGTATTCGCCGGCAGTGGTGGCAGTCAGATTTTGGTTGACAGGGCAGATCTTAGGGGCAGAGGTGGTGGGAGTGGTTGGCAAAGGTCTGGGAGAGGTGCTGCTGTGCATGGTTGGGACATGGAACGTCGGGCGGTGCGGTGACGTGGCGAGGAGTCAGGGATAAGCTTGGATTAAACCTTGGGTTCCTATGTCCTGTGTCGGACACAGTATTGGGTTGGAAATAATTTATGTAAGTGTCCGGAGTGTCGGACACAAAGGAAGTGTTATAATTATAACGAATAAACTAGTGGAAAGAAACCCGGGGTCGACCCGAGATTGTCACGACTGACATGATGGAGTTTGGAAACGGACATGATGTACGACACTTTTTGGTAGAAAATATGGATTTATGGAACCATGAAAGAGAGCAACGGGGCTCACCTTATATATGAGGTAAAACCCCCTAGTTGGATAAGTATTATGATTCGTTTAATTCCGCAATAGATAATTCACCATTAATTTAAATCG
>JANAVB010028774.1:0-24775 GCA_029216955.1 Iris pallida
GGCCACATGAGATTAGGGTTAGGGTTTCTTGGGAAAGGGTCATGGGTCTAACGCACTAGCTAGTTGATTAAGCCTTCTAACTAAAAGGGGCCAACTACCAAGGAGATCCATTCTCTACATGAACCCAAGTCAACTTGAGTCAACTTAAGTTAGATTAGGGTCTCACACCATTCTACCATGCTAACTAAGTTGCCAAGGTCAAAGTCAAACACTAGGCTAGTCTATAGTCTCAACTAGCAAAAGTAAAAATCACAACCAACAATCAAACTAAAATAAAATAATTTTAAAAAAATATCATAATGACCAAAATACCCTCAAGCTAAAATGTGGTAGTGACAGAGCAACAAGTTACATGAACAAAACATGAATCCAATATAATGTCTTTAAACATCTCTTTATAAAATAATCCATAATGCAATAGTTTAACTTCAAGTAACACATATACTCAAAAAAAATAATGTATTCACGTACTGTATCAAGTTACACAACTATAATGTAGATATAAACACATGAATATTTGATTGACTTTCCAAAAAATTAGCCTACAATAGATCTCATGATATGAATGTCTTCTCAAAAAATTGGCTTTTGTTAATGTGTCTATTTGATCTTGCAAACAAAACAAAAAAATTGTAAGTAAAACAAAAAATATATATACTAAAAGAATGATAGGTTTAAGGAACTATATATGCAAAAAAAATTCTACACACATATATATATTATAACGTATATCCAGTGCAGGTTTAAGGGACTTACATATGAAAACTCAACAAAATAACCAACGAGCATATTGTATTAATATATACAAAAAGAATGATAGGATCAACATAATTGCTATTGATACTTTGACAGGATCAACATAATTCCATGATTAGAAAGTAATCTTGAGATCAAATTATATAATACACGCTTTGTAGAGCACTAAACAGTTCTAAGATATGGGAATTTAAAATAGCATATTTCCAAAATTTGGCAAGTAGAACACAAAACAGTTCTAAAATTCTGAAGGAGAGTAGTATATCCTTAAATAACATGATTGAATCTGGTCAGAGCATTAATAGCTTGCAAAGTATACATAACATGACCCAATAAGCATACATAGCTCAATAACATTGCATTAAACAAATTAAGAAAATTATCACTCCAAATGTCCTAATTAATTCTAAAGTTTGTCAAAATTAGGGCTCAGAGCATTGCAATATTTTTTTCAAACCTAGCCGACATCAAAGTTTGTGCTCAGAGTATTAGAAAAAAACATTCATTTCCAGTAGCAATACTACAAGTGACTGTCCCCAAAATTGTGCCACAATAGCAGTAGCATTATATGCTGCTTGCAACAAAATATAGGACCTACCCCAAAATAAATCTCAAATACCAAATGCCAACATAGCCCAAACAATTTCACAAAAACGTGATACTCATCATAAATTAGACTTAGTGTGAGAATTAAAGAAACCAAAGCCACCTATCCCAAAGTTTAGCAACTGATCCAAAGTGTAGTTAGTTAGGACATTGGAGTATGAATCCTTGGCTCTATGTTTGTAAAAAAGCTACAAACATTCATCACTTTTCAAAAAATAAAGATTAAAAGAGACCAAACTCATGCCAAGAATAAAGTCTAATATAGTATGTAATAAATATCAGAAATACTGAAGACAACCCAAACTAGGTTTCACTCATATGTCAGCAATTAATTAGAATAAGGGTAGTACCAATAACTCGGATACCCAAGCACTAAACCCATGTAATCAAGTGTAGTGTTAGTATCAGTACTGAAGTAACATAAATGAAGCACCACCCATATGCATATGCTTCACCGTCCTGAGCAATCAAACTAGGGTAATTAACTCTTGTTTTTATATAAAGAACATCAACGATTTCACTATCTTGTGATCAGAAAATAAATTCTCAAGTGTGGGGAAAAGACGATGAAATTAATGGTTCCTTAGAATCAAGTACACAGGATTTTAAACAAAGACCTCAAACTGGACAATGATACAAGTCAATTTCTAAAAGTTTGTGTTTAGTGCTTACAAGAGAAACTTTTATCTAGAGGAATTGTAGATATATGCTCTTGAGCACTAGCTTTTAAGAATGTGCCATCCTTAAACTTATTGTTTTCATTTATATATACCCTTGAGATTCCAAAGGTGTTCTTTGAAATCTGTAATTCACCAGAAGTACAAATATGAGCATCCTATCTCAACCTTTGGGTATCAAATTGGTATCGGTTGAGACTTCAAACTACGAGTCTATGATAATACTCACAATGCCCGCAGTCGTATCGGTATTGGCCATATCATATCAGTATTGGCTGATACTACAAACTATGAGTCCATGATAAATACTCATAATGCCAGCATGCATCATAGGGTAGGATACGTATGTTATTAAGAGGTTAATTTGCGGCTATTTGAATTCTGCCAAGTCCAGCAGCAGCTGCAGCCACTGCTAAACTTGATAGAAAGAGGCCTTTTGGTTTAAACAGCTTAAGCTATTCATGTATATATATACCCTATCTAAGTCTTTAACAATAACCAATAACAATAATCTAATGCTTGGAACAAGTAACAACAGCAACAACAATAAATCATTTATCCCAAATTTTTTAGGGGTCAGTTGTTTGAATCCATTTCTTCCATTCAGCTATGTTGAGGACCATATCCTTTGTAACACTAACAAAACTAACATCTTACTGAAATAAAATTTAGATATCCCCTATTAAATTCCAAGATCCCGGAGAACTCGATAAACTTAGGATGTACAATGTTTCCATGTTCCCTATCCCGTACCATTGGCCCAGGATGTAAAATGTTCCAGGTAACTATGATCCCAACTATAAGCCGATAATAATAAAATTAGACCAAACTAAAGTCCAACTTGATTAGTTGAAAATCGTACCTAAATATGATCACGTTCGAATATTTTTATATTGCCTAAATCTGATACTAACTTTGTCATGCCCCGCTCCCATAGGAGCGATCGTCCTCGCTAAGGCATGTTGTCTTACGAGCCTAGATTGCGCTCGTGCAAGGTAGTTTTATAACGGCCGATTTCAGCGGCTACGACGAGGTCGTCGCACAGAAGTCCCAAGTAGAAACATTGAAACATGCAGCAAAAATTTAGAAGCAACACACAAGTTATTCAAAAGTGCACTTTATTGATATTGAACAATAAGGTTACAATGGGTGCAAGGCCTTGATTACAAGTCTCTCAAGCTCACTTTTCTCTCATTTTACAAGTCACTCTGCTCTCTCTTATCTCTCAATACAATGCTTCAAGGCGACGGGTGCAGATTCTGCAGGATGGTGATGTCCATACATTATGTCCCGTATAAGTCTTGACTCCACACGGCCGCACGCTTCGAATCGCCAAGGGACTCCGTGCCTCGACACATCCAAGCGAGCTCCGCGCCACGAGCTTCTACCTGTGCCTGCACATAAAAACTGTGTGGGTGTCAGTACTCAACTGTACTGTTGGAGTGAGCTCCCCGCCCACACATACAAAACCGACACGTTCATTTAGTTTGTGTAGCTTAATCCCTTTCGATTGTCTTTCTAGTCTTGTCTTAGGATCAATTTTAGGACAAAGACGTCTTGGCCTATACTTGCAACGCAACAACAGGGTCGTGCTATACTCTATTTGTGACTTCAATATATATTCGAGGCAGTGCCTCGCCGAGTAGAACTTATGCAACTCGGCCGTGCCAAGACTTTCACTTAAAATCATGCGATTCTAAACCATTTTTATGTCAATGACGTCAAGGGGGACAACTCGTGCAGGTCGTGCCAACACACTTGCTCGTGCCATAAGATCAAGGCCGTGCCTCCCAAGTACCAACCAGAATTAATCAACTTGCCTTACGGCCCTTCCTGTCTTACCTCGAGATGAGACCACATTTATGCCGAAGCACGTATCCTTGCTATAGCCATCTCTTAGGCTCTAGATTGGTGTTGCAACCGTGCACACCCTAACCCGTGCCTGATTCAAGGTTAGCGTTTGCTATAAGCATAACTTGTTAACTCGACGTGTAACTTGCTAGTACTCGACGCAATCCAAAGGCATACACATGGATGGCCGCTCTTGCCGACGCATCTATATGAGTGGTCACTAGCAATGTCAAGCTATCCTGGATCTTTTATATACGATAACCATTCGCGTGGCGAGGTACGAGCTCCCACCGAATGACCCACAGCCTATATTATAACGGTTCACTTCAACTAGTTGTACCGTCGATGAAGGCCGTACAATATCTATAATTCCTCCTAGGCAGACACGAACCCGACGCCCCGGGATCGTTCGAGGAATTTTGCCCTTGTGCGCAAGTTATCCAATGACCATGCAAGACTCAACTCGATCTATCAATTCCTTTCTTAATCATGACCATGCTTTCCATTTTTCTATCGAGACTCCCAAGTAGCGGGACCGATCTCGTGTGATTCCTTATCGAGACTTAGCGAGACTTCCAAGTAGCGGGACCGATCTCGTGTGATTGCTTATCGAGACTTATCGAGGCTCCCAAGTAGCGGGACCGATCTCGTGAACGAGACTTATGGAGACTTAGCGAGACTCCCAAGTAGTGGGACCGATCTCAGCGACAACCAGTCGCATGGACTTCCTTTGTCCGTGGCATGCTTCTCTCTAAACCCACAGTGGCTCGTGCCTTAGACAGACCTTGTTCTCTAGGCGACTCTACCGCTCAAGTCACATACTTTATATGACGAGCTTTGTTCTCCTGGGACTATGTGACTTGACAACTGCAGCCAACATGGGATAGTGCTTGCTATGACTTCGATAGCCCAGCACAACTCTTGTCAAACTTATTCGAACAACGACTCGACGAGCAAAGGCTACGCCGAGCTTTGCATCGAGGGAACGTGCCGTGCACGCGTTCGACTTGAACAACCAAGTTCTTGGGTGCCTAGACTTAAGCCACAAGCCGTGCAACACGACTTAACCCACGGGACATGTGAAGGCTATGCCAAGCTTCGCATCGAGAGAACGTGTCGTCCACGCGTTTGACTTAAACAACCAAGTTCTTGGGTGCCTAGACATTAGCCACAAGCCGTGCAACCCGACTTAAACCATGGGACATGCGAAGGCTATGCCAAGCCTTGGTCGACGGGACCGTGCATGCATTATCAAGCATTCACGCGGCGACGCCTATGACTTAGGCTAATTCGAGCGTTGTGGCAACTTAGCAACTTAGGCCAACTTTCTTCTCCCAAGACACGGGACGAAGTACCGAGTGTCATATTGAAAGCACGCTGAGCCGACTTTTGAGCAGACCGTGGGACCTTTTTCCATGTTCTAACACATTCCGACCCGTCGAAATTATTCCTTTAGCTATGTGGATGCGTCTCTTTTATTATCGAGCCTAACTTGTGCAAGTTGAAAACAAGCGAGTTATTATGTGAAGGCTAAGATGAGGCAAGTTCATCGAAACTACCCCACCTGAGCGAGGAGTCGCCTCGACCGAGCGAGTCTTCGGGCAGCCATTGCAAGGCTAAGGCCGAACACCGTCGTCATTTTGATTCCTCCGATTTATTGAGTGGGATGGGGCACTACATCATACACCACTCAGAAAAAGTTTCATCCTCGAAACTAACTGAGTACTTACTTTTGGACCACTTTGATCCAAGGACTCTTGTACACACTCCGTCTATGCATTTTTTCGATTTGGAGCCACGCTCGCACTATTATCAATCTTTCCTTTAACATGATTTCAAAATCCTCGACTGTAACACCCAGTTTCTGGAATGAGGGTATTTTTGAAATTTTGTATTTATAATTATTAATTATTTGTATTTAAATTATATTATAATTTTTGGTGATTTTTAATTAATTTAAAACTGTTTTAAGTCATGGCTTGTGATTTTGATGTCCTACTAGTGTAACCTGAGAGACTGCCTGGCCTAGAGCCTGACCATATCATTAGGATAATTTATTATTACTTTTGAGAATGAGGGAATTTTGGTCATTTGGCCTCTTTGAATTATTTCATGATTTATTGCACTGGTGATCGTTGATTTTAACTTTTACTAAGCTGTGACTTAAGAGACTGTCCTAGATTTTAATCTTGACTTGGTGACCTAGTTAACATGGTATGGACCCTAGTCTAACTTAAGTCAACTCAAGTTAGGACCCTTAGGATCAAGTCTGAAATATGAGGATTGGTGAATTGGTCCCTAGACTTGAGACTTAGAAATTGGTTCCATGACTAGTATAATTAGGCCCATAGCCATTAGACTAAACCCTAACCCTAATTTTTCACTTTTTAACCAGCCACTAGGGCTGCCCCTTCCCAATAAATAATCTCTTCCTTGTTCTTGCCTCTTTTATTATTATTTTTCAAGCTTTGAAGAAAGAAAGGTAAAACCCCCATATATTTCTCATTTTAAATCCTTTTTAACTCTAGTTTCTTGCAATAGAGCCTAATAACCTTCTATTTACTGTTGGTGGAGAGTAATCCTAGATTTTGAGCAATTTAGGGATCCGAGCTAGCAAGGAGGAACACTTCATTTTAGGGCTTTTTTATTGCTATTTGCACATATAGGTAAAACCCCTTAAATTGCTTTAATATTCCAATTTCTTTGCATATTAGGCTAGATCTAGGTGTCCCCTAGCTGTCCCTAGAATTTGGGTGAACTTCATGTCCATTTGGTGTCCGTATCGGACACGTGTCATTGTGTATAGGTGTTCGACGAAATGCCTCTAAGGATTTTATTTTCGATTTTTGTAAAACTAATTATATGAATTTATAGATCTAAATGTGTATACTAACTTTTGTGAAGACTGATGTAATTTTTGTGTCGATTTCGTATCGAAATTGGGTGCGGACATGCTGGACGACACGCGTGTGCGGTGTCCTGCTACCCGTGTCCTGTTTCTGGCTGGACACAGCGTTTCTACATGAAAAACTTGGTGTGGAGGTTGGGGCAGTGACTGATAAGTCACTCTCCAAGTTTCATGACACCTCGTTTCGTGTCGAATACGAAAACGAGGCTGCATGGCTTTTGCACTGGTCTGCCTGTGCGTGAAAACGCACGCTGATACGCACGTTTAACCACGACACGGGGACACGTTGACCCTTTGTAGGGCGACACATGTGTAGCCCTATATGGGGCGAACACGTGGGCACGAGCACGAGTTGTGTCGTGCCCTGTATCGCGCGCACGAGACCGTGTCCTCACTGTACGAGGCTGCCTGTGCAGTAATTGATACACTGTTTTGATTTGATCCTTGGACACCTCGTGTCCATTTGCATGGACACGAATACCTCCCAGGACACGTACTTATAGGAGGAACACTTGATCACACTGAAATTGGATTTAATTGGGATTTAGCTTTGATTTAGCATTTCTTCATGATACTCACTGTTCTACTGGGTTTCGAATAGGGTTGTTTTGGTTTTTTTGAGATTTGATATATTCAATGCTATTGATGTTTTGATTCCCAGATAGGATTCAAAATGTTCTTTCAGTTTGGGTTTATGGAGATTCGAATTTGGATTTTCATATACCAGATTCTATGAGACTGAACAGTTTTGATACTCACTGTTTTGTGAATCCTGAACCTTCATTTCCTTTTTAAAAACTGAATTTTTGATATTAATTACCCTGTTAATTTCATACACATATAATAATGAAATGATGGTTACATGTTTGGGTTTGAGGTTACTAAGGGAATTGGGTTTCGAAATTTGTTTTGGATTTAATGGTTAACTGTTATTGAACTGTCAACTTATTCTCATTTACTCAAAACTCAAACTATCAATTAAATCTGAGTTTTTTTCCCTTGCCTTCACTGTCATTTACTTGTAACCCTGAGATCAATACACCCCCTTCATGATTAGTTATACACATATGAGAATTTCATGTCATTACACTCATTTCACTCACTAACACACTCTCCTCACTTTTCCCCACTGAACCGAGACACAATTGACACACACACACATAAACTTCACTCATGTGGCACTCACACACACAAGAAAACTCACTTGACACCCTCTACTAGCTATTGACACCATTGTCATTGACACACACATTATGACATGACACACAACACTGATTTTAATTCTTGTCAACACACACATCCACAAAACTGAGATTTACATGAGTTCATCACATACTCGAGCACCTCTACTTCAGTATTGACACATTGCACACTGTCGAATAACTGAGTCCTGCATAGGTTGAAGTTGTGTGTCCAAGTCACTTGGCTTGATTGCCTTCAGAATTCTTTTTCTCTTTTGTTCAATTTACTTTTATCCCTTACTTTGGTTGTATTGATAGATAGGCTATGAGATGTTAAGTTTAGGTAGATGTTGAACTTTGGTTTTGAATGTTTAGTTGATAATTGGGTGGGGATATATTCAGATGTTGGAAATTTGATATTAGCCACATGTTAAGGTCAATTTTGGCATGAGGGTATGGGCTTTGACAGGTTTAGTTGTTAGAAGGATGGGGTGTATTGATACTATACACTATGGGGTAGGTATATGGGTTTTGAGTATGCCTATGTTGTGTTATATAAGGAGTACAGAGTTGGGTAGCAGTTGACAAGTGATATGTACATACATATATATTATAGAGATAATATAGAGGTTGGGATACATACATATATATATTGTAGGTATATATGTGATATATATGCATATGTTATATGTATGTGAGATAGGAGTGGCATGATATATAGTGGATTATATGTACTATAATCTATAGATGATCATGTAGGATGTATTATTTGTATATGAGAATTGGTGGTTAGATTCTAGGATTTGATTATGGTTTTGATACCACCCTTGACACTAGCACTAATAGTCTCTTAGCCAAATAACCCAGAATAGGCCAAACAAATCAAGTTTGACCAATAGTGGACTATTTAACTAGGATAGACTTCATTGACCTAGTTTGACTAAAGTGTTGACCATGGTTGACCCAAGTTTGACTTAGACCTAGTTTGACCTAGACAGTTGACCAGGTTTGACTTAGAGTTGACTTTGACCTAGATTTGACTTAGAATCATGTAGATTGCATCATAAACTTTATTTACCTTATTTTAAACATATTATAACCTGTACTGCTCTATTTAGGACATTGTGACTCCTGTGTAGACATCTGATATTACACTACTCTTTTCAGATTATCAGGCGAGTACATTCTCTGATAGTTCTCTCATTTAGTTGTCAATTACTGTACTTCAGTTCTAGTTAGTTGTATGCGATTCTCTGTTACAACACGTATGGATATTCTGGATTCATGTATACGACACACATTATTGTCTGGCCTCCATTACTGGAATCATTCTGGAATCATTTACTGGTATCATCATATTCCGGCTGGACTCATCTTGAATCATTGTGTCAAAATTTTGGATTCACTTGCTGGGAGGGAAAATACTAGAGTAAGACATGTAGACACACCCCAATTCTGGAATCACCCTATGCTGGAATCAAACTGGAATGATAGCCATCTCACACCCGGCCAGGTGTGTGATGTACCGGATTACCTATAGCCGTTTACATGTCGATCTCGGTATTTTAAAACACACTGTTAGAGTATAGACTGGACTCACCCTGGAATCATTGATCACTATGACTGAAATCGTCCCTTACTGGATTCATCTTGTATTAGATTCGTCTTGTACTGGACTTACATTGGAGTTATACTTGTCTTACATTTACTGTCTGGACTTATACCATATTACCCTGGTTCAGCTAGTTCTATTTTTACAGTCTTTATACAACTGTCTATAACTGTTTTATAGTTCTCTGTTATTTACTTGGGTTTTCTAGATGAGATGTGCTCGTTCCTGTCCTGACTGGACCTGTTGAAATTTTACAGATGATTGCCCTGAGGACATTTGCCCTACTCATTATGGACCTGACGAGGGGTTAGCTACCTTTGGCCCCGACACTCAGGAGTGATCAGGATTTAGTTTAGTAGACTTGCATCAGTTTTCATGTAGAATTTGTTATTTTGGATTTGAGACTTGTGTTGTATTTAAGATTGTTGAGATTTTGTTATTATTATAGTAGTTGTCTTCTAATTCTTATATTTCTTCTGTGTTATCTTACATATATACTGCATGAGTTGATAGTTAGTTAGAGACTTAGAACAGCGTTCTACCGCCGACACTGCGACGTAGGCTGGACGCTGTTACGTACTCGTACCCTCACAGTGGGTGCGGGTCGTGACACGTTTTTAGTGGTGGCCCATGCAGGTCGAGAGTCGTATTAGTGCGATATCGTGGTAGTACGGCGACTTAGTTGTACTGCTGCGAGCCTGTGATAGGATTGAGAGATAGGCTTTAACGGATAGGTACTCAATCACAGTTAGGAAAAATTCTACTTCAATTCATGCCATCTATACATCTTGCTGATTTGTCTTCCTTGAAAATTTAACTGTCCTCCATTGATTTATCGCTTCTATCCCAGTAATGATTCCTTGTTTGATCTGTCTCCAGGATGGTCGAGACTATATCCCATCGCTCCGGACCGAGGGACGCTGCAGAGGGGTCTGCCACCTCTCGTCCTCAGTAGCAGCAGCCAGCTCCCGGTGCCGCAGCCCCTGTCATGCCAACTGGGGTAGGCGTTTCAGCTACGTTCGGAGGAGCCCCTCTACCAGTATAGGGCCCAGGCAGAGTCTGGTGATTCCGGAGGTACTCCAGAGGCAGCAGTCGCCTTCGGGAAAGTTGATACAGTTCAGCTGTTCTCATTTTTCCAGCAGTTCATGGAGGGCCAGCAGGCCCAGCAGTAGAGGCTGACAGCGGAGTTTAGTCGGGGCATTGATCTAGCCCTGACAGTAGTTGAGAGGGTAGTAGCCCAGCCTTCAGCAGTTCAGCAGCCGCACCAGCCGAAGGAGAAGGGCATCCAGGATTTTCAGAAGATGCACCCGAGGGATTTTTGGGGTACAGAGGGCATCCTGTACGCCGATGAGTGGATAGAGCACATAGAGTAGATATTCAGATTGGCTGAGATCCCGGCGAGACTCCAGATAGAGGCAGCAGCCAGCATGATGCAGGATCTGGCCCGCACATGGTACCAGACCGACCCGAGGGTTGGTACTACAGGACAGACTTGGACAGCATTCAAGAAGCTGTTCAAGGAGAATTTCTTCCCGGATGCAGCGCTAGGAGCCCTCGAGACCCAGTTCGAGGCCCTAGTCCAGGGCAGTCAGTCCGTGGAGGAGTATGAAGGGGAGTTCTGCCGTCTGGGCAGATTTGTCGAGGGGTTGACCGAGGCGACGAAGGCCCGGAGGTTCAGAAAGGGACTGGTCAAGGAGGTGAAGTCCTATACCAAGAGTGCCCGCGATGCCACTTTTGAGGAGATCTTGGTGGGCGCCTTAGCAGCAGAGGATGATCTTGAGCTGAGGCTTAAGAGGGGACGGGACGCTCACGGTATCAGCAGCGGAGGCCAGGCCAAGAGGTCTCATGTACAGATTCAGCAGACGCAGGCACCAGTGGGAGTTCAGCAGGTGCAGCATCAGTATCAGGGTTAGGACCCGAAGGCGATCAGTTGTTCTTACTGCAAGAAGCCGGGACACATCTGGAAGCAGTGCAAGAAGAGGTTGAAGGTATGCTATTTCTGTAGGTCAGGTGCCCACCAGAAGATAGATTGTCCCATTGCACCTCCTTTTGAGGGAGCTAGGCCACCTGTAGCTCAGCACCAGAGGGGTGGAGCTTTTGCGATGGCAGTCGAGTAGACTGATGTTGCAGGTGATGGATTAGCAGGTTTGACCTTCTTATTCTTCCTCCCCACCTTCATGTGTGATTTTCCTTAGTACCTATCAGGATATTGCTTGTGATTGCTAGATAGTGTAGCTAACCTGTTCGAGACTGTAGAATCACGACCAGTAGGATTGTGTTGCTTCGACTTTGATTGATTGGGGGTTTGACCTAGGAAGGGTGCGCTCATCTTAATTTTGAGGACGAAATTTTCTAAGAGGGTAGACTTGTAATACCCAGTTTCTGGAATGAGCGTATTTTTGAAATTTTGTATTTATAATTATTAATTATTTGTATTTAAATTACATTATGATTTTTGGTGATTTTTAATCAATTTAAAACTGTTTTAAGTCATGGCTTGTGATTTTGATGTCCTGCTAGTGTAACCTGAGAGACTGCCTGGCCTAGAGCCTGACCATATCATTAGGATAATTTATTATTACTTTTGAGCATGAGGGTATTTTGGTCATTTGGCCTATTTGAATTATTTTATTATTTATTGCAGTGGTGATCGTTGATTTTGACTTTTGCTAAGCTGTGACTTAAGAGACTGTCCTAGATTTTGACCGTAACTTGGTGACCTAGTTAACATGGTGTGGACCCTAGTCTAACTTAAGTCAACTCAAGTTAGGACCCTTAAGATCAAGTTTGAAATAAGAGGATTGGTGAATTGGTCCCTAGACTTGAGACTTAGAAATTGGTTCCAGGACTAGTGCAATTAGGCCCATAGCCATTAGACTAAACCCTAACCCTAATTTTTCACTTTTTAACCAGCCACTAGGGCTCCCCCTTCCCTATAAATAATCTCTTCCTTGTTCTTGCCTCTTTTATTATTTTTTTTCAAGCTTTGAAGAAAGAAAGGTTTGTCCATTCTTCCCCAATCCATAGATTTCTTATTTTAAATCCTTTTTAACTCTAGTTGCTTGCAATAGAGCCTAATACCCTTCTATTTACTGTTGGTGGAGAGTAATCCTAGATTTTGAGCAATTTAGGGATCCGAGCTAGCAAGGAGGAACACTTCATTTTGGGACTTTTTTCTTGCTATTCGCACATATAGGTAAAACCCCTTAAATTGCATTAATATTCCAATTTCTTTGCATATTAGGCTAGATCTAGGTGTCTCCTAGCTGTCTCTAGAATTTGGGTGAATTTCGTGTCCATTTGGTGTCCGTATCGGACACGTGTCATTGTGTATAGGTGTTCGACGAAATGCCTCTATGGATTTTATTTTCGATTTTTGTAAAACTAATTATATGAATTTGTAGATCTAAATGTGTATACTAACTTTTGTGAAGACTGTTGTAATTTTTGTGTCGATTTCGTGTCGAAATTGGGTACGGACACGCTGTACGACACACGTGTGCGGTGTCCTGCTACCCGTGTCCTGTTTCTCGCTGGACACAGCATTTCGACACGCGAAACTTGGTGTGGAGATTGGGGCAGTGACTGACAAGTCACTCCCCAAGTTTCATGACACCTCTTTTCGTGTCGGACACGAAAACGAGGCTGCATGGGTTTTGCACTGGTCTGTCTGTCAGTGTTGTAAAAATTCCTCTAGGCGGCCGACTAGTCGCTAGTCGGCCGTCGCCGACTCGACTTGGGGCTATTCCCCGACTAGTCACTTGTCGACCACCGTCGACTCGATTAGGGGCTGGTCCATCCAAAAATTGGCTAAATTGGTACTAGTCTGGGCTGCCGTCGACTTCATCAAGGCAGTCGCCATCGACTCTTTACTTTGTTGCTGCCTTTTTTCTATTTTGGAAAAAAGTGACTAGCCTACTTTTTTTTTCTTTGTTATCTCTTTGCTACTGTTGTTGTGGCTCTTTTTTTAATTTTTGCTTGTTACTTTTTTTTTTGCTTTTGCTTGCTACTGCGGCTGTAACTCTCCGTGCAAAATAGTAAGTTGTTAACATATTATTTAAAGATTTATCGAAATAGAAATTTGTGTAAAATAATGAATAAAAAAATGCACTGCAATAACTAAAAGTTCAACAATTAACATATTATTTTTTAAAATATTTTTATAACATATTACAAATATATATATATATATATATATATATATATATATATATATATATATATATATATATATATATATATTCATTAAAAAAATATATATTCATTAAATAATTTATATATATATATAAAAAAAATATATATATATATATATATATGTTCATTAAAAATTCTAAACCGACTACTCCCCGACTAGTCCTCGAGTAGTCCGATTAATCCGTAGTCCCCACAAACCGACTAGCGGCCGACTAGCGATTTTTACAACCTTGCTGTCTGCACGTAAAAACGTACGCTGATACGCACGTTTAACCACGACACGGGGATACGTTGACCCTGTGCAGGGCGACACATGTGTAGCCCTATATTGGGCGAACACGTGGGCACGAGCACGAGTTGTGTCGTGTCCTGTGTCGCGCGCACGAGACCGTGTCCTCACTGCACGAGGCTGCCTGTGCAGTAATTGATACACTGTTTCGATTTGATCCTTGGACACCTCGTGTCCATTTACATGGACACGAATACCTCCCAGGACACGTACTTATAGGAGGAACACTTGATCACACTGAAATTGGATTTAATTGGGATTTAGCTTTGATTTAGCATTTCTTCATGATACTCACTGTTCTACTGGGTTTCGAATAGGGTTGTTTTAGTTTTTTTGAGATTTGATATATTCAATGCTATTGATGTTTTGATTCCCAGATAGGATTCAAAATGTTCTTTCATTTTGGGTTTATGGAGATTCGAATTTGGATTATCATATACCAGATTCTATGAGACTGAACAGTTTTGATACTCACTGTTTTGTGAATCCTGAACCTTCATTTCCTTTTTAAAAACTGAATTTTTGATATTAATTACCCTGTTAATTTCATACACATATAATAGTGAAATGATGGTTACATGTTTGGGTTTGAGTTTATTAAGGGAATTGGGTTTCGAAATTTGTTTTGGATTTAATGGTTAACTGTTATTGAACTGTCAACTTATTCTCATTCACTCAAAACTCAAACTATCAATTAAATCTGAGTTTTTTCCCTTGCCTTTACTGTCATTTACTTGTAACCCTGAGATCAATACACCCCCTTTATGATTAGTTATACACAAATGAGAATTTCATGTCATTACACTCATTTCACTCACTAACACACTCTCCTCACTTTTCCCCACTGAACTGAGACACAATTGACACACACACACATAAACTTCACTCATGTGGCACTCACACACACAAGAAAACTCACTTGACACCCTCTCCTAGCTATTGACACCATTGTCATTGACACACATTATGATATGACACACAACACTGATTTTAATTCCTGTCAACACACACATCCACAAAACTGAGATTTACATGAGTTCATCACATACTCGAGCACCTCCACTTCAGTATTGACATATTGCACACTGTCGAATAACTGAGTCCTGCATAGGTTGAAGTTGTGTGGCCAAGTCACTTGGCTTGATTGCCTTTCAGAATTCTTTTTCTCTTTTGTTCAATTTACTTTTATCCCTTACTTTGGTTATATTGATAGATAGGCTATGAGATGTTAAGTTTAGGTAGATGTTGAACTTGGGTTTTGAATGTTTAGTTGATAATTGGGTGGAGATATATTCAGATGTCGAAAATTTGAGATTAGCCACATGTTAAGGTCAATTTTGGCATGAGGGTATGGGCTTTGACAGGTTTAGTTGTTAGAAGGATGGGGTGTATGGATACTATACACTATGGGGGTAGGTATATGGGTTTTGAGTATGCCTATGTTGTGTTATATAAGGAGTAGAGAGTTGGGTAGCAGTTGACAAGTGATATATACACACATATATATTATAGAGATAATATAGAGGTTGGGATACATACATATATATTGTAGGTATATATGTGATATATAGGCATATGTTATATGTATATGAGATAGGAGTGGCATGATATATAGTGGGTTATATGTACTATAATCTATAGATGATCATGTAGGATGTATTATTTGTATATGAGAATTGGTGGTTAGATTCTAGGATTTGATTATGGTTTTGATACCACCCTTGACACTAGCACTAATAGTCTCTTAGCCAAATAACCTAGAATAGGCCAAACAAATCAAGTTTACCAATAGTGGACTATTTAACTAGGATAGACTTCATTGACTTAGTTTGACTAAAGTGTTGACCATGGTTGACCCAAGTTTGACTTAGACCTAGTTTGACCTAGACAGTTGACCATGTTTGACTTAGAGTTGACTTTGACCTAGATTTGACTTAGAATCATGTAGATTGCATCATAAACTTCATTTACCTTATTTTAAACATATTATAACCTGTATTGCTCTATTTAGGATATTGTGACTCCGGTGCAGACATCTGATATTACACTACTCTTTTCAGATTATCAGGCGAGTACATTCTCTGATAGTTCTCTCATTTAGTTGTCAATTACTGTACTTCAGTTCTAGTTAGTTGTATGCGATTCTCTGTTACAACACGTATGGATATTCTGGATTCATGTATACGACACACATTATTGTCTGGCCTTTATTACTGGAATCATTTTGGAATCATTTACTGGTATCATCATATTTCGGCTGGACTCATCTTGAATCATTGTGTCAAAATTTTGGATTCACTTGCTGGGAGGGGAAATACTAGAGTAAGACATGTAGACATACCCCAATTCAGGAATCACCCTATGCTGGAATCAAACTGGAATAATAGCCATCTCACACCCGACCAGGTGTGTGATGTGCCGGATTACCTATAGCCGTTTACATGTCGATCTCGGCATTTTAAAATACACTGTTAGAGTATAGGCTGGACTCACCCTGGAATCATTGATCACTATGACTGAAATCGTCCCTTACTGGATTCATCTTGTATTAGATTCGTCTTGTACTGGACTTACATTGGAGTTACACTTGTCTTACATTTACTGTCTGGACTTATACCATATTACCCAGGTTCAGCTAGTTCTATTTTTACAGTCTTTATTGCCATGATTCTTCTCTTGTTTAGTTACTTACTTTCCTTACACTTTATCTGTCTTTCTTTACCATCACCTGAATATAAACTGCCATGTTCATCAATACAACTGTCTATAACTGCTTTATAGTTCTCTGTTATTTACTTAGGTTTTCTAGATGAGATGTGCTTGTTCCTGACCTGACTGGACCTGTTGAAATTTTACAGATAATTGCCCTGAGGACATTTGCCCTACTCATTATGGACCTGACGAGGGATTAGCTACCTTTGGCCCCGACACTCAGGAGTGATCGGGATTTAGTTTAGTAGACTTGCATCAGTTTTCATGTAGAACTTGTTATTTTGGATTTGAGACTTGTGTTAATATTTAAGATTGTTGAGATTTTGTTATTATTATAGTAGTTGTCTTCTAATTCTTAGATTTCTTCTGTGTTATCTTATCGTGCTTAGACTGTGATTGAGTTACAATATTTTATACTTGTCCTCCGTTCGGAGTTGATCATGATGAGTACATATATACTGCATGAGTTGATGGTTAGTTAGAGACTTAGAATAGCATTCTACCGCCGACACTGCGGCGTAGGCTGGGCGCTGTTACGTACTCGTACCCTCACAGTGGGTGCGGGTCGTGACATCGACCCTTTTCCATTCCTTGAGTCTCACTTGAATTCAACGTATTACTTGGTTGGATCGTGAACATATTCCAGACGTCCCCAAAATACATGCATTCAGCCATGCCGCGTGATAGAGAATTCGTCATTCTCACTCGAGTCGTATCGTACACATATTCAAGCGTCCCTGAAATATATGCATGTCAGCCGAATCTCATGAGGGGTATTCCTATATTCTTGATTCACTCTATCCATCCATACCAATCCTCAAGATCAATCTTTCAATTGCTAACTCTTGAAACAGGGGCGTCTCGCCTAATCGCTAGGCCATTTCTCAAGGTTAAAGTTAATGTCAGGATTGGAATCATAGTTCTCCAACAATAATGCCAACACTGACCCCAATCCTAGGGTCACACCAAGGTCGATGATACGGGATTTTCTACCCAAGCTTGCGTCACTCAGATTTCTAAACATCGAGCAAGATCACCTAATTCACATCAAGGCATTCGTGGCGCAGATTCGAATCCATTCAAATCACCAATTTCTATGGTCTATTCCTTCCGACATGTCGACATAATTCACATATCCGTTCTAACCAATTCATGTATTAGATCACGAGGTCACCTAGCACAACATTCTGTCATGCCCCAATCTCACGCAAGTTCGATTATCTTGGACATGAATCACCATGCCACGTTCTCGCAGGATAATCGTCCTCATTGGAGTGTAACTCTTGCTTGAGTCTAGACTAATTCATTCTCGATATGCAGATTGGACCTACTCAATCCTCAAGTTCAATCGTCAAGCACACTGAGTCATTCTCGAGTCCACCGTCGCATCAAACCATAAGTCGAAGCAATCAAATTGCCACGCCATGCAAGCTCGATCACCTCCGCTGTATGAATCACCATACCAGTGCTCACGCGGAGTGATCGCCCTAATCGGCATGACGCATGTGCGAGGCTGGAGTTGCGCTCGCATAAGACAAGCACGTCAATGTTGTGGTTATCGTCGAAGAAATCCAAACATTTCATTTTCATCCAAGCCAAGATCTCAGTTTGATAGTCCGTTCGACATTCGTTCAAGTAGAAAAGCATCGAGCCAAGTCTATCTTTTCCTCGACACATTTCAACATTCCGAGTATAGCATCCATCGGAACAATGACATTTTACACGATCATCGTTCCTCGAATCAGAGTACCCTAGAGTTATTACACATCGATCTTTGATACGCCTCAATACCATCGATGATATACGTAACCTGACGATATTCCTTTACAACGAACTCCGAGCCGTGCAACTAATGCTATTGTCCGAATTGGATATACCATAATTCCATTCGACCAAATTCGAAATCATAAGTGCGATCCTCTAAGCTTCCTCGATCAAGACATACACTTTTATTCATCATTCCGAATCCTGATTCAATATCTTTTTCTAACTCGCATTGCTCATTCACAAGTTGTCCGAACGACATCTCGTTCGGGACATTCGAAGTCACGACCAACTAAGCGTGACGCGTTCTAAGGCTTTGCGCGATCGCCTCGCCTCACCGACATACTCGTTGTTACTCGTAATCCTCAATTTTTGCTCGAATGATTTCCAAGACAAACCATACACCACTCAGGATTCGAGCGATCATATTTAATCCACAATTACATTCGTATTATTCGCTAAAACATCTTTCAGATTCGTTCGACGAATCTCTAGCTTAATCGCTCACGTCGTCTCGACGCAATAAGTCGTTCGCACTATTCATCAAAATCTAAACCAATCTTCCATGTACGCCTAAGCGTTAGTTTGATAGCGTTCCTATCGATATACACTCTAAGTGTATTTCGGTTCCCGACCGAGCGATACTTAATATTGCTCGCGATTCGATTGCACCAAAAAGTCGAGGTGCGCGACACGCGGCATAACTTAGCCAAAAGGCCGTGTGTATAGCTATCTCGTGCGGACTATACCCGAGTTTGCACACTCATTTGCTAATGTCGACGTAGGACTATTTAGGCACACACGCGACTTGCTAACTTTAGCATGTGTTTTCTATCAACTCAAGTTTGACACCGTTCAGCACAAAGGCCATCGCCTACCGATGCATTCGATTTAACACTTGTACGAGCTTTTGAAAATATTTAGACTTATTGTATGGACATGCCGTGGAACATTTGAGAGAGAGCGACACATCTTTATCAACGACGAGCTTTCAAAACTGAGAGATTCAACTTGAAGTCCAAGGACGTAAAGCCGTGCTCTGATACCATTATGTCATGCTCCACTCCCGTAGGATCATCCTTGCTAAGGCGTGATGTCGCATGAGCCTAGATTGCACTCGTGCAAGGCAGTTTTATAATGGCCGATTTTAGCGGCTGCGACGGGGTCGTCGCACAGAAGTCCCAAGCAGAAACATTGAAACATGCAGCGAAAATTTAGAAACAACACACAAGTTATTCAAACGTGCTCTTTATTGATATTGAACAATATGATTACAATGGGCACAAGGCCTTGATTACAAGTCTCTCAAGCTCACTTTTCTCTCATTTTACAAGTCACTCTGCTCTCTCTCATCTCTCAATACAATGCTTCAAGGCGACAGGTACAGATTCTGCAGGATGGCGATGTCCATACATTATGTCCCGTATAAGTCTTGACTCCACGCGACCGCATGCTTCGAATCGCCAAGGGACTCCGTGTCTCGACGCATCCAAGCGAGCTCCGTGCCACGAGCTTCTACATGTGCCTGCACATAAAAACTGTATGGGTGTCAGTACTCAACTGTACTAGGGGAGTGAGCTCCTCGTCCACCCATACAAAACCGATACGTTCATTTAGTTTGTGCAACTTAATCCCTTTCGATTGTCTTTCTAGTCTTGCCTTATGATCGATTTTAGGACAAAGACGTCTTAGCCTATACTTGCAACGCAACGACAGGGTCGTGCTATACTCTATTCGTGACTTCAATATATATTCGAGTGGCAGTGCCTCACCGAGTAGAACTTATGCAACTCGGTCGTGCCAAGACTTTCACTTAAAATGATGCGACTCTAGACCATTTTCGTGCCAACGACGTCAAGGGGGACAACTCGTGCTGGTCGTGCCAACACACTTGCTCGTGCCATAAGATCGAGGTCGTGCCTCCCAAGTACCAACCAGACTTAATCAACTTGCCTTACGGCCCTTCCTGACTTACCTCGAGACGAGACCACATTCATGCCGAAGCACGTATCCTTGCTATAGCCATCTCTTAGGCTCTAGATTGGTGTTGCAACCGTGTACACCCTAACCCGTGCCTGATTCAAGGTTAGCGCTTGCTATAAGCGTAACTTGTTAACTCGACTCGTAACTTGCTAGTACTCGACGCAATCCAAAGGCATAAATGCGGATAGCCGCTCTTGCCGACACATCTATATGGGTGGTCACTAGCAATGTCAAGCTATCCTGGATCTTTTGCATATGGTGACCATTCGCGTGGCGAGGTACGAGCTTCCACCGAATGACTCGTAGCCTATATTGTAACGGTTTACTTCAACGAGTCGTACCGTCGATGAAGGCCGTACAATATCTACAATTCCTCCTAGGCTGACACGAACCCGGCGCCCCGGGATCGCTCGAGGAATTTTGCCTTTGCACATAAGTTGTCCAATGACCATGCAAGACTCAACTCGATCAATCAATTCCTTCCTTAATCATGACCATACTTTCTATTTTTCTATCGAGACTCCCAAGTAGCGGAACCGATCTCGTGTGATTCCTTATCGAGACTTGGCGAGACTCCCAAGTAGCGGGACCGATCTCGTGTGATTGCTTATCGAGACTCCCAAGTAACGGGACCGATCTCGTGAACGAGAATTATCGAGACTCCCAAGTAGCGGGACCGATCTCGTGAACGAGACGTATCGAGACTTAGCGAGACTCCCAAGTAACGGGACCGATCTCGGCGACAACCAGTCATGTGGACTTCCTTTGTCCGTGGCATGCTTCACTCTAAACCCACCGTGGCTCGTGCCTTAGACAGACCTTGTTCTCTAGGCGACGCTACCGCTCAAGTCATATACTTTATATGACGAGCTTTGTTCTCGTGGGACTATGTGACTTGACAACCGTAGCCAGCAGGGGATAGTGCTTGCCATGACTTTGATAGCCCAGCACAACTCTTGTCTAACTTATTCGGGCAACGACTCGACGAGCAAGGCTACGCCGAGCTTCGCATCGAGGGAACGTGTCGTGCACGCGTTCGACTTGAACAACCAAGTTCTCGGGTGCCTAGACTTAAGCCACAAGCCGTGCAACACGACTTAACCCACGGGACATGCGAAGGCTATGCCAAGCTTCGCATCGAGAGAACGTGTCATACACGCGTTCGACTTGAACAACCAAGTTCTTGGGTGCCTAGACATTAGCCACAAGCCGTGCAACACGACTTAAACCACGGGACATGCGATGGCTATGCCAAGCCTTAGTCTACGGGACCGTGCATGCATTATCAAACATTCACGCGGCGACGCCTATGACTTAGGCTAATTCGAGCATTGTGGCAAATTAGCAACTTAGGCCAACTTTCTTCTCCCAAGACACGGGACGAAGTACCGAGTGTCATTTTGAAAGCACGCTGAGCCGACTTCTAAGCAGACCGTGGGACCTTTTTCCATGTTCTAACACATTTCGACCCGTCGGGATTAATCCTTAGATATGTTGATGCGTCTCTTTTATTATCGAGCCTAACTTGTAAGTTGAAAATATGCGAATTATTATGTGAAGGCTAAGATGAGTCAAGTTCATCGAAACTACCCCACCTGAGCGAGGAGTCGCCTCGACCGAGCGAGTCTTCGAGCAGCCGTTGCAAGGCTAAGGCCGAACGCCGTCGTCGTTTTGATTCCTCCGATTTACTGAGCGGGACGGGGCACTACAAACTTAACCCGTTCATAGTGCTACCATATTACTATACTTCATTCACATGTAAAATATTTCTTTTACAAAATTGCATTATTTTTATAGAAAATACTGCAATAAGATGGTTCTTTCTAGTACCTTATGCAGCGTCATAGGCTTCAGCATAAACTTGTTCGCTAAATCCAATCAGTTGAATAATGCGATTAAATATTTGTTGACATCATCACCATCCTTCTGAACTCTCCACTTGCACATTCAAGTCATCATGAACCTCAGTCATATCCTACAACTTGATCTGGGTCATACCCTGCAAAATCAAGATATGATCAAGAACAAATTCAAAGAAGAAACTATTTTAGGTTACACTTTGGTTCCAGCAAATGTGATGATAAGCCTTGCACCTCACGGCGGATCTACATGGAAGCCACTGGGGGGCTCGGCCCCCCAATGATTTAAAAAAATATATTACTATACTCAAAAAAAAATTAAGGTTTTGTATCCGAACCTTATAATTGTGCCCCTTGAATTACAATCCTGGATCCGCTAGTGCTTCTTAAGTGACAATAATTTTTTTTGTTGGAAAGTTGGAGGTAAAAGATAACAAAATAGCAACTACTCAAACAAAAATGTATCAAGCTAAAGATTGGACAAAAACAATGAACTGAAATTCAACTATATAACAATTTGGCTTCACCGAAAAGAAATCATCACACTGAGTAAAAGTCAAAACATAAATTTGAAGCTTCCATCTATAAAAAATCCTGAACAAAGAGGTTGAATATGTGGAACAGTACAAGATATTTCTTGTAAGCTTTTAGGCGTGTGATAGTTACAGGTTTAAATTATAGCCTTGATATCATGTCCTCCCAAGTAAAAGGGTTTTAATGTTAATAGCAATCACACAGTTGAAGAAAAAACAAATTGGAAAATTGCACTTCAATAACAACTGTATTCTTATGGCATTAGTTTCAACGATGATTTGAAATAGGAGGGAGAGTGATTTCATTGTTTCAGGGAAGCCAAAATCCCTTTAGAAACACACAGAAATAACGAGAGCACATGATACACTTAATGTAATATTAAGCAACTTTATTATGAGTTCCGTCCAGACCAGCTACCAATTAATTGGATGACGCGGTAGATTAAGTACAATTACATGGCTAGTTGAAAACTTTGTTAATCAGCCATCCAATGAATCAGGTTAGGCAACAAATTAGTTGAGCGATTCACTACCAACTAATCTGACTAGTCATAAACTAAATTGGTTAGCCAGCACTTTTAGGACATTTTGTATATAACGGTCATGTATGAACTGAAAGAAGATGAAGTTGTTCCTGATGCATTCAAGCAAGTGGAGAAATACTTGGTTTTGATAGGAACAGAAATCATTGTAGCCCAAGATAGTAATATCAAGACCTGTATAACTAACCAATAATTACATGAACTTAAATTCAAAGGCTATCAATATGACAATTGTAACACTAGTGGCAAATTGCATATTTTAGGATTTCAAAAGTAAAATTTATAGTGAATTACCTTTCAAAAGAAGCTTGTCTAATGCATCATTCCTTGTCTTGTCAGTGAAGATCCCCTTTGCTGCTGCTACAACATATTGTACTTCTTGTTCCACAAATGGGTTTGTTGACTCCCTGAAAGCTTAACTTCTTAAGGCAATAAATTATATTAAGGACTAAAAGTAGGGACAATATAGCTAGTAATCCATTGCATAATTAACCTATATTGACTATTCCTAGAATTTTTCCTCCTAGCTTGTAGTCAATAAACTACTTATATTAATCAACATAAAGAAGACTACAAAATATCAATTAGAATTCTTCTCCAAACACAGTCTATTGTGGAGCAAAGGCTTTGAGAGGTTTAAGAAGAACTTATATCTCATCTCCTTCTATATTCTGACAGCATTCACGTAAAAAAAGACCGTCCTGAAATATAGATTATATATATATATAATTATATATATATATAATATATATATATATATATATCTGAATAGAAAGTGAGCAAGAAGAAATAAATGTGCACTAAAAGAAAATCACTAGCATAACAACTAGAAACTTCCTGCAATAACCCAATAGTAAACGAATATTACTGATATTATTCTTTCTCCAGAATATCCTCCAATCTACTGAAATAAATCTGCTAGCTAACTAGTACAAAGTCTAAGAAGTTTTTATGTTGTTCATTACTTCATTTCTAAGGTTAGATCTGTTGTCATTATTGTTCTTTCTGGTAAGTTCATATCAACTGAGAAATTGCAGCAACATATCCAGCAACTGTTGAATTAGGACGTTTGGACATTATCTTTTGCTATTTAAAAATGTAATCATGAGCAAAAGTAAACCCCACTTACTTGGACTGTTCTGGTGATATAGCTATCTAGGAAATAAAATGTACAGAAACATGAATGAATGGTGTGAAGGAACCATGCCTCCCTTGAAAATGTATTAGAGGACCATAATTTTTTTTAAAAATCGGAAGTACACAGTGTATGGAAAATTCTGTATTCATATGCTGAATCGTGGTTCAATT